>JAGXOD010001383.1:532500-1057500 GCA_020368025.1 Brachyhypopomus occidentalis
GGAGACATGCCGGGATAAATACATGAGGTAGTGTGTGTTTGCACGTGTGTATGTGTCTGCATGTGTTTGTGGTGCTTGTATGATTACTTGTCTTGTCTCTCTTCCTATTGGACAGTTTCTGCCTTTGACTGAAGTTCTCTGTCGGTGTAGGAAGGCCAGTGTAGTGGGATGATTATGTTCATGAGTGTGTGTGTTGTGTATTGAACGGTTGTTATTTCTATAAAGACAAGCATATCTGTAGATGTGGACTTGCGGATTATGGGATAACGTGTAAGGATTTATCTTGAATGGATTTGGGGATTATGTGTAAAGATTTATCTTCTGTTTTGCCCTTAAATCTCTGGATGATGTGGGATTACTCCATGTTTTGCCAGTATCAAAGTTTAAAAGTACATACAATACTGAGGATGCAGACCCCAGCACTGGGTGAAACTTCAGAGAACTCACATTTTTATACGCCCTTCTTTCACATACCAGTTTTTGAAATCTTTATTATTATACCCAAACCATTCATTATTCAGTATATGCAAATTGAAATCCATCATTATGCAAATAATGACATCATTGTCATACACCACCATCTCTCACTGCACCAGTACCTTGAACCGTATTACAGACTGGATGTGCAGTTGAACTTCCTTACACAGTCCAGGCACCGTATAGGCTCATCTGGTGCTGTGTAGTAGTGCTGGCCCTTGTTTGTTTGTTTGTTTGTTTGTTTGTTTGTTTGTTTTTGTTGACTTGTTTCTGGTGCTGTGTAGTAGTGCTGGCCCTTGTTTGTTTGTTTGTTTTTATTGACTTGTTTTGTTGTTCTGTTTGGGACCCTGATGGAGGCTGGCTCCTTTTAGGGTGCTGTTTAGATGTGATGAACAGAGCCCAGATGGAGCATAACACAGTGCTTTGTGTAAGGTAGCCGCCGCTGCAGTTCAGATGTTGTGTTGTGGTAAGCAGGGCCCAGATGGAGCCCGGCTCAGCCGTGGGGGCGCTGTGTGCTCAGAGCATCGGGGAGCCAGGCACCCAGATGACCCTGAAGACCTTCCACTTTGCTGGAGTGGCCTCCATGAACATCACACTGGGTGTGCCCCGCATCAAAGAGATCATCAACGCCTCCAAGAACATCAGGTGAGAGAACGGTGGGAGCAGTTCTGCAGGTGGAGTCTCGGACACAGCCCAGACCCGTCACACGTGATGAGGCACATGCAAACACCCACGTCACCCTACATCATGTCAAACATCTCTCTCCTGTGTTAGGGCCCCCCTCTCTCTCTCTCCTTTGTATGTGGAAAATACAGAAATGTTCATGTTGGTGTGTGTGTCTTTATGGGACTGTAAGAATGTATTTTGCACCGTGAATTGAGCAGGCTTGAGTTCTGAGAGGCAGGGCTGCAGCTAGGAAAGAGCTATTAGACAGCCATTTACTTGCCAGTGCATGAATGTATCACCCCTCCCTCTCTCCCTCCCTCCCTCCAGGGCAGAATGGCTTTATTGGCATCACTGGAAATACAGTTCAGCATATTAAAGAATTGTGTTAATAACACTAACCTCGGCATTAATGTTAAGAGTAATAAGTGCTTCTCTTTCTGTCTCTGCATGTCTCTCTATCTGTCTGTCTGTCTCTCAGCACCCCTATCATCACTGCTCATCTGGATACGGAGGACGATGCAGATTTTGCTCGGCTGGTAAAGGGCCGTATTGAGAAGACTCTTCTGGGAGAGGTACTGTGTACACACGTGTGACACACACAGCATTAGTTAAGTGAAATATCGTATTTCGTATATAAATAGCATTTGGTACTGTGGTTAATGTGCTCCTTACTATAAAGAGAATTGTCATTCTGCATGGTTTACTCTGTGCCAAGAGCAGAGATGTAGTGTGTCTAGACTGTGGTTTACACTGGACCAGGAGCGGAGAGATGTAGTGTGTCTAGACTGTGGTTTACACTGGACCAGGAGCGGAGAGATGTAGTGTGTCTAGACTTTCAGTTACACTGATACAGGAGCAGTAATGTAATGTGTCTTTATGACTCCAGGGACTTGCTGCAATTTGTGGTGTTGTGTTGTATAAATAATCGTGTTTCTAATGTACAGTAGCACTCACATCTCCACATCTGTGTGGTAGATCTCGGAGTACATTGAGGAGGTGTTTCTGCCTGACGACTGCTTTATTCTGGTCAAGCTCTCTCTCGAGAGGATCCGCCTTCTACGACTGGAGGTAAAAACATGCTGTCTCTCACTCTTTCTGTCTTGCTGTCTTGTGCTTGCTCTAACTCGCTGTCTATCTTGCACTCCTGCCGTCTCACATGTCTCTGCTCCCCCCCTCTCTCTTTCTCCTTAATTGGCTGGATATGGGAGTTTGAGTGTGTAATTGGCTGGATATGGGAGTATGACTGTGTAATTGGTCGGTCTGTCACTGACAGTCCTCCACCGGGAGCAGAGCAGAACCTGCTCATTCCAGTTACTTCACCTGCCCTGTAAGCCATTGCTGATTAGGACTTTTTTGACATCAGTACTGGTTTGGGCATCAGTTTCTCTGGTTTTTTAGTGTTATGTACAGTATTCCGACTCTTTAATGGGCCCCCCTCCCCCGCAGGTGAATGCAGAAACCGTGCGCTACTCCATCTGCATGTCGAAGCTGCGTGTGAAGCCGGGAGACGTGGCGGTACACGGTGAGGCGGTGGTGTGCGTCTCGCCCAGAGAGAACAGCAAGAGCTCCATGTATTACGTTCTTCAGTCACTCAAACAGGAGCTGCCCAAGGTCACTATACACACACACACACACACCCAAGGTCACTACACGCAAACACACACACACCCCAAGGTCACTACAACATGTAAACACACACATTTATTCTCTACAGTCTGTTCCACAGTTCTGAAAACATGGCCATCATGGTTAATTGTGGGCAGTCGTGGGTCTTTGTGCGCCTTCACTGGTGCAGCATTTAGACAGGACACACACACACACACACACACAGACACACAGAACGGACAACACAACAGATGGAGAGAAGTCTTCAGAGAGATGAAGACGGTGAGGTGCTGTGTGTGTGTGTGTGTAGGTGGTCGTACAGGGCATTCCTGAGGTGGCTCGTGCAGTCATCCACATCGATGAGCAAAGTGGCCGGCAGAAGTTCAAGCTGTTGGTGGAAGGTGACAACCTCCGTGCTGTCATGGCAACACACGGGGTCAACGGTAGCCGAACCACGTCCAACAACACATATGAGGTGTGTAACTGCCCCCCAACCATGTATCAAGTGTGTGTGAGTTGGCCAGGTGTAGGATGAGCTGGATCTGTGGGGCGGGTAGTTAAATCCTGACCACCTCCTCCTCTGACCCCCCCTGACCCTACCAGGTGGAGAAGACGCTGGGCATCGAGGCTGCACGGACCACCATCATCAACGAGATCCAGTACACCATGGTGAACCACGGCATGAGCATCGATCGCCGCCACGTTATGCTGCTGGCTGATCTCATGTCCTACAAGGTGAGTGGCCACCAGGGGGCAGCACTGCCAGCTCTGCATGTTAAATGTGCTACTGTGTCTTTGCAGCAACTGCAGTGTGTACGGCTTTATACTGTATTCTGGACTGGACCTGTGAAAGTGCTACTGAATCATTATATACTCTGTTGAACTCTGAATCAGTGTGTATTCTGCTGAACCTGTGAATGAACTAAACAGCATGTGCAAACTACTGAACCCTTCAATCAGTGCATACACTAAACTCTACTGATCTCTACTGAGGCTGTATTAACTCAGTTATGTGTAGTCTACTGAACTAGTGAGTTACGTCCGTGTTTAGTGAAAATTTTTGTGATGAGCAGATTTATTTAAAATGCTGGTGGTTGGTGGTCGTCAAGGTTGTGGATAAAGGTTGTTTGATGGATGATGAAGGTCGTCTGCATGTGCGTACCTGTGTGTGCGCTGCAGGGCGAGATCCTGGGCATCACACGCTTTGGCCTGGCCAAGATGAAGGAGAGCGTTCTGATGCTGGCGTCGTTTGAGAAGACGGCCGATCACCTGTTTGACGCCGCATACTTCGGACAAAAGGACTCTGTGTGCGGTGAGTTTCAGACAGAGATTTCATGTTAAAGGAGCAAGAAGGTAATTTTCCAAAGTTTGCTACAGAATGTCCTTTGTTACACTGACACCTAGTGGTCTGGGTGTTTCAGATATTCTATTCTATATTAATTTTCAACATGGCTGCCTCCAAATGGGAGACTGCTCTACGGAGCATGAACTGGTTTGTTTGAGGACTACAGACTACAGAGTAATTTAATTCTCATGCTGCACTTTATAGAACAAAATGTGAAAATAATTCCCTTCATAAATATTGTTTGCTGCTTTTTGGTTGTGCAAATCACTCATCACTCCTGATGATGAACAAGTGGGTCAGTTTCTTGCTGCCAGAGCTGGTACAACACTGACGAGAACGATCATGTTCTTAACCAGTCATGACACACCCCCTGCCTTAGCCCCACCCCTTTCTTCAAAGCCCCTCCCTCTGAAGATATGCACATTTAACACCCAGCCTTGAATTGGTAAAGGTTTATGATGTGCTGTATGTGTGGTGTGCTGCATGCATAGATGTTAAACCACCTCCATGTATTGCGACTTGACAGGTTAAAAGTCTGACCCCAGAACAGTCACAGATGCACCTTTCTCAGAGTTTTTCCATATTGGATAGTATTACATACGACATCCGTTTAAAGGAGTAAAGGAGCATCTGTGCACCATGTCTGTCACCTTTCATGCAGTCCCCACATTTTCTGGGCACCATGCTTCCTGTGTCTGCCCTTTTACTGCAGCTAGACAGTGGACACTGTATCTGTCTGCCTGGCAGCTCTGATCTCTCTCTCTCTCTCACTCGTGTCTGCAGGTGTGTCTGAGTGCATTATAATGGGCATCCCCATGAACATTGGGACGGGGCTTTTTAAACTCTTACACAGAGCTGATAAGGTGCCTTCTCCTCCACTGAGACCGCTTCTCTTCGACAGCCCTGACTTCCACCTCCCTCTGGCCTCCTAGCCCCCCCCCCCCCACGCGCACACACACACACACACACACACACACACACACTGCTCTTCAGCTAAGAAGCCTCAACTGCTTTTGGACATTTTTTTTTTTAAAGCTGGTTGAGGATTGTGCTGTACAATCACTTCAGCAGATGTCAGTTGTTTTGAATGAAACTACAGAAAAGCTTTTAGTACCTACCAGGTTTACAGAGACGGTATGTATCACACGTACATATGGAACCTTTCAGAGGTGCAGTAAGTTGGTGGCTTTGCTGTCAGAGTTCCAGAGCCTCATTATCAGGAGCGCGGTGCACTGAATGGGGACTCCTGTCTTACACGTCCTCTCTTCTGGGGACTCCTGTCTTACACGTTCTGTCTTCATGTGTGAAGACACATGGAAGTTTAGGTATATCTACTTGATGCAATGGTTTTGAATGAAGATAAATCCCCAACATCAGCGGGGGGTGGTGTGCACCAGTTCTGGTTCACATACTGTTTATTTAATTACTGGAGCCGAGTGAGAAAAACCTGTTTAATTTATTGAATGTATTCCACGGTTAAAACCGCCTTGACTAGAGAACAGACAGGCTGGAGTTATGGTTTATGTGTGTATATATGTATGAAGTGTAATAAAAATGTACGTTAAAGTCTGGTTTGTTTCTTGTGTGTTTGAGGTCTGCTGCTGTGTGTTAGCCTGCAGCAGGGGGTGGTGTGTGATCTCGGTCAGATTCCTCTTTGATTAGATCAATGCAGAATAAAATAAAAATGACCTGTGTTCATTTGGGCAATTAATTAATGTTCAAATGATCTTCTGAAGAAAGGGTCAGTGAAAGGGTGTGTTTGTTACGTCTGCTGTCCCTAATTAGAGGCTGCGTGTTGGAGAAGCGCTCTGGTTCGTTAATGAGCCCTTAACGAGGGAGCAGAGGGCTGAGGTAAGCCCCTCTCTGACACGCTCTATGTTTGGTGTGGGCTTTGTTCCAGTTGATGGTTTTTGTGTGATGTAATATGTAGTGCAGTGTAGTTCTAAAACAGTTTTGTCTTCGTAAAAGTCAAGTCAAGTCAAGTCAATTTTATTTATATAGCGCTTTTACAACACATGTTGTCTCAAAGCAGCTTTACAAAAGATGGGTCCAGATCCCTAATGAGCAAGCCAAAGGCGACAGTGGCAAAAAAACTCCCTAAGATGGCAGGGGAATAGGAAGAAACCTTGGGAGGACCAAGACTCAAAAGGGAACCCATCCTCCATTGGGCGGCCCGTTAGCACCAGTCCGTATCCGTATTGTAGTCACAGTTCCTTCGGTGCAAATGGTGCACCTCAGGTAGGAGCCAGCATCAGCACGCCCCCTTACGGCAATGGTACATCCAACCCCGGCATCAGTACATCCACCGGTGAGCCAGACCATCTCCCAGGTGCTTGTAGGTGCTTGCATGCAGTCGTCGGCCCAGTAGTCACAGTCCCTCGGTGCAGATGATGAGCCCCAGGCAGGAGCCAGCACCAGCACGTCCTCCCCGGCAACGGCAAGTCCAACCCCGGCATCAGCACATCCACCGGCAAGCCAGACCATCTCCCTGGTGCCTGCAGGTGTTAGCGTGCAGTCATCAGGAAACCATCCTCTTTTGGGAATACAGACTGAGATAGTGGTGTTGGGGTAATTTAGTCCGGGGGTGCCAAGCGTGGAGCAGGTCCGGAATCAGGAACCGTTGTGCCTCCAGGTGCCATGGAGTGGTCCTTGTCTCTATGAAGTAGGGGGAGACAAGGAGGAACACAGAGTGGTGTGTGAATGCTCTTAACAGTATGCCTGACTAAACAAATGTGTTTTTAATCTAGATTTAAACACAGTGACTGAATCTGAGTCCCTAACACTGGATGGAAGTTTATTCCATAGCTGAGGGGCTGTGTAAGAAAATGACCTGGCCCCTGCTCTAGTCTTCATAATTTTAGGGACTGATAAGAAGCCTGCACCTTGTGATCGAAGTAAACGCGGAGGTTCGTATAGGACTAAAAGTTCCCTCAAGTACTGCGGCGCCAGACCATTTAACGCTTTATATGTTAATAGCAGGATTTTAAATTCAATGCGGAATTTTGCTGGGAGCCAATGGAGTCTAGTTAAAATAGGAGTAATGTGTTCATATCTTCTGGTTCTAGTAAGTACTCTTGCTGCTGCATTCTGAACTAACTGGAGTTTATTTATACACTTACCGGAACATCCAGACAATAAAGCGTTACAGTAATCTAGTCTAGAGGTAATGAAAGCATGAACTAACTTTTTGCGTCGTGTAGACACATTAAGTTTCTGATCTTTGCAATATTTCTAAGATGGAAGTACGCTATTCTAGTCATGTTATCTATATGAGGTTCAAATGATAGACTCGAGTCAATAATTACACCGAGATCTTTGATTGTTGTACTTGATGGTACTGTATGACCATCCAGAGATAATAAATAATCAGAGGACTTATTACTGGCTATCTGTGGTCCTAATACAAGCACCTCTGTTTTATCAGGATTTAGTAGAAGGAAATTACTCAACATCCACTCCCTGATGTCCTGTACACAGTCCTCAATTTTCTTGTTAAGCTGTCTTCCCTCATCTAGTCTCGCTGAGACATATAACTGAGTATCATCTGCATAACAATGAAAGTTAACATCATGTTTGCGGATGATATCACCTAATGGTAGCAAGTACAACGAGAAAAGCAGAGGTCCTAAGACAGAACCCTGCGGAACACCAAATTTAACTTTGGTATGAACAGAGGAGTCGCCGTCAATATCAACGAACTGGTATCGGTTTGTCAGGTACGACCTAAGCCATGAGAGGGCTGTTCCTTTAATCCCGACCACGTATTCTAGCCTATGTAAAAGAATGCTATGATCAATAGTGTCAAATGCTGCACTAAGGTCAAGTAATATGAGTAGGGACATACAACCTTGATCAGAGGCCAGTAACAGATCATTTACTACTTTAACTAGCGCTGTCTCCGTACTGTGATGGGCTCTAAACCCTGACTGAAATGTTTCGTAAATGCCGTTTCTATGAAGATATGAACACAGCTGCTGCGCTACGACCTTTTCTAGGATCTTGGAGATAAACGGAAGATTAGATATTGGCCTATAATTGGACAGTTGACGGGGGTCAAGATCCGTTTTTTTTAATTATAGGTTTGATTACAGCTATTTTAAATATGTTTGGTACATAACCGGTGCTGAGAGACGAGTTGATAATATTTAGGAGCGGTTTAATTGTTTCCGGTGCTATCTTTTTAAAGAGATCTGTTGGTATTGAATCCAACATACACGTTGACTTTTTAGCTGACGATATTAGTGAATCTAAGTCTGTCTCTCTGAGGGGTTAAAGCAATTTAATCTCTCATCTGGTAGGACTATACAGGTATAATTATATGCTAGATTATCGAGACTAGGGCTAATGGTTTGGATATTTTGTCTAATATTAAGAATTTTGTTATCAAAGTAGTTTATGAAGTCATTACTGCTAAATAATGATGAATTGTGTGACTCGATAGTGTTTTTACTTCTAGTTAGTTTCGCTACTGTGTCGAATAGGAATCTAGGGTTATGTTTATTTTCCTCTATTAGGGTTGAGAAATATTTAGATCTAGCTGTTCTTAGAGATGCTCTATAATTCATGAGACTATCCTTCCATGCCTGACGAAATACCTCTAAGCTTGTTTGTCGCCACTTACGCTCTAACTTGCGGGTGCTCTGTTTTAATGTGCGCGTGTCGTTAATCGCTAATCTCTTTTCTATGGTACGTTTTGTTTTAAGAGGAGCAACCTTGTCTAAAGTACAGCGAAAGGTTGCTGATAGGTACTCTGCTGCCTGGTCAAGTTCAACGGGGTCTGATATTGGTCCTATTAAGGATGATAGCTCTGGAAGGTTCAGAATAAAATTACTAGCGGTGTTTGATGTAATAGTGCGCCTAACGTAAGAGCGCGGTGAGGTGTGCGGACGTCGAATATTATTTAGTCTAAAGGAGATGAGAGCGTGATCTGAAATAGCATCAGACTGAGGAAGCGTTACCACGTTTTCTAAACTTAATCCAAATGTTAATACTAAATCGAGTGTGTGTCCATGACTATGAGTCGGCCCTGTGACGTTCTGTCTAACTCCTACTGAGTCTAAGATGGACACCAATGCTGTTCTCAGGGGGTCATTGGGATTATCAAAGTGAATGTTGAAATCCCCAACTATTATAGCTTTATCTACCGATACTACCAGGTTAGAAATAAAATCTGAAAATTCATTAAGGAATACAGAGTATGGACCGGGCGGTCTGTAAATAATAATTAATGGAAACGTCTCATAGTTATTTTTCGTTAATTGAAGTTTTATGGTAGTGTATAGGATCTCGAACGAATTTAATTTCGGATGCGGTTTATCTTTGATGTCTAGATTATGTTTATAAATTATAGCGATACCTCCTCCTTTGCCAGTAAGACGAGGCTGGTTTATGTATTTGTATCCTGGTGGACTAGCTTCATTTAATGATATATATTCATTCTGTCTAATCCATGTTTCCGTTAGACACATTATATTAAACGCATGATCTGTGATATTTTCATTAATAACAAGTGACTTTGACGCTAGCGATCTAATATTTAATAAGCCGAGCTTCAGGTCAGAGGTGCAGGCTACATATTCAGTGCTAACCAGTTTAATGTTAATTAAGTTATTACGACCAACTTTTTGACTCATTCTACGTGTTAATCTATTTCTAGTAATGGGTACAGATTCTATGTGTTTGTGAACTGTGCTCGCCTGATCTTCATGCTGGGTGGGGTTGGGTGGGACCAGTCACTGTAGGTGAAGAACATCCCCGATGTTTCCCGAGATGACGGCGGATCCCAGGCGGCTCGGGTGAAGTCCGTCTCTGTAGAAGAGTGCTGGCCGCTCCCGAAAGCACTCCCAGTGGTCCACGTACTCCGCGCCGACGGTGCCACACCAACCCCGGAGCCAAGTGTGGAGCCCGTAGAGCCTGCTGTACGACTCACAGCCTCTTCTGTACGTGGGTAGCGGACCGGAGACGATGACCCTGGCGACCGTCTTCTTCCGGACAGTGTCCAACAGCGAACGGTAGTGCTCCTTCAGGACCTCGCTGCGGCGTGCGGAGATGTCGTTCGCCCCCACGTGAAGAACGACCGTGCCGAAGTCATCTCTCTGCCGCAGTGCCGAAGGAAGACGCCTGGCCACGTCCAGGACGCGCGCACCTGGAAGACAGCATACAGTGGCATTACCCTTTGTGCGTGGTAACCGGACTTTAAGATGTCTGGTTATGGAGTCACCAATAAGTAACACACTGCCCTTATGTGTCTGTGGTGTTGGTGGAGACAGAGGTGAAGGTGAAGGAGAGGATCCGGAGCTGAGAGCCTCGAACCGGTTGGCAGAGGTGAAGTCAGGCTGGGGGGGGGGGGACGATGTTCTCGGCCTTCCCTGGCGACGCTGCTTCTTCCAGCACGGGGCGGGCGTGAAGTTGGGATCCGCAGAGAAACGCCGACAGTGTGGAGCTGGAGTGGAAAAAAGCCGCTGGGGACGCCTCGCGAGCGGCCTCGAGCCTCGTCCCTCTCGCTGAAGCTCCGTCTGCTTCTCCAGGAGACGCTGAATCTGGAGTTCCAACTTCTCCAGCTGCCTGCTGACCCTGGACAGTGCACGATCCTCCACAGTCGACATAGTGAACAAACAAGAGAGAAAAAAAAAAAAAAAAAAAAAAAAATACACAAGAGAAACAAGGGAAAAAAAACACACGAACAGCGGGTTAAGGATGTAAACAGTGAACAAAGTAACACCGCAGTCTCAAACGGATCTTAGCGCTGAACAGAGGATGTAAACAGTGAACAGAGTAACACCGCAATCTAAGTTTGAGTAGTGGCACAGAAACATAATAATCTTTAATAATCTCAAGGTGCTTTACAGAATAAATAAATAAAAAAACAATAAAATAATGTACTAAAATGGCAAAACTAATCAGAACAAATATAAAATAATTAAGTAAAATAATGTGATAAAGTAATAAAATAATTAACCATCAAAGTTCCTTGACTAAATGCTGGCGTTACAATAATCTAGCAAGTCTCTGACCTTAGCAATATTTCGAAGGTGAAAATATGCTGTTCTGCATGTAGTCATGATGTGTGATTTAAAGCCGAGTTCATTATCAGAAGTGAAGACCAAGTTATTTAAACATTGTTTGGCCTTTAGATTGATTTGACTTCTATGTCTGAACATCATTTCTTTGTGAATCTCTACCAAGAACAAGAACCTCTGTCTTTTCTTTAACTTCAAAACATTGTTAGACATCCATGTCTGTATATCACCTATGCACTCAAACATAGAGCTAATTTGATTATTAGGGCTTTAGGTTCTAAAGAAATGTAAAGTTGAGTGTCATCTGCATATTGACGATAACTAATACCATGTTTGTTAATGATATGGGGTAACGGAAGCATATATATATATATATATATATATATATATATAACAGTAAAGGCCCACAAGTTATTTTTTGATGTGTGGAGGAAAAAGTACCTAATGCAACATAATTGTGCCCATTTAAACCATTCTCAGACTAAGCCACTAAGACCTACCCAGTTCTGGAGTCGATCAAGAAGGATTTCATGATCAACAGTGTCAAAGGTGGTGTATAAATCTAGTAGGAAAAGGACTGAGAGTTTGCCTGCATCTCAGGTCATTTACTACCTTAACTAGTGCTGTTTCAGTGCTGTGGAGGGCTCTGAAACCTCACTGAAAAGTCATTTATTTGCTCCATTGCTAAGTCTCTGTTAGGAAAAGAAAGTCAAGACAATAATCTTCAATTCGTTTAGCTATTATAAAACACTTGTTTGTGAGTGAATGGACATTTAGTAAGGAGACTTTGAAGACCTGATGTGATTGATCAACATAACTTACATTACTCATGCATTTCACTGGAATCAGTTTTTGTTTGTTACAATGTCTTGTACTACTTCATTTTCTTCTGATTACATTTTTATTTTGATTCTGAGAGCCATGCCACTGGCTATTTAAAAGAACCGGAATGTAACACTGACTCGGAGCATGGATTCCAGTGTGTCAAATCTGAGAATTCACTAAGTTCTGTGGTTTTCAATCCTGCCTTTGATAACAGAACAAACAGCACACAAATCAGCAGGAAAAGCAGAATTATTAAACCATGAATTATGACAGCCAAACATTACTATTACATTTAGCTAACACTCTTGCATTTTAAATCTTAAACAGATGATATTGCAGCGTCGGCACAGAAGGAGAATGCCAGGGAATGCAAGAGAATGCCAGGGAATGTCAGGGAATGTCAAGAAATGTCAGGGAATACCAGGGAATGTCAGGGAATGTCAAGAAATGTCAGGGAATGCCAGGGAATACCAGGGAATGCCAGGGAATACCAGGGAATGCCAGGGAATACCAGGGAATGCCAGGGAATGCCATTTCAGATAAAGAGCATCTTGTTTATCGCAAAGGCTTCAAAAAGTCTCAAAAACAAGCAATAAACTTGGAGAAATGTGGGAGGTAAGACATGCCCACCATGGAACACATTCTACCACACTAATTAAACTAGGAAAGACACAGCCAGACTAAAGCAACACAAATCAACCAATTAATAAATATAGCATTAAAGTATAACTAAATACAATCTGAGTACACACGGTATTCTGGGAATCCTGCTCTCATGGACTCACTCTCAAGAGTCCAGTGTCAAATGCACACAATCACTCTCCTGTTGAAAATGACATTTGTATGTCAATGTGCACAAAATACACAACCTTTTTCCAACACACACATCTACACATTCGCATATATACAACGTATTATATACGTACACCGTAGAACTGATGAACTGAAAGACAAATAAACAAAAACAAATCCAACAGTGATGTTGTTTACTCCTCCCAGCTCAACTTCAGCCTTCAATAAACTGCACAGTCAGAGTTCAGTAAACAGATTCTTCGGTAACCCTGGGTGCCTGAAGCCATTCCAACATAAATGGAATTTCTGTAGAACATTTTCAACACAATATCATATAAACATCCGTTATGAATTCTTAACGGGCTGTGAGAGGGAATCACATGCTCATGGCATAGCAGGGAGATCACCTGAGGTCCACAGTCATTTCACACCAACATGCTAATAAACAGAATCACATATGAAGTGTCCATTAAGAATGACAACAACAAAAATCTCACTCCTATTCCCTACTTTGTTGATTTGAAGCTTTGACATAGAGGCTCCTCACAACATTCAATATATTTTACAAAACAGGAACACAGTCCAACGTGAGCTCTGCTCCTCAGGTATCTGTTTTTTAAACCATTGGTTAAATGGTTCAAAAACTCACACATTTAGTTCAGTCAGAGGCAATTATACTCACTCATTTAACACCAGCCAAAGATCATTGTACAGAATTGGTTGTCCCCCATCATTTATTGTCATCTTGCATTAATGTCCCATTAGAAAAGGTTTGTGTGTTATGATGCAGTGATATATTGAAACATTAGTGTGGTATTCCTCTCAGCAACCATATCCATCTGTAAGTCATGCATGTGTGTGGACACGTGTGTGGATACCGACTTGGCATTAGCTATGGCAATTGGAATGAGACAGTAAGTTGCAGAATGACATCTTTTCTTCTCAGAGATCTTTAGTTTTGTATGTTGTTTTCACTCTGCTGTACTCCTGAGGTGTAGCAGTGGTTTGTGTTCTGTTCTCCTCATAGAACATGTCACTCCAGGTCTCTTGTGCAGGAACTTTCCATAAAATAAAAAACTAGACTTGCCCCTTTAGGGATGGGCCAATATGACTGTGATCCCTATATGGTTCACCTTGTATAGATGACCCCTATATGGTTCACCTTGTATAGATGATCCCTATATGGTTCACCTTGTATAGATGATCCCTATATGATTCACCTTGTATAGATGATCCCTATATGGTTCACCTTGTATAGATGATCCCTATATGGTTCACCTTGTATAGATGATCCCTATATGATTCACCTTGTATAGATGATCCCTATATGATTCACCTTGTATAGATGATCCCTATATGATTCACCTTGTATAGATGATCCCTATATGGTTCACCTTGTATAGATGACCCCTATATGGTACACCTTGTATAGATGATCCCTATATGGTACACCTTGTATAGATGATCCCTATATGGTTCACCTTCTATAGATGATCCCTATATGGTTCACCTTGTATAGATGATCCCTATATGGTTCACCTTGTATAGATGACCCCTATATGGTACACCTTGTATAGATGATCCCTATATGGTACACCTTGTATAGATGATCCCTGTATGGTTTACATTCTATAGATGATCCCTATATGGTTCACCTTGTATAGATGATCCCTATATGGTTCACCTTGTATAGATGATCCCTATATGGTTCACCTTCTATAGATGATCCCTATATGGTTCACCTTGTATAGATGATTCCTATATGGTTCACCTTGTATAGATGATCCCTATATGCTATACATTTCTGACATTCTGCACTTTAACCTGACACTCATAGTTTCAGTCCAGTTGCATTGTGCAAAATATAGTCCACACTACAAACCAGCTCCCAAACGTGGAAACTAGTAATAAAGTGTCCTTGTATTATAGCTCTCTCTCTCTCTCTCTCTCTCTCTCTCATACTTTCTCCTTCATATTCTCTCCATTTTATGTTTCGCATTTCATTGTCAGTCAATCTCTCCCTGACTCACATGGCTATAGCTCAGCTATTTTTAACTTAAACTAAATTCCAGCTTTATTATCCGCATATTCAGTTCTGATATAAAAAAAAGTTTCATCAGTTTCATATTCAGTCCTGCTAGAAAATGATTGTTCAATCAGTTGTGAAATTTCTGATTGTAATGCCCTTGCTGGACTGTTGGGGACACTATGGTTCACTTGTACAGTGTGTTCCGTTGAACCCCACCACCCTCTCCATCAGCTCGTCGGCATGGCGTTGGTGTCGTGTTCTGCAAACGCTGAGGTAGTGTCTCCGTGCGAGGAGCGCGCCGCTCTGAGCGGAGCACCACTGCTGCCCACTGCACCTCCCCTGAACGCCTGCCACTTCTGAGGCCTGCTGTACTGCACGCTGAGGTTTGGTCGCTCCAGAGAGCCGCCCTGCTGGCGAGACCTGGGCAGACAGGCGGAGAGCGCAGAGACGCAGCTCTTCTTGAAGTTCTCATTCATGAAGGCGTAGACGATGGGGTTGTTGAAGGAGTTGGAGAAGCCGATGGCCTGCACCACGGCAATTATCATGTTCAACGTTACCTCGTCAAACTTCTCCTCCAGATCATCTGAGGATGACAGAAGGAGAGAGAAAGAGTTAGAGGGAGAGAGAGAGAAAGAGATGGTGAGAGTATTGTTTAGTATACTGATGTAGGATATATATCCTCAGCGATTCTCATTGAGCTCGATACAACGTTACTCACTATATTCGAAGAGCATGTGTACGGTGTGGAAGGGGGCCCAGCAGACCGTGAACAACAGGACGATGGTGATCATCATCTTAACAGCACGCTTTTTCTTCCTGTTTAAATATAAAACACATTTGCAGTCCCACTGTATCACTCCTACGCTTTCCCACTGTGCTATAAATATGCTGTCTCAACAAAAGCAAAAGGGCGTTCACATGGTGTCACACTGCTGGACTGGTGTACGGTCCTGTGGTGTTACTAAAATCACTGGCTGTTTTGTGTCCTTCAACATCCTACACCTTCACTGAGGTGTCCTAGCACGGGACAGTCAGAGCCTGGCTTGTGTCCAGACAGTTAGCCGGCGTCTCTGCCCGGTAGCTCTTCACTGTTCATCCTGAGTCTCTCCGCCACTACAACTGTGTTGGCAATGGCTCCACCTGCCTCTCTTCTTCAGTGGCCAAACTACTGAGGTCTGTGGTCAGGGAATGGGCACAGGAGCCCCTGCATCCAGCCTCCACTGGGAAGCGCTGTACTCTCCATCCACCCTACTGTACATTGCTAACTAGTCCCCGACATACTTGGCAAGCTTCCTCTCAAAAGCCTCACTGTGCTTGGAGCTCACTGTGCTTGGAGCTCACTGTGGTTGGAGCTCACTGTGCTTGGAGCTCACTGTGCTTGGAGCTCACTGTGCTTGGAGCTCACTGTGCTTGGAGCTCACTGTGCTTGGAGCTCACTGTGGTTGGAGCTCACTGTGCTTGGAGCTCACTGTGCTTGGAGCTCACTGTAGTAGGAGCTCAGTGGATATGCTGGGACTCCACCTTGCTCTGTGTGTGCAGGTGTGATTCGCTGGGAAACACCATCATATAGAAGAAGATATTTCATTCCTCTGTATGAAGTGTCTCCCCTGCTCACTGTGACTCTCTAATTATGACTCTCGATGTGACTTTTCACACTATTCTACTATTCTAAGTGATCTTGTGTACAAAAAATGAACTATGTAAATGCCCAGCTCAGTCATGTGTCACCACGCCCACTGCCCTCCTGTGACCACTTCCACCAGCTTTGTGGCACCACTCCCACCCACCTCCTGTGACCATGCCCACTTACGTCATGTGACCATGCCTACCGACCTCACATGACCATGCCCCACCAGGTTCCTGTGACGACTCCCACCAACCACCTGTGACCACACCCACCAGCCTCATGTTAGCACACCAACCAGTCTCGTGTGACCACGCCCACCTGCCTCCTGTGACACAGCCTGCACTCTGCTTCTGAAGGGGTTGTAGGCCCTCTTGTCTAAGGTCAGCACTTCACAGACAAGGGGGTACCACAAAACTCAAGTGCTTCACAGGTGCTTCTGTGATGGTTGGCATGGTTACCCCTGCTACACTGAATCGTAACTTTTCAACAGTCATCAGCTTTTCTTTCCTCTGGACCTAATGCTGCCAGAAGGCTTCATTTGGTCTGGCTTCATTTGGTCTGGCTTTAATTGGTCTGGCTTTAATTGGTCTGTCTTCATTTGGTCTGGCTTTATTTGATCTGGCTTCATTTGATCTGGCTTTAATTGGTCTGGCTTTAATTGGTCTGGCTTTAATTGATCTGGCTTTAATTGGTCTGGCCTCCCTGATCAGGTTCATCATCCCTCTGTATAGCATAGGCGGTGTGAAGTCCTTGAAACCCTTCTGGCCTGATCTTCTAATGTAGCTGTTATTGCTAGGAAGGCACATGGCACTGAAGAAGGTCCAACCTGGAGCTGTGACTCATCAAACCGAAAGCCTGGTTCAGGTGGTTGGGTTAGGATCTCAGGACATTTCTTGTATTATGAAATAAAAATGTTCTCTTTAACATCTTAATAAGTCTTATTATCTAATCTGGGCATATCATACAGTGATGACCGAGAATAATTCAGTACACTGACACTAAAATAAAAGGTCTGTAGTTACCAGAGTGAGTAAAGAGAGTGTGGATACACTGAAGAGTCCTGTGATTGTAAGGAGTGCTGGATGTACTGAAGCCCATGCTGAACTAACTGAGTGGGTTCTGAACCCCTGCCACTCAGCCCATCCATATTACCTGGAGATCTTGTTGATCTCGCGGTGATTCATGGAACTGAGCATGGAGGCGTCTCCCACACGCTTGCGGATCCACAGCTCCACGCTGATGCGCGTGTACAGTAAGAGCATTACAGCGAGGGGCAGCAGGAAGAGCGCCACCATGATGAAAGTGGTGTAGATCTTACGGTGCACCAGTGAACCCCACAGCTCCTGACAACACACGTGATGGTGTTCATACAGGAAATCATACTTCACCTAGGAGACGAGAGCAGAAACACACACACACAGGTACACACACAAACACACAGGCAGATAAGATGAATGAAAGCTGATGGAGATGTAGTTCACAACATCTGGGTTATGACTCACCACACCTGCTGATCTCCATCCACACATTTAATCTGATTTACATTTACATGTAGCGCATTTAGCAGACGCTCTTATCCAGATCTGCTTTGGATCTGTTCACAGAATTGTCTGACACCCCCCCAACCCTGTGGGATCTGTAAACCAGGCTTTCTGTGTATAGTTGCTGTAAAGGTGCTTTGTGTTGTGTTATACAAACCACTCTACAGATTAAAATAAGGCTCAGTCATCCATTATCTCAGTCATCCATTCTGTGAAGGTGCTAGTCGAGCTGCAGGCTCTTATGGTTAAGCAGAATTCACATCATATCATGAATAAGATTACTAAGAAAGTAATTCGTGAAGTTCCTTGAAAGCTGAGACATGTTAATCAAATCTAAGATATAAAAATAATGACATAGTCCATCTTTAAAGCTGTGGTGAGGCTGCAGCACTGATCCTCTCTGCTGTCTTTTAGTGGATGTTTTCATCTGGGGTTAATCGTTGGTTATTTTCATCTGGTTTAACCAGTGCTCCAAGCCTTTAAGAGCAGAAACGTGGAGATGTGGTTTGGTTAGCACTCACCTCCAACTGCTGCACAAACAGCATAGGAGAGCCCACCAGAACAGACACCACCCACACCACGCCTGTAGGAGAAACACACACACACACACACAGATAGTGACTCTTAGTAATCCCATTCACCTTGTTTTCTTACCCTTTGCAAAATAATTTTCTATCACCAATTTTGTTTCTCTATTTAATTACTTCATAATTAACAAATTAACTAATTAGAGGTCATTTGCAAAACCTGGCAATTGGATAAAAAATCTTGTGAAGGATTTGTACGTCCTGAACCTGGACTGTCCGTGTGGAACAGCAGAGGTGGGGTGGGATTACAGTTTATTACAATATTGAATTTCAGTTTAGACTTGTCATGTAGCAGCGTGATGTATCACGGCAACAGCCTGAGTGAAAGATGCCAGAAATCACAGTGTTGTTAGACTACTGGTGACATTCTTCTTCTAAACAGATTTTTATTTTTGTTTACTATTTATTTGTTTGTTTGTGATGTGATATATGTGATATATTATTTGTTCTATTGTAAAACAACTGTTGTAAAAAGCGCTATATTAAATACATTTTTATGTTTTTGTTCTTTTCTCTCTTTGGCCACTTTTGCTTCCTGAAGGTTACAGAGGAAATAAGCATCTAACCTTTAATCTGTTTTATCTCTAGTGATGTTCAGCTCTAGAGATGTCCAGCTCTAATGATGTTCAGCTCTAGTGATGTTCAGCTCTAGAGATGTTCAGCTCTAGTGATGTTCAGCTCTAATGATGTTCAGCTCTAGTGATGTTCAGCTCTAATGATGTTCAGCTCTAGTGATGTTCAGCTCTAGAGATGTTCAGCTCTAGTGATGTTCAGCTCTAGTGATGTTCAGCTCTAGAGATGTTCAGCTCTAGTGATGTTCAGCTCTAGTGATGTTCAGCTCTAGAGATGTTCAGCTCTAGTGATGTTCAGCTCTAGTGATGTTCAGCTCTAGTGATGTTTAGCTCTAGTGATGTTCAGCTCTAGTGATGTTCAGCTCTAGAGATGTTCAGCTCTAGTGATGTTTAGCTTTAGTGATGTTCAGCTCTAGTGATGTTCAGCTCTAGAGATGTTCAGCTCTAGTGATGTTTAGCTTTAGTGATGTTCAGCTCTAGTGATGTTCAGCTCTAGTGATGTTTAGCTTTAGTAATTTCCAAAGATCTTCTGTTTGCTACTCTTTAGGTTATCTTCATGTCTGTTTCTGCATGATAAACTCCAATATAAAATATAAAGCTACCTGTAATCTCTCAGTTGCCTCCTGGCAGATGTGTCTCAGTTTGTCTCAGATTGTCTCAGTATGTCTCGGTATGTCTCAATATGTCTCATTTAGTACAAACACCACATATGCAGGATATTACATCATCAAATGCATGTGCAAGCATGAAGACTGGCTGCTTACTATCCTTTTAATATATACTTTAATATATCCTTGTATATATATTATTTAATATATACTTGTATATCATTTAACATATAATTGTATATATCCTTTAATATATAATTGTACTGTATATATCCTTTAATATACTGTATCCTTTAATATATGATTGTATATATCCTTTAATATATACTTTAATATATAATTGTATGGTCCAACTGTTGTTTCGGTTCAGGCTCTCGGGGGAACCTTTGCGCATGATGAGTATGTGTTCCCCTACCAATCATATTTTTTAAAAATAATATTTTACAAAGACTCACAGTTCAGGTTTTCTTTAACCTCTCAACCATTTTTTAAAAATAAATATTCCATAGTTCACTGCAGAGACTGTGTTCCACTGTGTTGTGTAAAATAAAAAGGCAAGCCAAAGCTGTATAGCTGTCTTCACGCCTATCGGAATGGCATTCATCGCTTTAGCATGTCTTGTCCCTCTGTCTCAGTCACGCCAAGAGAATTCTTGTTTGTAAATAAACACAGTGCAGACTACATCCACACAGTCTACAGTGCACAGCCTGAAAAACAAATTAAATGGAGCTCTGTCCCAGGTGTTATTTTCTCCACTTCCTGTGTCTGAGTGAGTCCCCCAGGACCACCCAGGGGGCGGAGGCTTCTGATTAAGAGTCCACTGTGTGCAGTTGACTGCTGCTTCTCACCAGTGTGTGTTGATTGGTTGAAAAAGCTGTGAGTTGATTGGATGTAAAAGATGGGTGTTGATTGTAAAGTTGTCCTTGGGTTCTGAGAAAGGCACTATAGAAGTGTAATTTCATGACATGCTAACATGCTAACATGAAACAAAGGCATTGTTGATGTATGTGACAATGAGTTCACTGTACTCGAATGGCCTCCACAGTCACCAGATCTCAATCCAATAGAGCACCTTTGGGATGTGGTGGAACGGGAGATTCGCTGCCAACGTGCATGCGTGCATGTGCAGCCGACAAATCTGCAGCAACTGTGTGATGCGATCATGCCAATATGGACCAGAGTCTCTGAGGAATGTTTCCAGTACCTTGTTGAATCTATGCCACGAAGGATTAAGGCATTTCTGAAGGCAAAAGGGGGTCCACCCCAGTACTAGCAAGTTGTACCTAATAAAGTGGCCGGTGTATCTTCAATATCTAACGTTGCCTGTAGATGCTGCAAGTCCAGAATTGGAAATAAAATTCATGGTAATTTTGAACAGAAAAAAAATCTGGATCAGCTCAACATTTCAACACTGAGTGGAGTTCACACACTAATGTGGTAAACCTCTGGGACCTTTATGGGTAAAACAGAATTCATTCAAGGATGAAGGCAGAAATCTGCTATTTTCAAATTTTGTCCCAGATCTGACATAGATGTGATCTGTGGCACCATGTGGACTTCATGCCATTTTGACTTTTCTTTGCATTCCTGGCTCACGCCCACACACATCTCGATACGCCCAGCTTGTGTTTCAGGACAGATGTCATGTCTATCCACACTGATGATGGTTACTGGTCACTACTGCTCACTTACAAACATGAACATGCACAGTCCTATCCAAACGTGTGTCACAACTGGGTCCACTTCCAGTAGGCGAGTAGAGAGGGGAAGCTCACCTAGCGTCCTGTAGGCACGTCTGGGTGTGCAGTGCCTCTTGACTCGGAGAGGATGCATGATGCCCTGGTATCTCTCCACGGCAACGCAGGCCATGCTGAGGATGCCTGTCACGATGGCAGTGGTCTGGACAAATGGAACGGTCTTGCACACCAGGACCCCTACGCGGGACACGTAAACATTACAATCTCGCACGTGCGGGAGTCACTTAAAAAAGACTTGCAACTAAATGATAATTAAAAGAGCTTTGATGTCTGTGAAAAAATGTGGTAACAAGCATGCTTGCATGCATCACTACCATTCCTACCACTACCGCTCAGGCCAAAATGAAATGATTCACCTCTCAGAAGAAAGACGACTCCATTAAAAGTTGCTCCCTAACTGTAGGTGAAAAGGCCTATAAGGGTTGAGTGGTGAACTGGGCACTTTGAGTTCAGTGATGAATGAGTTGCAGCAATCAGATAAATACTGTTAATGGGGCTGTTCAGGGCGATGGCCCAGTGCTGCTGCTGAGAGAAATTACAGCAATGACCAGATGACTCACAGACAGGATGTTGTGGAAAATATAGATATGTGTGTGTGTGTGTGTGTGTGTGTGTGTGTGTGTGCCTCTGGCGGTCTTTGTCCTTCAAGCTTGGGTCCTCTACAGTACCAGAGGCCTGCTAACTTGAGCATCCTGTGCAGTATCTTAGCTGTTCCCAGGACTCTTCTGCTTGGAGCTCTGATGTTCACAGCTGACAATGTTGTCTACACTGCTGGTCTCTGTCTCTACAGTGTCTCTGCTGACAGAGTCTCTGATCTCTGGGCAGCCTTGAATTCTTATAGCGACATGTCTGGACAGCCAAGCTGTGTTCACTGAGGCTGGACATTTTCTACGTTTCTGTCTTTAATATCAGTCACAGTGAGTAGGTAGTCTGCTAGAGTGTACTGTCGTTTTAGGACCAGATAAATGGCAGTGAATACACACACACACACACACACACACACTTTTTTCATTTCATTTAATTTTTTTACCATGGGTTCTTAAATACCATCGTACACCCCGTTGCGATATCAACGCTGAACTAATTAGGAATTAATTAGGATGTCAGACAGCTATAAAATATTTCAACTGTAAAAACACAAACAGGCTTGTTGGCTGTCAAAAATAAAATATATTTTGGACAGCATCCAAAATAGTCTAGTGTGAAATAGTATATCCAAAAGTCTAGTGATCGAAAAAAGTTTCTGACAAACGAGAGTAGTGTGCACGTTCGCCTCCACTCACCCGCGAGCCACTCTGATGAGATGTTCTGCAGGAGCGTAAAGGGAACGCAGAAAAACGTGATGAGCAGATCACTGACAGCCAAAGAGCAGATGAAAATGTTGGTGGCAGTTTGCAGCGCGCGTTTTCGCACGATGATGTACACAACAAGACTGTTTCCGATGAGCGCCAGGACAAAAATGATGGCGTAAATAACCACAAACGTGCTCTTGACTGCTGACGGGAGCTCAGGTATATAAACCAGCGGCTGAATGTTGTAAGTGTGAATAAACTCCTTTCGCGACAAGTTATAATACTGGAGGAGTTCTTGGAGGACCTCGGGGGTGATCTTCATAGTTTCCACGGACGTTGTCATCTCGGTTTCTTTAATGAGAAATCATTAAGAGTATGCTCACAGATCCAACAACAGTTAAGCTTAAAATAAAATATAAAATATATATATATATATATATATATATATATATATAAAAATCGTACCTATTGGTACTGTCCACTAGGCGTAATTTACAAAAGATCCATTCAATAAAAGTAACGACCGCTTCTCCATAAACCTCAAAGCTCAAGATAGAAGCAGAAAGACTTGTTTTTTTCCATTAACGTCGTTGTAGTTGTCCTTGTGTTAACGTCGACCCTGTGCCACCGCTGCCAGTTTCATCACATCTTACAGCTTGCTCCCCTTCTATGGAACACTATACACGCGCACCTGTCTGTCTTCGCGCTGCCTTCAGCGCGCGTCTGTCGGAGCACGCGTGAACTTGGACAGCGTGTACCGACGTTTATGGATCGTGCACGTTCCCGTCAGCCACCTGCAGGTGCGGAGTGCGGGCTCAAGCATCCAGTGTTGCGTTTAAATATGAATTTGGCGTTGTTCGCGGATTGACGATATGATAAAACATGATTTCAAAACAACAACAACAAGTACAACAACAAATGTACACTGCGCTTAAAACTTGTCACCTCAGACGACATTGCAGTGGATGGACGTCATATTTCTATTCACTTAAACACCGCAGCGTTTTTTTTCCTCTCTCGTTGAGAAACATAATTTTGCCTCCAAATACTTTACTTTTTCGATAGCCTCCCTCCCTCCCCCTCCCCCCCTCCCCTCCCCTCCCCTCCCCTCCCTCCCCTCCCTCCCCCTCCCCTCTCCTTCTCCCCTCCCCTCCCCTCCTCTCCCCCTCCCCTCCTCCCTCTTCTCCCCCTCTCCTCCCCCCCCTCCCCCCCCTCCTCCCCTCTCCTCCCCTCCCCTCCTCTCCCCCTACTGGGGGTCATCATGACGTGGACATTCCCTGGTGAGCAGCTCCTTCAGATATTGATCAGTCTGAAGTGTTTTGTTTGAAGGCTGCACTTCAGTTTGTATATACAGCTACCGCAGAAAAACACATTCAAACACAACTGGATTTGCTGTGACTGCATGTGGGCGTCTTCCTGATCTTCAGATTTCGCTTAATAAGAACTGATGATAAAACCAAGATGAATTGTGATTAAATAATAAATGAGGCTCATGAATGGTGACTCTCGTGTGCTGCTGAGGTTTGCAGGATTGGACAATGGAACACAGATGTCATGAAGATGTCTGCGTTTCAACTACACACATTTGTGTTGGCTCTGTTCTTCTCCCCCTGGTTCTCTTACCCTTCCTCCTAGCCTCACTCTTTTACCCTCCTCTCCCACCCTCAACGCTGCACACTCCTGTTCATGTTGGACTCCTTATGGTCTTCACACACCAAAACCACACAACTCCCATGACGCTCGTCAGCCCCATGCCTCCATGGACACTTTCATAATTCATGTTATGAATCTGCAGCTCAGGAGTGTTTTGCGTTGGAGTAGAAAGTCCCCTCTTCCCCCCGGCCTGGGGCAGTAGAATGCATCAGAGAACTGGGAGGTAAGAAGGTGTAAACACTCACCATGGAAACAGAAAGCAGAGACAATATTAGCCATTACTACATGGCCCAACTTCTCAGCAAAACAATGTCCATATATTAGTGCTTCAGTTGGGTTAAGAAACCTGGTCGTGTGTTGTCCATAACTCTGTGTGTGCTTGTGTGTGTAAATGTAAATGTGTGCAGGTTACTGTGTGTGAGAGAGCCTTTGTCTGTGTGTGTGTGTGTGTGTGTGTGTGTGTGAGCCTTTGAACGTTGGGCATTTTTGTCCTCCTTATGTTAAATGAGTATCCTAGTAACACAAACAGTGCAGGGTGATCACAGCACTAGCGCACACAGCACTGAGTGAAGCAGAAGGTGAGTGTGACGCTAGCATGTTCTTCATTAACACAGGGAGGCTGCAAGAATAAATTAGAAGTTAAATTAGAAGTCTGATAATACATTTACGGCATTTCGCAGTGTAACCCAGAGGAACTCTGTTCTGCTTACATATCTCTTTTAGGAGAATAGATTCAGACTCATTCAGATCATGTTCAGGAACATCAATGCATTGTAGTCGTTCGACATGTTTTTGTTTACCCCATCTAACTATGCTGTGTAACTATGCTATGTAACTACCCTGTTTAACTACCTTAAGTACCCTGTCTAACTACCCTATTTAACTTTGTCATTTTTATTTGGGAGGTTTGGTGGATTTGTGTTCTGCATTAGATAGCTTAACGGGAGACAATATCTGGAAAATGGTTGTGTTGAATGGTTGTAATACACAATGTAAATATACACTAACACAGAGTGAAAATATACACTAATACACAATGAAAATATACACTAATGCACAATTAAAATATACACTAATGCACAATTAAAATATACACTAATGCAGTGAAAATATAATACACAATGAAAATATACAATAATGCACATTGAAAATATACACTAATGCACAATGACACTTTACACTAATACACAATAAAAATATACACTAATATACAGTGAAACTATACACTAACGCACAGTGAAAATATACACTAATACATAGGGACACTACACTAATACACTGTGAAAATATACAATAATACACTGTGAAAATATACACTAATGCACAGTGAAAATATACAATAATACACTGTGAAAATATACACTAATATATAATGAAACTATACACTAATGCACAGTGAAAATATACAATAATACACTGTAAAAATATACACTAATATATAATGAAACTATACACTAATGCACAGTGAAAATATACAATAATACACAATAAAAATATACACTAATGCACAGTGAAAATATACAATAATACACTGTGAAAATATACACTAATGCACAGTGAAAATATACAATAATACACTGTGAAAATATACACTAATATATAATGAAACTATACACTAATGCACAGTGAAAATATACAATAATACACTGTAAAAATATACACTAATATATAATGAAACTATACACTAATGCACAGTGAAAATATACAATAATACACTGTGAAAATATACACTAATATATAATGAAACTATACACTAATATATAATGAAACTATACACTAATACACAGTGAAAATATACAATAATACACTGTGAAAATATACACTAATATATAATGAAACTATACACTAATGCACAGTGAAAATATACAATAATACACTGTGAAAATATACACTAATGCACAGTGAAAATATACACTAATACACAATGAAAATATACACTAATACATAATGAAAATATACACTAATATGTCAAACTATACACTAATGCACAGTAAAATATACACTAATACACAATGAAAACATACACTGATAGTGAAAATATACACTAATACATAATGAAAATATACACTAATGCACAGTGAAAATATACACTAATACATAATGAAAATATACACTAATATACAGTCAAACTATACACTAATGCACAGTACAAATATACACTAATACACAATGAAAACATACACTGATAGTGAAAATATACACTAATACATAATGAAACCTTACACTAATACACAATGAAAATGTACACTAATGCACAGTGAAAGTATACACATGGTGACACTTTACACTAATACACAATGAAAATATACACTGATAGTGAAAATATACACTAATGCACAGTGAAAGTATACACTAATACACAATGAAAATATACACTAATACACAATGAAAATATACACATGGTGACACTTTACACTAATACACAATGAAAATTTACACTAATACACAATGAAAATATACACATGGTGACACTTTACACTAATACACTGTGAAAATATACACTAATGCATAATGAAAATATACACTAATACACAATGAAAATATACACATGGTGACACTTTACACTAATACATAATGAAACACTTACACTAATACACAATGAAAATGTACACTAATGCACAGTGAAAGTATACACATGGTGACACTTTACACTAATACACAATGAAAATATACACATGGTGACACTTTACACTAATACACTGTGAAAATATACACTAATGCACAGTGAAAGTATACACTAATACACAGTGTTGCTGTATCAAAGGTGTTATCCGTATGAAAATGAACAATATTGCAGTTTATTGCCAGTGTATTCCAAAAAGAAATGGCATATATATTTTCCGTAGTAGCTCAGATCATGGACTCGTGTGGGGAGAGAGTAAGCAGTAAGAAGACCTCTCCAAACCGGTGCCCTGCACAGGATGTCGTTGACCTTCCCAGAGTCACCACTAGGGGCAGCGCACGCTTTGGCAATCTCAGCCACAACTCTTTTTTCTCCAGACACAACCCCCACCCTCACAGGGTCACACACATATCAGGTAAGATACAATAGAGCAGATTTTTAAAGACCTTCATCAAATCTGTCTTCATTAATTACACTTTGTGTGATGTTTCTTCTCTCAAGGCTTTTACGTGAGTAGAGTTGAATCTGTAAACAGAGTTCCTGTGAAACACTCAGGATCAGTAACATGGAGGCAGCACACAGCTCAGGGCCTAAACTGCTAGCATGGTACAAAGTTCAAAGTGATTAGCCCTCCTTTGTGTGTGTGTGTGTGTGTGTGTGTGTGTGTGTGTGTGTGTGTGTGTGTGTGTGTGTGTGTGTGTGAGAGAGAATCAGAGGGTCGTGGGTTCGATTCCCAGGCCTGAGGCCATGACTGAGGTGCCCTTGAGCAAGGCACCTAACCCCAACTGCTCCCCGGGCACCGGGCTAGGGCTGCCCACCGCTCTGGGCATGTGTGCACCACAGCCCCCTAGTGATCACTGTGTGTGTGTGTGTGTGTGTGTGTGTGTGTGTGTTCTGACTGCACAGATGGGTAAATGCGGAGGACAAATTTCGATTGGGGTGAAAATCACAATTGACCAATGTAGCAATTTTAGTATCTTAGTATCTTAGTGTGTGTTGAAATGTGTGTATGTCTGTGTGTGTGGTTATATGGAAGCTCTGTAGTTCTGTGACAGGAGCCAGGGGGGGGGATACTGCTATGGCAACAAGCCTGGACCCTCCCTCCTGAGGCCTCTCTAAATAGAGTTTCTCTGGACTAATTACTGTGTTTAGCCTGGTCACTCTGGTGACCCCACAGTGACAAACCAGCAAAACCAAAATAACACATTTTATAGTTGGACGGATACATTTACAATCCCATGAGAGTGCCGTTGCCATGGTTGCAAGTCACATTAACAGACATCATGGTGGTCCAAATAATCTTGGTCATGGCGAAGACATCACACTGACCACAGAAATGTAGAAGAAGATACACAGAGGACAGTATGAGAGGACCAGGGTGAGAACTTCTCCACCACAGTCCCTGTTTACCCCAGTCTGTTCATGCCCAGGACGACCTGTGAACTTCTCGATGGCTTCCATCACTTCTGCACTGAAACACCTGCGCTTGTATATTTCTTTATCTATTTAGTTTAGGCAAACTCTCAGCCACAAAGGAACTCTTAGCACCAGCAAAGGAAGAACTGGGTTTCATTCTCTTGTGTGCTGAGTGAAGGTGAGTAGAGCTGACTTGTAATTGACTGGTACGGGTCACAACACTGTTGGTACTGTTTGATAGTGTTTGATAGGGACTCTGCAGGGCAGAGGGGTGTTTACTTCTGCCACTGACTGGGGTAGTAGTGTTTGATAGGGACTCTCCAGGGCAGGGGCGTGTTTACTTCTGCCCCTGACTGGGGTAGTAGTGTTTGATAGGGACTCTCCAGGGCAGAGGGGTGTTTACTTCTGCCCCTGACTGGGGTAGTAGTGTTTGATAGGGACTCTCCAGGGCAGGGGCGTGTTTACTTCTGGCACCGTCTGTGTTAATAGTGTTTGATATGGACTCTACAGGGCAGCAGAGGCGTGTTTACTTCTGCCCCGTCTGTGTTTGACACACGTTTACCTTGTCAGACATTAACAATAGACATACCAGACAGAGCCCATTCATGTTCCATAGTTACAGCTTTCCTTTGGATTCTTCTTTACTTAAATGAACACAAACAATGGTCGTCAAAACACAATAGGTTAAGCGTCAGATGCTGGGAACAGTTTTGGCTCAAGGGCGCTGAAGAAGTGAAGTAATGTTAGGAAAAGTGTAGTGAGGTAGTGGAAGTGAGGTAAGGGAAGAGGATGTGAGGTAAGGGTAGAGGAATTGAGGTAAGGGAAAGTGAAGTGAGGTAAAGGAAAGGGAAGTCAGGTAAGGGAAGAGGAACTGAGGTAAGGGAAATGAAAGTGAGGTAAGGGTAGAGGAAGTGAGGTAAGGGAAAAGGAAGTGAGGGAAGAGGAAGTGAGGTAAGGGAAAGGGAAGTGAGGTAAGGGTAGGGCAACCAAATTCCTTCAACTTTTATTCAGCTGTAGTCAAAGCTGCTCTCGAATACTTACATACACTTGACACTGGAACTCAAAGAACTAACCCAGTGTTTCTCAGTCCTGGTCCTTCTGTCCCCACCCAGTGAACAGTTTGGGGTTTCCTTACTTACAGCACTCCTGACGCCACCAGTGCTTTGTGATATCGTGATGTGTTGTGGAGCCAGAGGGGTTTGGCCCAACTGACTTTTTTTTTTATTTGATCCAATTGATTTTCAGTCTGCTTTTAAAAACAGTGTAGTGTAACCTGATGCACATGGAACACCATCTGTGTGCAGGGAATATGTCACCTTGCAGTAGTGAGAGCTCCCCCAATAGGACATGCTGAGAAGACGACATGATGACACTGAGGAGGTGTATGGCATGCACAGTAATTCTGTGGAATGAAGCATCTTGGAGTAGATGACAGATAGAAAAATGAACACCTCACACAGAAGCTTTGTGCTGTAGCAGCTCTCCTGTGGAGGAGGGAAGTATCTCAGGGTAGTGTGTGGTTCTCAGCTCATAACCCCGCCGCTGCTGTGTGTTGTAACCCTTGCTGTAGGTCTGAATGGCAGCCCTGTGTGTATGGTGAACGATGACTGGTATGCCAACACTCCTCTGTTCCCACACCCACTGATCAGGAGTCAGGTGCCCACGGCCTGTGCCAGCCAGACATCTCTCTCCCTGCTCAACACACCACGATTCAGCAGTGCCGGCGGAGGCAAGACGGGAGCAGGTGCGAGAACTGGGGTATTCTGGAGCGTTAAGCATTACTAAGTGTGTCTAAGGACACACATGTGTGTTCAGAGTCACTACAGCTCTTCCTCATATCCACTTGTGTTCAGACCTCACCAGCTGTGCTTAGGTTGTTAATATTTAGTCACCTTAATATTTTGTGTTAATTGAATTTTAAACTGTTAACACAATACAGAAAAGAGTCTATTATAGTCTGTTATAGAAACAGCACTGGTTGTGCTAAGTTGGCTTTACAGAGAAGGGAGAGCTATAGTAAAATATTAATATGTGTCTGAACATTTCTATGTTTAAGATGTGTTTGAACATGGCCTCTTATCACTGAACACTGAGTTATATTTCTGTGCATGTGCATTATATATATCCTCTAATCACAAACCAAAGTATTGCAGTACCATAACGTTTTTCTAAATCCAGTGCTTCTCTGCAGACAAGCCTTTAAACAAAACAACTGGTAACATTTCAAAAATAAGTTTGACATATCTCAGGAGTACATATTGAAGTTAAATACTCCTATAGTAGCATAGATGAGAGTGTGGTTTTACATCTTGGGGCTTAAAGGAGGATTATTGAATGAATAGATCATTTCAGTAAATCATTACTAGCAGAGGTAAACAGAGTTGTACCCATTGTGTTAAGAATAAGAGATCAATTGAGTAATTTTTTTTCTAATGACATTACCTCATTGTTTAAAGCCAGAATCAAAGCTTGGACCAGTACCAGATGCACAGTAAACAGCGCACTGAATTATCCTCAGGCAGCAAAGAAATGAGAGTCCTGTCAATTCAGACAGTTGAGCTCTTAGAAGTGAGGATTAGCATTACTGTCAGCATTACTGTAGCATTACTGTAGCTTGGTCACTTTTGCTGTGTTTGTTTTTATTGCTTTGGTTGTTTCTCATTTTAATTACATTTGAATCTTTTTGACATTTTCTTAACTTGGTTGTTTGTCTATTGTTCATCTAGCTCTGTTGAGGCTTTTCTAAACAAATTAAATTCCATTTTCATGTCTCTTCAATCTCACTGTTAATGCTGCTGTGCAGCAAATGGGGGCGTCCTCACTGTACTCCCGAGTCAGAATAAGGACTGATTGGTCGATTGAATAATAGTAGAGAGAAATCAACAATAGAGATAGAAGCACTGATGTTCTCTGTAGCCAGGTCCTAATTTAGGAAGTCTAGTGAACCATCAGAGTTGAAATGTTCATGGAAAAAACAGCAAAACCACCACGTGTTTGATCTTCTTCCCTACAGATTTATTATCAGAAGCCTGGCGAGAAGAACTGAAGGATCTTGCAACTAAAGTCAGTCAGCCAGTCACGGGTCCAGTGAGAGATGGGGTGCGCATCAAACTGATCATCACATGATCATACACAAAACACCAGACTATCCTACAAACACAGCAGACCCACAACGAGCTGCTTCAGCATATTACTGTCAATGCTACTGACAGCCTGTTAATGAAACACTCATGCAGGCTTTTTGCAGAGCAAAATAAGACATGGAATAACGTAAACAAGGCTTTATTATATCATTCAGCATTCAGCATGTGTTTTCATTAAGCTTTCAAACCGAGGGCCATTCTGAAGGCACTGGCAGGCTACGAAAGATGTGTGGGTGCAATTCTCTACAGGTTATTTTCTATAAGAACATGAGAGCCAATGATTACTGGGTCAGGTTTCACACATGAGGCATCAGTTCAGAGAGCTCAGAGACCTGCCATGTGCCCTGTAGTGTTCCAGAGAAGAGGAAGCACCTCGCAGGACGACGCAGTACTCTGCTCAGACGGGCCGTCTCATCCCTGCGTCTTCCTGGAGATCCAAGCGCCACGACACACAGGCTTCTCACAGACGCCCAGGGACTCACAGACATCAGCAGACCTTCCTGGGTGGCCAGGAGCTCAGGGTAACACACCTGAACACACCTGTGTTCGTTCAGTCTGAATCACCTGAACACACCTTATGCTAATTCAGTCTGAAAGTGTGGGTGGAGTTTAGGGAAGCAGCATTGAACTGGGGCAGATTAGAGTGTCTTTCACTTGCTCCTCTTTTTGGTGTGTGTCTGTCTGACCGTGTCGTATCTCTCTGTCTCTCTGACTGTCTGTCCGACTGTTATATCTCTCTCTGTCTCTCTGACTGTCTGTCCGACTGTTATATCTCTCTCTGTCTCTCTGACTGTCTGTCCGACTGTTATATCTCTCTCTGTCTGTCTGACTGTCTGTCCGACTGTTATATCTCTCTCTGTCTTTTGAAGGTGCTGGAGCTGCTGTGTCAGATTCTGCAGACGGATTCATTATCTTTGGTGCAGCAGTGGTTGCTGCTGGCTGGTGACAGAGGTGAGATGCAGAGCTGACTGTCCTCTTTACACCAACCACCGCAGTCCCTTCACACTCCTGTGTGTGTGTGTTAGTGTGTGAGAGCTCTACCCAGAGTCCAGTGTCACCTGCTGTCTAAGAAATTACGAACCATGGACACGGTGTGCAGGAACGCCTGCAGTGTGATTGGGACAAGGCCTTATCAGCGGTGTGCAGATGTCTCGCTCTTTCTGGGATCTACACTTCAGGCTGCCTGCTATCCAGTCCAGTCTGCTGCACATGTGATGTTGCCTTTTGTCGCTTCATCACAGTGGCCTGACATAAGGACTACAGACAGACAGCAGTCATCTGAAACCTAGGAAATGCTCAGTAGAATCAAGTCCCAATCCGATTAACAGATTGAAATTCTTTTCAAAGATATCCATATCAATCTTTTCTTTCGAAACATAAACCCATTTAATGTAAGTGTGGTGGAGGACGCAGGGCAGTAGGTGGAAACGTCTCAGTCCTTTATAACCCTTTCACCAGTCAAAGTGCCTTAAGAGCTGAAGGGAACTATGGCAACCCGATCAGATATGAAGTCTTTGAACAGATATGAAGTCATGTTAAATGAGGAGTAGGCTAGTATTGTGCATGTGTGTGTGTGTGTGTGTGTACATGTATGTGTGTGTGTATGCATGTGGGGGGTTTATTGTAATGGAGGTTGGTGGGCGAACACTGGCGGGGACATATGTGCTGCTGGGTGGACAGATACTTGCCCTGTCTTCCAAAGGCAACATGCAGGAGTCAGCAGGTGCGGTACAATGGAGACCTTTATTGGGCTGGGGAACAGCCCCACTACGCATCACGATCCGAATAACAGCAGTAGGTAGAACATACAGGCTACAAGCTAGAGCTGTCCACCATGTGCGCATACCTATCGCATCTCTACCAGTTATACCGTTGTAGTGTGCATGTGCGTGGGTGTGTGTGTGTGTGTGTGTGTGTGTGTGTGTGTGTGTGTGTGTGTGTGTGTGTGTGTGTGTGTGTGTGTGTGTGTGTGTGTGTGTGTGTGTGTGTGTGTGTGTGTGTGTGTGTGTGTGTGTGTGTGTGTGTGTGTGTGTGTGTGTGTGTGTGTGTGTGTGTGTGTGTGTGTGTGTGTGTGTGTGTGTGTGTGTGTGTGTGTGTGTGTGTGTGTGTGTGTGTGTGTGTGTGTGTGTGTGTGTGTGTGTGTGTGTGTGTGTGTGTGTGTGTGTGTGTGTGTGTGTGTGTGTGTGTGTGTGTGTGTGTGTGTGTGTGTGTGTGTGTGTGTGTCTCAGAGAAGGAGCTTGTGCAGGGTTTACTACAGCAGGCTCTGGCAGATGTTCCCAGCCCCGCCCACCAGGAAGAGCAACTTCCCTACACAGCACAGCCTGAACTGCCACTTCCTGAGCCACCATTCGGACAGTCCCTCCGGAAACGAAGGCTCAGAAGGTAAGGGTTCCCCAACACGCTGCAGAGTAATATTCACTTAGCACTGATGAAATAACAGACTTAAAACCCATCTTCACTCACGTCGTTATGACAACACATTCTTAAGTATGAAGTTTTTTTTTTTCTAGACACTAATAGTACCATCTATTTTTTCGTAGTGTGTGTTCTTCTCAAGAGGCAATGAAAGAGAAGCCAGGTAATATCTTTATATCTGTTATGGTCTTTATATATCTCACAGTATTTTTAATCAGTGTCTGATCAAAACCAAACTCAGGCACGAGGCAGTGTGATTAAAACCAAGCTCCAGAATCCACCAGCACAGGAGAACAGGTCAGGAGCAAGAGTGAGTACAAGAGTGAGTACAAGAGTGAGTACAAGAGTGAACATACAGTACAACTGTCAGCTGCAGCCACAGAAAGCAGACAGAGAGCTGGAATGCGAATGCACACACACACACACACACACACACACACACAGAGGTGCTCCTATGTGATAAGGGCAGTAATGAGAAACAGCTGCAGGTTATAATGAGAAAGCTGGAGCAGGGTTGGAATGGTAGCTGTGAGGTCACAGGTCACTGCTGAAGATGACCACTGATAGGCTGGAACAGACAGAGGCGGAGTCTGAAATGTGACAGACACCCCTGAATGAATGGACGTTGGTGAAGTCTAGATTTACACTCGGAGAACCAGGTCCTTCCCAAGTCTTTCACATGCACGCCCTGGCCACCAAAAAGAGATGTCGTAATGGTGCATTTGGTAAGTTAAAGACCAGGCTTTACAGTGCTGATGTTAGGGTTAAAGACCAGGCTGGATGGTGCTGGGGTTAGGGTTCCCTTTACTTCATTTATCACTGATCATAGGAGGACAGCTCATTGGACATTCCTTGGGCGGTGCCTTATTCTCAACACAGCCATGATGTAAACATAACAGTGGTCAGTAGAGGACACTGTGCTGGTGTCTGGGTATCAGGTACAGCAGGCTGGCTGGAGATGGACCATAAGTGGGAGTGTTGGAGTAATCTACACCAGGTAGCTTGTGCGTAGTAGCAGAAGAGCCCCAACTGTACTCCTACCACAGTTCTCTAATAAAGTGGGAGAGTTGTGCTTATGGTGAAGAGGTGAGGGCTCAGTCAGACAGGCACATACACACCACACACACACACACACACACACACACACTGCATTCCCTCTTAAACTTTAGAAAACAGTAAGTAAAAAGAGTCGTTTATCTGGTTCAAGAAAGGCCTCACACACCATGTGCCCCCTCTGATGAACCTACAGCTAAAAGTCGAAAGCTGTGTGAAAAAATAATTCTTGAGCATCAAAGGGGCAGATTCAAAGGAATAATGTCTGCAGTGAAATAAGCTGTGAAGTTCAGGCATATTCAGCACTGCTATGACATTGTGTAAGCAGAAGTCGTGGCTCTCAGAGGAAACATGTTTTAGGAGTCAAGTAGTGTTCGCAGGAACCCAGCGAGTGGGTGGAATCTCTTAATGACAAAACTGTGAGGAAAGTGGCTAATGATTGGTGTAAACAGAGCTCTGTGTAAAATGTAAATGTAACATATTTGTCAATTGTGATTTTCACCATAATTTCTCCTCTGCATTTACCCATTTGTGCGGTGAGGACACACACTAGTGATCACTAGGGGGCTGTGGTGCACACATGCCTAGAGCGATGGGCAGCCCTAGCCCGGCACCCAGGGAGCAGTTGTTAAATTCCTTGCTCAAGGGCACTTCAGTCATGGCCTGGGGCCTGAGAATCGAACCCACAATGCTCTGGTCACACGACCGGTTCCCTAACCATCCAAAACATGTCGACGAGGATGGGATTCGAACCCACGCGTGCAGAGCACAATGGATTAGCAGTCCATCGCCTTAACCACTCGGCCACCTCGTCACATGTGTGTTCACAGTGCTGTGTTTGTGTTCACAGAGAGGATTGGTGAGGCTGAGGTGCTTCAGGTTCACACAGCTCAGAGTCAGAGCATCAACACTCAGGACTCGTCACGTCAGCATGAGAGTCAGAGCATCAGCAGTCATGAGTCGTCATGTCAGCATGAGCACAGTCGCTAACCCGCACGCTACACAGCTGTTAACATCCACACACATCCACACACAAACACACAAATACATGCACCCAAACACACACATGTGCAAACAAACACACCATGTTATTTGATTGAATCTATAGTATAGAGATTCCCAATCGATCCCTTGGGGACATGCAGCCAGACCAGGTTTTCGTTGTGTTCCAGTTCAGAGCTCCACAGACCCTGGTTACCTGCTGCATGTGTGTGAGGGCAGGAACAACACAAAAACCTGGACTGGCCAGTAGCCCCAAAGACTGGATTCAAATCTGACATAACCGCTACAATTGTGATTTAATATTTTGATTCATTACCTGTCAAATAAATTACATTAGAATTTTTCATTGGTTGTTTTTCACACAGGTTGCTATTCATGAGTGTACTGTTTACAACTAATTCCAATGTATTTAAATATAGTCAAATATACTGAAGTACAGTGAAGCTCAAGACACCTGACACTTGGTTTGTAATGTTAAGGGTTCGCAGAACAGAGAAGGCAGACACAACTGCGTAGAGGGGTGTGTTTTATTACAATTACTCATTGGAACACAGTCCGGAGAACCCACAAGGGTGAGATGACCCACACACACATTAACGCAGCTGACGAGAGCGACGGGGCACGATGCCAATTCAAAGGGGCTCAGGAGCACTAAACACATACGTGACTGATAGAGCTGGGAACACAAACACAAACCAAAGCTACAATGACGACAGGGAGGGGAGGCGCTGATGTCACATATAAAAAATATGGGATCTAAACATTAAACTTAGAAACACAACTTTTACAAGGAGATACAACCGTCAGGATATGCAATAGGCTAAATGGGATTAGAAATATGAACTAAGAAACTTGAAACCGGGAAGGGAGCACAAAGGTAGGATTAACACAATTAACTAAACGAGATCAGAACATCAAGTTATAACAACACAACTCAAAACACATGAAACCGGAACACAAGACATACGCAATGATCACAAGAACAGAAAAGGGTGATGACCCACGACCAACAACGAAGGATGCATACACAGGGTAAAAATACACTGAGGAATTAGAACTAAACAAGACATAGGTGACGGGAGTAACAATGATAGGTCAACAAGGGGTGTGGAAACAGAAAATACACAAGGGAAAACAAAACTAAAAACCAGGAAGTAAAACACATGATTGACAGGAGGGGAAGGGTTATATGTTACATGGTTCAACAAACTGGAGTCTGATAATGGAGTCTGATGACAGGAGTCTGATAGGCATCTGATGATGGGTGCACTACACCCATACATGCCTCAGCTGTTTTCAGTAGTTAAAAACTGCAGTTGTCTAATTTGTTCTTTTTATCTTGCATTTCAGAACACCTATTTACTTACACTGTTATAGCCGACTAAAATACATGATATGTAAACATTTTCTGGCAGTCGAGATTGTGGGCAAAACATTCATTATAATTTTCTATCTTTGCCAGAACTTTGCAGAACCTTCCTGAACCTAAATGAGCTGCTCCAGTAAGCTAGTTCACAGGGTTTGCTTTTGTCACGTTTATTATGTAAGCACTACAGCAGCTGCGTTTATGTGACATCCTGGAATTGAAATGAACTTAATTATATGTCAGGAATCTACACTATTGAAGTATAAGGAAAGTCAATACTGCCACCAACTGTCATCAAAACTCAGAACAGAGGTAAGTGTCATAGGAGGTCAGTTTACATGGACCTTGTCATGGTACAGTCCAAACACTGCTCATCACCCTGTGAACATCACCCCCACAGTGAAGCATGGTACAGTCCAAACACTGCTCATCACCCTGAGAACATCACCCCCACAGTGAAGCATGGTACAGTCCAGACACTGCTCATCACCCTGAGAACATCACCCCCACAGTGAAGCATGGTACAGTCCAAACACTGCTCATCACCCTGAGAACATCACCCCCACAGTGAAGCATGGTACAGTCTAAACACTGCTCATCACCCTGAGAACATCACTCCCACAGTGAAGCATGGTACAGTCCAAACACTGCTCATCACCCTGAGAACATCACTCCCACAGTGAAGCATGGTACAGTCCAAACACTGCTCATCACCCTGAGAACATCACTCCCACAGTGACGCATGGTACAGTCCAAACACTGCTCATCACCCTGTGAACATCACCCCCACAGTGAAGCATGGTACAGTCCAAACACTGCTCCAGTCTGCTTGTGTCTGACAGGGGTACAGTTCTGATGTGAAAAAGATGTGATGTAGTTGATCAACCGCAAAAAAGTCAGATTCATAATACCAGTATAGTGAGTATAGTGGCCAGCAGTGTATGATAGACTCTACTGTGAGAATGAGACTTCTTCATTGGTGTAGATTAGTGTAGGACCAGGCAAAGGCATTCAAACCCTAACACTGATACCCAAGTGTGTGAGATTTCAAAACAAAATAGGACTTTCTTTGCTTGCGAGGGCAAGATAAGATCTGACATCTTTGGCTAACCACTGCATGCATACTGCATACTGACTCTCTCCAAACACCATGGACAATGAGCAGGGAAGCCTACCATCCAGACAGACCAGGCAGACCAGACAGACCAGATAGACCAGGGGCTTCCTATTTGGTCTTCCTCCAGCCTTCACTGGGAGGTTTTGTTGCTGGTTTTGGTTGTGATGGCGAGAAGGAGAACAGAATATCAGTGATTCTTTCAGACTGTTATGGAGAGCTTTTCTTTCTTGAACATGTTCCTCTAGCTTCATCCATGCCTACTTTGTGGCCAGAATTCTGTAAAGTGGCTCCATAACAGGGTCTGCATCACCAGTCACATCAAACTCAGTGTTACTGAAAATTACGATGTGCTTTCAACCACCTTCGACAAATTTATCTTTGTGGTTTTTGCACCCTGAAAATGGGAATTGGAAAGGTTTTGTTTTGATTGCCTTCCTGAGATGTTACAGCATTAACCTGTCATTATAGTACAGCAATGCCCTCTCCTGCCACATACAACCATGTAGAACTCTTACACTCCGTTGGTTAACTAGGAAGAAGCCTGTGACCCTTAATCATGGTAACCATGGCAATTAGCTTATTCCTGTATTAGCGTATTCCTGTATACACTGCATTCTGGAAGAATAACATGACAATATGTCAGCAGGAGAGGGCCAGCATCCATCATATCACGCCGCGTGTAAGTGATCTGAAAACATGTTTGACTGAAATGGCTTTAGTCTCCTTCCTCCTGCCCATGCATCTCTGAGAGAGGAGAGGTGAGGTCAGACCTTTTTGGATGTCTCTGCATCCTAACTGGTAAAAAAAAAAATCTTACACCACATAGGTGCACAGCACATTGGTAAAGAAAATATTGTTGTGGAAATTCTCCATCACAACAACCATGATCTCTCTGTAAGAATAGTTATGACCTCAGATCATACGCAAATTTGTTACTTCACCAAAGCTCTCTAGTTTATTGCAATTTTGTCAGTCCTTATATACGGTAGGGAAATCCGCCGCGAGGATTTCTTAAAAAAAGGCCAACCCAAGAGCTTTACCACAGAGAGCTCTTTCAAAAACCGTGTGCAAGTGTACCTAGAAGAATTGATGCTGTTTTGAAGGCAAAGGGGTGGTCAACACCAAATATTGATTTGATTTACATTTCTTTTATGTTCATTCACTGCATTTTGTTAACTGATCAAACTTCCATTTTTGAAAGCATTCTTAGTTTACAGCATTTTTTCACACCTGCCTAAAACTTTTGCACAGTACTGTATATCAGTCTATGTGTGTAATGAATGAGTATAATACATTTTGATTGGAATTACTGAAATAAACTTTTTCATGATATTCTAATTTTATGATCAGCACCTGTATTCCAAGCAAATCATCTGTGTGCAGAGTAATAGTGGGTGTGATGGACCCATATCCTGAAAATCCATTATTGCATTGCATAACATGTAAGTGGTCTAATGTAACCCTGCCTCATCTCAATATTTGAATCAGATGTTTTAAATTATGGGTTGAACTAAACTCTGCAGGGAGGAGAATCTTCAAAGATTTCCAGGGGCTTCTGGTCCTTTTTGCAATTTTAAACTGCAGTGATTTGCTGGTTGAGTGTATGGTGTCTGTGTGTGTGTGCGTGTGTGGTGTTTCTGTGTATTGTGTCTGTGTGTATGGTGTTTGTGTCTGTGTGTGTGGTGTTTCTGTGTATGGTGTTTGTGTGTTTGTGTCTGTGTGTAGTGTTGAAGTCAGCAGGTGAAGTTCAGTTTTCACGTCACTTGCCCTCACACAAGGACACCTGCTCACTTACTGATAAGAAAAAAAGCACTTACAGCCACTAGCATAGAGAGAAACTCAAAGAGAGACTCAAAGAGAGACAGAAAAAGAGACAGAAAGAGAGACTCACATTTAAATACCAGTTCAGATTTGGCTCAGATTATTTCGTATGGTTATAGAATCAGTTTTGCTACATGTCAGAGGTGTAGGGGCCACTCTAAAATCAAAACACCCAGGTGATATGTGCACTTAGAGATAGAGACCAGCAGTGTAACAGTGACACTGTAGAGACAGAGACCAGCAGTGTAATTGTAACACTGTAGAGACAGAGACCAGCAGTGTAATTGTAACACTATAGAGACAGAGACCAGCAGTGTAATTGTAACACTGTAGAGACAGAGACAATTAGTGTCAATAGTAATACAGTAGAGAGCTGCACTTTCTCACCAAATGTGAAACATTTGATCAAATATGTCAAATTCACTTTACAAATTTGAGCTCATCCACTAATCCTTTTGTCTCTAGGGTCGATTACTGTAATGGCCTCCTAATAGGGCTCCCAAAAACAAACAGCTACAGTTGATTCAAAATGCAGCTCCTAGAGTTCTCACTAGGAGAAAAAGAAATGATCACTTCACCCCATTCTTACACTGGCTACAAGTACCATACCGAATAGACTTCAAGGTGTTATTACTGGTCTATAAATCACTTAATGGTGTAGGACCAGTGTATCTATCTGATATGCTACAGAGCTACGAGCCGGGCAGGAATCTTAGGTCACTAGGAACTAATCAGTTAGTCCTGCCCAAGGTAAGAACTAAGCATAGAGAGGAAGCATTTAGCTATTATGCTGTTTCTAAATGGAACCAGCTGTCAGAAGATATTAGAAGACCTCCAACACTAGATGTTTTTAAATTTAGGATAAAAACTTACTTATTCGGCCAGGCTTCTGGTTAGATATTGTTTTGTAGGTACTGTAAATGTAGCCAGTTTTTTAATCTTTGAATCTAGTAATTTTATTTTCTTTTTTAAAATGTGCTGTTTTCCAGTTTTATTGGTTTAGTCTGTGTATTTAAGTGCTGTGTTTGGTCATTTGCTTTATTGGTTATTGTAAGTACTGTGTGTGAAATACCTCACTAGTGTTTTGCTTATTGATGTCTTTGTTTCTCTTTGGCTTACGTTTCTCCGGCTCTATGTATTAGTGTTATTTGGTTTGTCTTTGTGCCATGTCTATATGCTCTGTGTAGGTTTGTTAGTTTTCTTAATAAATCTCTCGACTATCCGCATTTGCGTCCAGTTTCCACCAACTGCCCGTTACAAAAGGTGCTGTAGAAATATACTTTATTTGCCTAATCCTGACAACCTGCCCATCCTAGTGGGAGAACAGAAAGACAGCAGCATTAAGCTGGATGATATATATCTGCCCTCCGCAACATGGGACAATGAGTAAACACACACGCTCACACACAATCCATAGAAAATGCATTGCCCTGTTTACTATATAATTATTTATTATTTAATCTTGTATATTTTTTCATTTCTAATTTTGAGTATCCCTTCATTGTATCTAGTTATTTTCATGATAATTATCAAACCATTGTTGACAGTGGCTATATTTGTGTTCCAGTAAATTTTTATGATAATTCATTTAGTGCATAAAAATGTTTGTCCTTACTGGTAGTGGACACAGGAACTACTGGTAATTCATAAAATACTTGAAATGTGTCTTATATCAGCATGTTTAAGTTCTGATGCAATTTTCATAAAGATCATTCAAATGGAAACAGACCAGTGATGCTGTGGCAGTAGTGGCACTGAATAACGATTTACTGAGCTGTGACACAAAGAGAGAGAGAAATAGCAAGACAAATGTGAGACAGACAAAGAGAGAGAGACATAAAGACAAATGTGAGACAGGGAGACAATTCCCTGCTCACTTCTGGTTTCTGTTTCATGATTATACTCAAAGGTCAGAAGAGCAATAAGGAATCAATAATCCTACCAATCTCTCAGTGAATTATAACACACACACACACGAACACATGCACACACAAGTACACTACATCCACTACATCCACCATACAGTACACTACATACAGCATACAGTACACTACATACAGTACACTACATCCACTACACAGCATACAGTACACTACATCCACTACATCCACCATACAGTACACTACATCCACCATACAGTACACTACATCCACTACATCCACCATACAGTACACTACATCCACCATACAGTACACTACATCCACTACATCCACCATACAGTACACTACATCCACCATACAGTACACTACATCCACCATACAGTACACTACATCCACTACATCCACCATACAGTACACTACATCCACCATACAGTACACTACATCCACCATACAGTACACTACATCCACTACATCCACCATACAGTACACTACATCCACTACATCCACCATACAGTACACTACATACAGCATACAGTACACTACATCCACCATACAGTACACTACATACAGCGCTATTATAGCAGACATAATATGTCAAAGTAGTGAGCAATTTTGTATGTAGTGTGTTAGGTGATTATTTTGGACCTCATGTAATGTGATAGGTGATTATTTTGGACAGTATGTTGTGTGTTAGGTGATTATTTTGGACAGTATGTAGTGTGTTAGGTGATTATTTTGGACAGTATGTAGTGTGTTAGGTGATTATTTTGGACAGTATGTAGTGTGTTAGGTGATTATTTTGGACAGTATGTAGTGTGTTAGGTGATTATTTTGGACAGTATGTTGTGTGTTAGGTGATTATTTTGGACAGTATGTAGTGTGTTAGGTGATTATTTTGGACAGTATGTAGTGTGTTAGGTGATTATTTTGGACAGTATGTAGTGTGTTAGGTGATTATTTTGGACAGTATGTAGTGTGTTAGGTGATTATTTTGGACAGTATGTAGTGTGTTAGGTGATTATTTTGGACAGTATGTTGTGTGTTAGGTGATTATTTTGGACAGTATGTAGTGTGTTAGGTGATTATTTTGGACAGTATGTAGTGTGTTAGGTGATTATTTTGGACAGTATGTTGTGTGTTAGGTGATTATTTTGGACAGTATGTAGTGTGTTAGGTGATTATTTTGTGCAGCTGTCTGCTAGCCCTCATGTCACACTGCCAGACCTGTTAAAATGATTGTTTATGCAACACAGTGTGAAACAGAAATCAAACTTGTTGAGACACATGCCTTGTTCCTGAAAACAGAGGATTAAACTCAACACATCTTCCTCAGTCCCTGATGTAACATAATATAAACAATTAGCTAGCTTGTAAAATCAATCAAGGGCTTCATTCGCTGTTAACACTTACTGTTCACTCTTAACACAGACTTTGGGACATGTACAGTACACACTTGTACACTAACCCTGCTCCCGATACACCTGGTGTGCTTCAGGTCAAGGGTGTCCTCGATCAAAACGTAGAACTTTCAGGAGAACACAACCACATGGTACTCTAAAGTGACCAGGAGGTGTGTCTATCATTGCACCCATAAGCTTGACAAATATTTTAAAAGTTCAAAACCAATTTTTGTGTAGCTACAACTGTGACTTGAAAAATTGCAAAAGATCCTAAATAATGTAAAGGCACAACGCTGGTTTCCTGTGTGCTGTCAGAGTTCGTCAGTATAAATGAGCCGTGTCTGTCATGGCAAGGCGGGCAAAAGCTTATTTGTGTACCACTTTTCATACACACGGGTATTCAAAGTGCTTTACAGACATAAGTTGAAATAATAAAGATTATTATGTCCAGAGATTTATCACCTCTGGAACTTTTTTTTTTCCAAAATTAGAAAAAAGATTAATAAAAATGAATACAACAAAATAGTTGCTGAAAGTAAAAACTAATTAGAAATTAAAAATATAGGAAAGTACAATAAAAGAAATGGACAAATGTAATGTAATAAGGTAATGTAACGAAATAAAATAGCAATTAAAAAGAAAATATAAATTGAAATTAAAAATAAGATTTAAAAAAATATATAAAGTGACACACACAGGGAGGGGCCAACTGAGACGCCAGGGAGGGGCCAACTGAGATGCCAGGGAGGGGCCAACTGAGACGCCAGGGAGGGGCCAACTGAGACGACAGGGAGGGGCCAACTGAGATGCCAGGGAGGGGCCAACTGAGACGCCAGGGAGGGGCCAACTGAGACGCCAGGGAGGGGCCAACTGAGACGCCAGGGAGGGGCCAACTGAGATGCCAGGGAGGGGCCAACTGAGACACCAGGGAGGGGCCAACTGAGACGCCAGGCCGAAACTATTGCAAGAAGCCCTACGGGTGTGAGTTGTATTGTCTCCTGGAGTTTTGGAATAAAATAAAAAATAGAAAATTGCAAACCTGAATTTTTGACAAAGGTCTTATTGAGGTGTTGTGTGTGTGTGTGGGGGGGTAGGAGGTGGGGAGAGTGATCATGTGTGTGTGTGGGGGTAGGAGGTGGGGAGAGTGATCATGTGTGTGTGTGTGGGGGGGGGGTAGGAGGTGGGGAGAGTGATCATGTGTGTGTGTGTGTGTGTGTGTGTGGGGTAGGAGGTGGGGAGAGTGATCATGTGTGTGTGTGGGGGGTAGGATGTGGGGAGAGTGATCATGTGTGTGTGTGTGTGTGTGGGGGTAGGAGGTGGGGAGAGTGCTCGTGTGTGTGTGTGTGTGTGTGTGTGGGGTAGGAGGTGGGGAGAGTGCTTGTGTGTGTGTGGGGGGGGGGGGTAGGAGGTGGGGAGAGTGCTCGTGTGTGTGTGTGTGTGTGCACGTGCATGAGATGAAGGACACTGCAGAGATTAGCGTGAGGCTGAAGGTTCGTATTTTAAATTCTTCACACTTTTGCCAAGGCACTGCACTTGCTGCCTGACCTATCGGGCTCTCAGCCCACCAGCTGAGAAAGAAAGATGTGTTTGGGAGTCCAGACTGGAGCCCTCAGGAACAGCCCAGGACCTGCTGTTACACATCACCGTTAGAGCCAGAAAGAGCCACTTTTCACTGATGGCATACTAATATACTACTTACACATTTACATGTGTCCTTAATGTTCTCAAGTTCTTACTGCTCGAAGGAACTCCATGAATGGTGCAGAATTGATTCTGTGATTCTAAATGAACCAAGTCCTCCATGAGATTGTATAGGTGCAGTCATATGTTGTGTCTCCAGTTCTTAGGCTGGAAATCACCACTATATTATTTAGGAAGTATTGCCAGTCATTATATATATGTCTGTTTCCAGTTAAAAATTTAATGCTGCATGTATTTAGATGCTGAACAGAAAAAGCTTGAAAAATGTCAACAGGAAGAACTGAAATCTGGCTGAGACATCAGTCTTAAATACCATCACAGTCCAATAACTCAAAGGCAGGGGACGAGGAGTGGGGCTGGAGGGTAAAAATGTGTGCAGGTGTTTTTCACCATCAGTTTCTGTGAGGACACTTCTGACCTTGTCCTACAAAGATGACAGAATGGCGTTTGTGAGACTTTGCTAACGCGGTGTTTAAAGCCCATGTCATAGTCAATGTGATGTCTAGGTTGATATAGTGCTGGGTCTTAACTGACAGGGACTCCGGATTCATCACTGCAGGACTCAGTACTGCTCAGATATGATTGGAACCAGTTCAAAGCAATACCAGTTAGGCCAAACTAGTCTCTCAGATGCTTTAGCAGTATACATTGGTCTACTGTATCAAATACAGCACTGAGAGCAAGAAGAACCTATATAGGCAGGTTACCAGTTCAGTAACCGTGTGGTTTCTGTGCTGGTGTGAGCTCTGAAGCCAGACTGGAACATGACAGTTAGTACATTTCTATTTAAATCCAGTAGAGGGAGAGTGAGACGTACCTTCTCAATGACCTTTCCTAATGGAACACAAGAGATCAGTCAGCAATTACAGAGCTTAGTGGGGTCTAATTTACACTGCTTTAGAAGAGGCCTGACAACTGCTTGCTTTGAGACTCTGTGGGTAGATTCTTTATTTAGTTGACACCATCAACAATGTCTTTCAACAGTGCACTGAAGGCTTCTTTAAATAATTGTGGTTGCCTGGTGTCTTGAGGACAGCTAGCAGTGTTTAATGCCATCGCTTTTCTGTTTCAATGTCAGTTTCTGAGAACTCAGATAAGGTTCATTCTGGTGAACTATGACCCAGAAGGCGACTGGAGCTGCTGACAGTGTATAACGCTCATCTGAATGGAAGAGTTTACTGGCAAAGAACTAATCAAAATATCTTTAGAATATTCTAATAAGGCATGAGGTGAGTGGTCAATCAGCTTGTTAATTGTAGCTTGTTAAGAGTTTTTTTTTTATTATATACTGTATTTATATTATGTTTTATTATTTTGGTGGCTGTCAATCAGGCCTGAGAAGTAGGCTGTCCTTAAATTTCTGTGAGTTGAGTTCAGTTTGCATATTTATAAACATTTTAAAGTAGACAGTGAGTTGTCTCCAGTTATCCTAATTATTGTCTCCTTGTTGTTGAGATTGAATTTTTCATGGAACTTTAGAAGTGTTAATGTCTGTTAGGTGCTTGTCTCTGTTAGGTGTTTGCCTCTGTTAGGTTGCTGTGTTACTGATGCATTAATGTAAAGCTGTCTACCAAGCTGTCAGAGGTTATGGCATTGATAGGAGGAAGTGACCTAAAAAGACTAGAGAACCAAATCGCCAAATCATCTGTAATGTAGCACTTTATAAAGGTTAGTTTAGGACTGCTGTGTGGTGAGCACAGTGTGTAAAGAAAATATTAGTGGTCCAAGAGTATGTGTGACACCTTTGTCTCTACCCCAAGGGATGAAACTAAGTATTGCCAAATTTATGAGTAGGACTGATTACATGGTACAAGAAGGAAACCAAAGTATTTTAACAGCATGCTGAAATTACAAGTGGTCGGATTTGTGGGCATGTCAAGATGGATACTAAAATCACCAGTGAGTAAGGGGTGTTCAAAGGCAGATCGGCGCATTCATCAAGGAAGCCCGTGTGTTGTCTGGGTGGGTGATATAGCAATTAAGAGCAACTATCAGGATTTCTAAACAATATTAATGATGTCAAACAGTAACGTGTGGAGTTTCTCAAATAGACAGACTTCACCATAGCTTGTTCAGTGCATGCAACCGATGTTTATTTACCTCAATTTCTAGCGTTGCCTCGGCGTTTCAGCACGATGGGTTGTCCTCTTCCCATATTAATCACAATTTTAATTTTAGCGTTAGATAAGCTACTTGTTGGACAAAGAAGTTTGTGTGTGTGTGTGTGTGTGTGTGTGTGACTGTGCCCGTGCCAGTTTTGGAGTGGTCTTTATCTCAAATCACCTCTCATGGCCACATACTGCTCAGATGTCCAAACCATGGACATATGTGTCCTATTTCATTCTCATTCTCTCTCTCTCTCACACACACACACACACACACACAATCACAAACAGGTTCATGACTCAGTTTTAGCTGTTGTCATTATTCTATTTTTAAGGCTGTCACTGAAATTGAAAAAGTCACTGAAATCTAACAGGAGAGCATTCAGAACTGAGGAACAAAAGAGGCTTTAATACAGAGTCACGGATGAGGAGTGGGACTGAGGCTGAGAGGGGCTGCAGGAGGTGATTTCACTGCTTTCTGTCTTCGATCTCCATCCCACGTCCTTTTCTGCTTCACGTCATCACTGCGTTGCTCCTAGCAGGGGCTGTCAGGCATGACCATCAGGAACAAAAGACACGTCAGATCTTAAATCTTCATCAGGATCAGAAAATAGACCTGAATAGCGTGCTGTGACAGGACGATTCAGTGGCCTTTGGGCCCTGGGGAGGTAGCATCCCGTCAGTGTGATGAAGTGGAACGTTTCAGATAGACAAACAATGGCGACTGAGATGAAGCTGTTCTGGAACTCAGATCCAACAAAGCATCTCAGAACCCCTCAGGAACACTGGAACTCAGAGAACTCCTCAGGAACATTGGAACTCAGAGAACTCCTCAGGAACACTGGAACTCAGAGAACTCCTCAGAAACACTGGAACTCAAGACATTTCCCCTTCCCACTCTTTCATTCACCAGCTGTGAACCCCACAGGCCTCTCCAAGTAGATACATAGGTACATATACATGATAGTGGAATAAAATGTTTAAAAGCTTCATAAAAGTGCATAGGTGAGTGATGTGAAATCAAGTTTTCAAGTGTGCATTTTTTGTGCAGGGTCATAGTTCAGCTCTTCTTGGGTATGGACTATATTTCTTACATCAGTTTCAGAACTTTGACTCCACGACCCTGTATGCTCTTGTGCTGTGTGGCAACTGCATTAGTGTTTGAGCATGATGGGGTTGTCCTGTGAGCTCTCTCTCCTCCAGCGCAGCCTTGAAGGCAGAGTGGCTGAGCATGGCTTATCACTGAGGGCGGCCTTCGCGCTCTCTATAAATTCTACAGCGGTCGTCCAGATGTTGCCGCCTCACAGTCCGGGATCATGCTGTCGGCCGTCACTAAGCTTTGCTGCGGAATCTCGTACCCGCACTTCCGGAGCGTGGCAGGTAGATGCTCCCTTCTCCTGGGACCAGGGAGCCACGCTGCTCGGGCATGGAGTGGGTCGTTGGGAGGGCTGAGCTGTCGGCTCCAAGAGGAGCGCATGAGGGTGGAGGTGATGGGTGGAGGTGGTGGGTGGAGGTGATGGCCGGCTCGGGCTCTATCTACAGTTCTCTCAGGAGCAGCAGGCTGCTTGCTTCCATGTTTGTCAGTTGCTGTCGTAAACAGTGATGTATTTTATTAGGTATCTTAATAAGTAATGGGAATGTTGCATTAAAGGACGTCTCTATGTGGCAATGATCCTGCAGGGCTACAGCGCATTGCTATGGCAGCACTGGGGCAGGAGGTCACACGCATGCAGGTGGGGCCAATGCCCCTCCCATCCTGGTCCAGATCTGTGAGGTGGTCTTGGGGCAACAATCGCAGAGGTGAGTCTGCATGACAAACGCACAGACACACACACACACACACACATCACACACACACATACCTGCTGGGCAACAGTGTGAGATGTAATGAAGAGATGCTTCCTGCCGCTGAACTGCTGTCTTAAGGCTGGTGGTGTTGCGATGGCTGTGGTGCAGAGACTGAGGGCATGGAGCAGGGGCGGGCCAGCGTGGAAACAGACCTGTCCTACCAGAAGCAGGGGCAGGCCAGCGTGGAGACAGACCTGTCCTACCAGAAGCAGGGGCGGGCCAGCGTGGAGACAGACCTGTCCTACCAGGAGCAGGGGCGCAGGGCTCTGTGGAAAGCTCTGGAGATCGTACACAGCCCAGACGGGTGGAAGAAGGAGTCCTGCAAGGTGAGTCTCTGCTGCCTTCACACACACACACACACACACACACAGGCTAACATACTGTGCTGTTATTTGAGCTCTGCACAGGGCTGCCTCACCTTGTACCTGGTCATCATTACTTGCACACACACACATACACACACCAATATACATATGACAACCTACATATATTATTGTTGACTCTATGAAATGAGTGGACTGGACCATATGTCAACTGTAATGATTTAGTGCAGGATAATTGACATCCTGTATATAATTCAGATATGTCTAAGCATAAGCACAAACCCAACTGACAAAGGACCAGAAATGTTTCGTATTTACAGATGTTGTAAAAACAGAAAGTGTTGCATCAGTTTGCTGGTTCTGACACAGCAGGGCACAGCATGTGTTTAACTTTGCTGTTTGTATTTAAAAAATCAGGCATGTTGTAAACTTTACAACAATGTAAAGCTTTCTGCCTGACGCTGAAGTTGCATGTCTGTCCCTATAGGACAGTGGTGACATCATCTACAGTAAGGTGCTTCAAGGAAACTGCAAAGTGTTCAAGTTGGAGGCGGAGCTGGAGGCGGAACCTGATGAGCTGTACGACGTGCTGTTTGTGAAGGTCGAGGAGATGCACCAGTGGAACCCCAGCATCAAGCACATCAAAGTAAATGCCCCGCCCATCACATGCTGTTTCAGAGTAGCCACACCCCCAATGCAGACCAGCACTGGGCCTGGCGAGTGCAGGGGTCTCTTCAGCCTGCTCTGATCCCCTGGGTCCTAGAGGCAGTTTCTGTGGACAGGCAACGAACAGCTGACCTTTCCTTTTTTCAACAAAGTACAATTAACAATAAATGTGTAGAGGGGCTGTTGTCATAGTGACAGAGAGAGAGCTGATGAGATTTGCCTTTTCATTTCTTCATTCTTATTCTTCTTAAGGCAAAAGAGGATTAAAAATAAAACCTATTTAATGCAATTTCAACAATTATTCAATTCTAAAAATATGATTTATAAAGCCAGCGAATGTAAGTGGTTTCTGAGAATATTACGATTATTAAAGTAAACAAACAATTTGAAACATAGAGTATAAATGGTTAAGCTGATGTTACCGGACGTCTCTTAGAACTGTTCCTATTGGCTTTGGAGATTATGAGGATTAAGACAATGGAGTTTAAGACCACATTTTAAATTTTCATAATGATGGTGAAACTGGTATTGTTTGTCACAGAGGTGTGTGATGTGATGCATATAAAATGTAAAACCTTTCACAGGTTCTGAAACACATAGGGAAGGAAACCATGGTAACACATGAGGTGTCAGCAGAGAGAGTGGGAAACCTGATTGGCCAGAGGGACTTTTTGAGCGTCAGGCATTCGTTGAAGACAGAAGCGTGTATTTATCTGGGCGGAGCAGCTACTCATCTGGAAGCTTTCCCCCCACAGCCAGGATTCGTCAGGTAACCTGTCAATCTGCCTCAGGTGGCCCCACTTCTTTTAGCAATGGTAAAGAACAATCTGGAAGTACAGCTCAACAGAACGGTGGTTTTGTAGCTCTTGGAGAACCAGCTACAGTAACAGACACAAAATACAGTTTGTGACATTTCATCACTGAGACTGACATGGCAAGAGAGGAGTGCCTTTAACGGTAGAGGAGGTGAGAGGAGGGGAAAATAGAGAGGAGACTTTAATCGGAGATGAGATTTTCAAAATAAGAGGAGAAGAGAGCCTCATAAGAAGACAGAGGAGCTCCTGTAATTGGAAATGACAACAGAGGGGAGGAGCTCTTCTTATTGGAGAGGACAGAAGAGGGGTTAGGGTTAGGAAGTTCTCTAACAGGAAGTTACTATATAGCTGCTTGTTTTTCTGCAGAGCTGAGGATGGCCCTACATGCATCATTATCCAGCCTCTGCCAGGAACCCCAGGAAAGAGCAGATTTATCTGGTTGCTCAACATGGATGTGAAGGTAGGTGTCATATCACACACACACACACACACACACACACAGGAACCAGCTCTAATGGAGCACTGTCAACAACTGTCAACTGAAAATCACAATAACTAAATATCCATGCTATTTGACTTCATTTTGCAACCATACATTACTGTTATGGTAATGAAATGGCATGGGGTTCAGCTCTTAACCCCTGTGTTCCCCCTCCTGGGTGGGGTTCAGCTATTAACCCCTGTGTTCCCCCTCCTGGATGGGGTTCAGCTATTAACCCCTGTTTTCCCCCTCCTGGGCGGGGTTCAGCTATTAACCCCTGTGTTCCCCCTCCTGGACAGGGTTCAGCTATTAACCCCTGTGTTCTCTCTCCTGGACAGGGTTGGCTGCCCAAAGCTCTGGTCAGTCAGGCTCTGGCCCGCGCTCAGGCCGACTTCATGGGGCACCTGCGACAGCAGCTGCAGGGCAAGGAAGCGGGTGGCGCCACCTGCTGAGAGCATGGGGAAATACAGCGGGGCGGCCTGCTTCTGGGCCGCCTCACACCCAAGGGACCGAAGACATCCTCACACCCAAGGGACCGAAGACATCCTCACACCCAAGGGACCGAAGACATCCTCACACCCAGTGTGTGGCCACGCTGCCAGCCTCAGAGACTCCCTTCAGTGTTAGTCCAGCAGGCAGGCGGTCTAATCCAGCAGGCAGGCTGTCTAATCCAGGGCGATGCTCGTAGGCAGCGCTCACACTCCAGGTGTGAACTCCAGCCCTCTCTGGACTACACTGTGGTCATGGCTGTTTTAACACAGCTGGCTCCAGTGCTCAGATGCTGCGGCAGAACTGGGGCTGGTCACGTTGTGTGCTGGCCGATTCGAATTGGGACTGAACTCGAACTTCGCCAGCATGACCCATTACATGCCAAATAAACACAAACAACTGAAAAACAGAAATAAATTACTGTTATTATTATTAATAGACGTAGTAGCATCATCTTAATCATCTTAATCTTAATCTCAGTATTTACTGAGTGCATTTATGTGTCATTAAGGGCACACTAATGGGTTTTCCACACTGACACTAATATAGTAAAATGTTTGAAACAGTGTGGCAGTTTGTAAAGATCATTCCAGCAGTTTTGTATATCAATAATAATCTTGTGTATCTATAAGCACTTACACATCATACTTCAAATTCAACATGTGCACTGAAATTCAACTGCATTCACTTTATAAATTATGCTAAATGATGATATACCATATTGAAGTTTGATTAACCTATAAGAACTTAATTATCATAGAGAAGATTTATTACCATATAAGAACTGTTTTACCATACAAGAACATTATAACCATATAGGGGTTTTATAATAAGAACTTTTTTCACTGGCTGAATTCACTGGTTAATTCTACCATCTGTGTTGACTTTATTATCAAATTCTGTTGATCAAATGGCTGTTCTGGGTTTTGCTCAAATCTAAAAGATTCCATAGTAACTTCTGAACTTTGCTGGAAATGAGTCGTGTACAGTGGTGAACTCCACTATACAGTCCAATAATCCACGCTCTGTCACTGAGGAGTGATGCTTATATCACGCATACATTGAGGAGTGATGCTTGTATCACACAGGCATTGAGGAGTGATGCTTGTATCACACAGGCATTGAGGAGTGATGCATATATCACACGGCCATTGAGGAATGATGCATATATCACACGGCCATTGAGGAATGATGCATATATCACACGGCCATTGAGGAATTATGCTTATATCACACAGACATTGTGGTGGAAGCATTGCACAGAGAATCAGGTTTTGTGTGAGCAATTCAAAAATGTGCAATTTTATGCATTGTTAAGGATGTTGGATGTAAAAGGTAAAGTTGAACATGTATAAACCAACTAACTTTGTAGTAGTGATGATTCTGCACACAGAGGCACAGGTAGTCCGTCACTACACCTTTACTCACCTTCAGAAGTGAGCTGCTTATATTGTGCATTGTGTTGTGTATTGTGTTGTGTATGGTGTTGTGTATGGTGTTGTGCATTGTATGGTGTTGTGCATGGTGGTGTGTATTGTGTTGTATGTGGTGTTGTGTATTGTATGGTGTTGTGCATGGTGGTGTGTATTGTGTTGTGTGTGTTGTTGTGTATTGTATGGTGTTGTGCATGATGGTGTGTATTGTGTTGCATGTGGTGTTGTGTATTGTATTATGTTGTGTATGGGGAATCACCTCTGAAGCGCTGCTTCTCTTCTCGTGTCTCCAGGACACAGGCTGTCCTGCAGATATAACCACACTTGTGTGATTTGTTTCTGAACTCCTGCAGGAATAATGGCCTGTCTCAAATTGTCTCTCCAGAGCAACACTCCACAGTGAGCATATCTGCACGGCACATCTCAGTGCTTACAGAGTCGTGAGAATATGACACATCAATGATGTTGACACAAACCTTACAGCAACAGGTTAAATCCCTTATGGACACAAAGACTTATAAACACACACACATACACACACACACACATACACATTTCTTTTTTTAAATCACCAGTCCAGGCTCTTCCTTTCATCATGTATTTTTCATTTTCCTACAACGTAAAATTTAATAAATATTAACATTTTTAAGCTTTCGATCATGTATATACAAGAACTATACACTGATGGTTAAAATGTGAGAGATGACACATATCTGTGAGACTGACCCATACCAGACCCAAACTGGGACCCATACCAGACCCAAACTGGATACACGTCAGCCTCTCCAGGTCTAATTCCATGCACTATAAGCTCAGCTACTTATAATTTACACTATATACAATATCACTTCAGATATGTATCAGTTCAGATATGTATCAGTTCAGATATCTATCAGTTCAGATATCTATCAATTCAAATGCAGAATTCAGTTTTTGTCGTTTCCCCCAAAATCTTGCTCATGCTTTGAAGTTGGCATGTGTGCATTCACAGGCGAAACAGACATCGCCATGGTTTCAGTCTGTTCATGGAGAGATTTGTAGTCAACAAGGAGCATGTTTAGGAAGCAATGTTAATAAGAGAACAGTCACAGTGGCCTCCACACACACTACACCGAGCTGCCGTACAGACGTAGCTAATATACTCCACACGTACAGCCAAACTGATGGGCTTCACTACAGCTGGCTGAACTGTACTACAGTACAGAGCCACACATACGGCTGCCTGAACTGTACTACAGTACAGAGCCACACATACGGCTGGCTGAACTGTACTACAGTACAGAGCCACACATACGGCTGTCTGAACTGTACTACAGTACAGAGCCACACATACGGCTGGCTGAACTGTACTACAGTACAGAGCCACACATACGGCTGCCTGCCACAGACATCACCATGTCGATCTGCTGTAGACACAGTTACAGAGAACAGATGGAGGGCGTGGTGCACAAGTGGTTCCCTGGCACCGACAAGAGTTGTCAGCTTGCAGAGATGGGTGTGGGCTCAGGGAGACGGGTGTGGGCTCAGGGAGACGGGTGTGGGCTCAGGGAGATGGGTGTGGGCTCAGGGAGACGGGTGTGGGCTCAGGGAGATGGGTGTGGGCTCAGGGAGACGGGTGTGGGCTCAGGGAGATGGGTGTGGGCTCAGGGAGATGGGTGTGGGCTCAGGGAGATGGGTGTGGGCTCAGGGAGACGGGTGTGGGCTCGGGGAGATGGGTATGGGCTCACGGAGACGAGTGTGGGCTCGGGGAGATGGGTGTGGGCTCAGGGAGATGGGTGTGGGTTCGGGGAGACTGGTGTAGGCTCAGGGAGATGGGTGTGGGCTCATGGAGATGGGTGTAGGCTCAGGGAGACGGGTGTGGGCTCACAGAGATGGGTGTGGGCTCACGGAGATGGGTGTGGGCTCATGGAGATGGGTGTGGGCTCGGGGAGATGGGTGTGGGCTCGGGGAGACGGGTGTGGGCTCACAGAGATAGGTGTGGGCTCGGGGAGACGGGTGTGGGCTCGGGGAGATGGGTGTGGGCTCGGGGAGACGGGTGTGGGCTCGCAGAGATGGGTGTGGGCTCGGGGAGACGGGTGTGCGCTCACAGAGATGGGTGTGGACTCAGGGAGACGGGTATGGGCTCATGGAGATGGGTGTGGGCTCGGGGAGACGGGTGTCAGTGAAGAACCTGTCACCATGATGCAGTCACTGCATTTGAACATATGATTCAGAGTCATTTCAACATTATAGCACCTTTCGTTCTGGGTTTTGTCCATATTTCTGTTTCTCACATTCAGCAAAGGAAATGTTGTGTTAATGCACATAGTTTTACCCTGCTGGTGTTGTCATTAGACATCTGAGGTAACCCTTAAACTGGTCTCAAGTACACTGGCATGGAGTGTTTACCAAAGAGAAAACAAAACAAACAAAGTTGAAGTGGAGATGGACGACAATTGGCCCCAGAGAGAGCAGCGTTGCATGGGGTCACAGTCCAGGGTCACATGGCCTGATCATGTGACCACCAGTGAGTTCCTATTGGGGGAGCTTGTCTCAGCTTCTGCTGAGTGGTCATTTCCTGTCTGAACTGATGGTGGCACTAAAGTGCTGTTATGACGCTTCTTCCTGTCCAAGTCCTGAGAGGGCCAGTGGGTGGCACTAACGCTATCATTAGAGGTAGAGGTGGAGTGTTCAAAGGCCAGGGAGGTGGCAGTGGGGGGCACCCCGGACGAGACCTCCTTAGCCGGGGAGATGCTGGCGGGTCTGGGGCTCAGAACAGCTGCAGTCATGCCAGGTACGGTGGAGTGCGGTGTCCTGGAAGCAGTGTGAGTTAGAGGAGTTAGTGGAGATGGCGTAGTCGACAGTACGGAGGAACTCAGGAGGGGAGGTTCAGTCACGCCACTGAATCTGGGCCGCACAGAGATGGAGGAGGAGACAACCGGTGCTGCCGTGGTAATGGCCACTTTCTTATTACAGGACTCGCAGCACAGCTTGTTATAGCCAGGGATGGAACAGTAGCGCGATAAGACCTCCATCTGACAAAATATGGACTTATCACCTAGACACGGCTCATCTGACAGGAAGGGGGAGGGGGGCAGAGAAACAGAGAGGGAGGGGGAACATTAACATTGGTATTACCCACCCACACCGATCTGGAATACAGACCAATATACTGACCCGGAATACAGACCAACATACTGATCTGGAATGCAGACCAACAAACTACAAAATGTTACGCTCTCTCTATGTTCGGTAGGGAGAGAGAGAGAGACACTGTGAAGATGTTCATGAAGATAACAATCAGTACACAGAGAATGAACTTATAATTTTGCCTTATGGTGGTGTTGTTCTCATCAATTGAATTAAATTATCAGTTTATATGAAAGGTGCTATATAAAACTTTTGATAAAACTTGTCTTGCCTTATGTGTTGTATATCTGCTGCTATATGCTGTGTGTCTGCTGTTGTGTGCTGTTTATCTCCTGTCACAAGTTCTGGACTGTGCTGACAATTGATGATTCATTAATTATCTTTATTATGATTCAAAGGTGCTTCTGATAGGCTTGTTTAAGAGAACAAACAAACACTAACTGTGCAAACACGCTTTTTTTCGTGACTGAAAATGTATTCAGGGAACAGTGTGACAGTGTGACTTAAGCCCCAAAAATATAAATACTAAAAGACACACAAGAGAAAAGACACATTACAAATAATGATGCCAGTGGACAGGCAGCTTACTGAGGCCATGTAGCAAAACAGGCATACTGTTCAGAGTTACCACTGCTGGAGCACTGTTAGCACTGCAGGAGCACTGTTAGCCCTGCAGGAGCACTGTTAGCCCTGCAGGAGCACTGTTACCGTTCAGGAGCACTGTTAGCACTGCAGGAGCACTGTTAGCACTGCAGGAGCACTGTTACCGTTCAGGAGCACTGTTAGCACTGCAGGAGCACTGTTAGCATTGCAGGAGCACTGTTAGCATTGCAGGAGCACTGTTAGCCCTGCAGGAGCACTGTTAGCCCTGCAGGAGCACTGTTAGCACTGCAGGAGCACTGTTACCGTTCAGGAGCACTGTTAGCACTGCAGGAGCACTGTTAGCACTGCAGGAGCACTGTTACCGTTCAGGAGCACTGTTAGCACTGCAGGAGCACTGTTAGCATTGCAGGAGCACTGTTAGCCCTGCAGGAGCACTGTTAGCCCTGCAGGAGCACTGTTAGCACTGCAGGAGCACTGTTAGCCCTGCAGGAGCACTGTTACCGTTCAGGAGCACTGTTAGCACTGCAGGAGCACTGTTAGCCCTGCAGGAGCACTGTTACCGTTCAGGAGCACTGTTAGCACTGCAGGAGCACTGTTAGCCCTGCAGGAGCACTGTTAGCCCTGCAGGAGCACTGTTACCGTTCAGGAGCACTGTTAGCACTGCAGGAGCACTGTTAGCACTGCAGGAGCACTGTTACCGTTCAGGAGCACTGTTAGCACTGCAGGAGCACTGTTAGCCCTGCAGGAGCACTGTTAGCACTGCAGGAGCACTGTTAGCACTGCAGGAGCACTGTTAGCCCTGCAGGAGCACTGTTAGCACTGCAGGAGCACTGTTAGCCCTGCAGGAGCACTGTTAGCACTGCAGGAGCACTGTTAGCACTGCAGGAGCACTGTTAGCCCTGCAGGAGCACTGTTACCGTTCAGGAGCACTGTTAGCGATACAGGAGCACTGTTAGCACTGCAGGAGCACTGTTAGCACTGCAGGAGCACTGTTAGCGATACAGGAGCACTGTTAGAGATACAGGAGCACTGTTAGTGTTACAGGAGCACTGTTAGTGTTACAGGAGCACTGTTAGCGTTACAGGAGCACTGTTAGCATTGCAGGAGCACTGTTAGTGTTACAGGAGCACTGTTAGCCCTGCAGGAGCACTGTTAGCGTTACAGGAGCACTGTTAGCATTGCAGGAGCACTGTTAGCATTGCAGGAGCACTGTTAGCCCTGCAGGAGCACTGTATAGTGCTGATTGGACCTCTATTGAAGCTGATGTTGCTTATGCAGTTATTGACCCTTTCTTTCTGCTTTCTGATGGCTGCCAACACAACTAGTAGCTGTTGGGTTTGTTTAGCCTGTGGCTTCCAGGACTGATTCAGTTCACCACAGACCACAGAGGTTCCTGTTTGTCTGTACTACTGCTACATACTTGAGATGTGATTCCCAGAGCTGTGGGCTAAGCCCTCATTAGTGGAGCTGTCCATGAAGTTCACTGCACTGGTAGGGAGTGACAGCTCTCCTGTAAAATAAAACCACATCAGTGGAAAACATGACAAATATAACCCATATAAGACAAAGTCAGGAGAAGTATAATCCATATCTATGGAGCTCGGAAGGAACTTTGGGAGCACTCAAAGTGATTTTGAGGAAACAATTTACAATTCATGCATATTTTTTTCGTAATTAATTCCCAGAATGTATAAGTCATTCTTAAATCATGTGCACATTTTAATTGTGCAGGTTTTGTTTCATTTGTGCACATGAGATAGTTGACATAGGTTGTGTTTGTCCACAGCCTAAATAAAACACAAACAAACAAAGAAACAAACACAAAGAGGCACCCACCTGGGCAGGGCGTTAGGGTGCAGATGGAGACACTCTCTGGTTTGCCTCCTTCACACTGGGTTGTGGAGCTGTCCGTGGTCCTGCACACCACCTGTCTCTGCTGAATGCCTTCCCCACAGGTCACAGAGCACTGCAGAACACAACACGACCACAGTAACACAACTACAGTACACAACACACACACAACACACACACAGGGCACTGTGGAAGACCACACAAACACATATACTGCAAGGAACAGCTGAAGGGAGTACAAGTTTTTCAAGCTACAAAGACTTGTGTACATGTGTCCACTTTTCTGAAAAACCAAAACATGGTCACCCTAGGAAACAGGAGACACAGCTCTGGGCTAGGGAGGTGATAGAGTGTACCACTCTACATCAGTGTTGGAGCATATCACTCTACATCAGTGTTGGAGCGTACCACTCTACATCAGTGTTGGAGCATACCACTCTACATCAGTGTTGGAGCATACCACTCTACATCAGTGTTGGAGTGTACTACTCTATGTCAGTGTCGGAGCGTACCACTCTAGGTCAGTGTTGGAGTGTACCATTCTAAGTCAGCGTACCACTCAGCTCTGACCTGTCAGCTCTATTTCTTCTGCCATCATGAATAGCACCTTCATGCAGGTATTCATTTGACTCAAGTTCACACAACCACTGCTCTGTTGTTCTGGGGTGATGACTAACTAGCTCACAGGCTGATTGTACTGCAGTGCTCTGTTAGCGAAGCCTGGCTGACCACAACTTTGCTTAGGGATTCCTGTGGCTTCTTAATTGCCTCTTTTACAGTTTGTGTTCTCTGTGGGAATGTTATTCTCTTTTTCTTTCGAGGTACAGATCATCCACATATACCGCATGTGCTCAGCACAGGATGAGGCTAGAGAACCACACAGTCAAGTCCAGCAACACTCCCTACTGGGGGAGGTGGGCAAAACCAATCCGCATTCCTACCCACCCTAATCCCTCCATCACACCAGGGGAACTCTTCCAGTGAAGCTCAACACAGTACTCAGCCAATCAGGGAACTCCATTCCCGTCCCAAACGTGACATCAGCTTCAGTGCAGCCCTTCGCCATGCCAGGATAAAACACTCTATGACATATGACCCCTATGAACTCTACTTGTTCAAAACAAAGCACTTTTTTTTTACTACCTCGAGAACATAAAGATGGGTCATTCCCACAAACCTAAAAGCAAATCGTATTGTCTCCCATTTTTTCTTGTCAGTACACACTTTCACTCTCTCTCTCTTTCTCATGCACACACACACACCTGAGACCAGGCTCCTGTCCTCCATTGGTCAGGGCAGGGTGGAGGGGAGCAGGGGCGGCGTGACTCAGGTTTCTCCCCACTGCAGTGCTGGCTGTGGATGGCTCGGTGTGTGCCGTTCTGCAGGGGCTGCATGCAGTTCACCCCCCGGCTCTGAAACCCCGGCTTCCCACACGTTTTACTGCAGGGGCCCCATTGCTCTGCCTGCCAGCTGCAACACACACACACACACACACACAATAACACGCATAATTACATTTTACATTTATCAAGCCGTAAACTTGAGATTCTGAGTGCTCGTGGTATGGATCAGGCTTTGACCAGGGTCATCATGTAGGGAGGGGCTGGTCCGTTTTTGGCTTTGTAGGCAAGCATCAAGGTTTTAAATCGTGCTGCTGCATTCTGGATCAGATGTAGCGGTCTGATGACGCGTAGAGGAAGTAGTATAATCACACAATACATAATCACACAAATGCATGCAGACACACACACACGCAAAAGACAAAACAAATGGTATGAGATTATTTGTAGGAAATATGTTAACCTAGGAGGAGTGTATGTTTGCTGGGAGTGTGTGTGTTTCTTGTGAGGGGTGTGTGTGAGGAGCTGGGCGGACGCACGTGGGCGGGCTGCACTCATTCACGTTGCAGCGTTTGCGGATGGGTTTGGGCTTCTTGCTCGTCTCACAGAAGTTCCTGTGGACCAGACGGCCATCACCTTTCCTCCTGCAGCCAAACTTGGTGTACTGTACACCTGACAGAACATCACACAGCACACACACACACACACACACTGTAATAACTACACAAACACTTCTCTCTTACACATACACACACTCACACTGTAGTAACTACACACACACCTCTCTCTTACACACACACACACACACACACTGTAATAACTACACACACTTCTGTCTTACACACATGCATACACACAGACACACACACAAACACACACACACCTCCTCCACACAGTTTTGTGCACTGGGACCAGCTCTTCAGTGCCCACTCATATGTATCCAGTTCCGTCAGCAGTACGTTGTTGTTGGTGATGACCGGTACCAGGTCTTCATGGATTATGTATTTATACGTTAGACTGAGCTTCACATCTTCCTCCTGAGGAACCACCTACACAGGAAAAACAAATAATTAGAAGCTAAAACATTTACCTTAGCATACTCATTAAGTAAAGCTCAAATAAGCACACAACCAAACCACACTAGAAATGTAACGAAACCAATTAAACAAGCACTTAAAACACACAATCATTTAGCACTCTCAGTAACTCAATTAGAGTTAGTCACATTACCCAAATAGGGTTATCAAATAGGGATAAAAACCAAATTAAATACAAAGAGAACCAGGAAACATCGCTCCCAATATGACAAGGTGTGTATACAGGCTGAGTTGGGTAGGGTTCATATGCTGGGTTTGGTGGGGTTCGTATCCTGGTTTGGGTGGGGTTCGTACGCTGGGTTGGGTGGGGTTCGTGTGCTGGGTTGGGTGGGATTCGCATGCTGGATTGGGTGGGGTTTGTATGAGGGGTTGGGTGGGGTTCGTATGCTTGGTTGGGTGGAGTTCAGTACAAAGTTCAGTACAAAGTTCAGTACAACAGTTCTGATTTGTCTTACCAGTACTACGATGCTCTCATGCAGAGGACCAATGGTTTTCAGTGTCTCTTTATCATCCTGGACTGAGTACTCCCACACCAGGCCGCTCTCGATGAAGCTCATGGATTTGATCTCCTCCTTCTTCCCGTTGAGGATGAAGCTGCCAGTGACCTGGTTTTTGACAGCTGTGAAGTAGAGACACAGTATAATGAACCACTACATCAGCTATGAAGAAACAGGGCTGTGTAACCACTACATGGATAAACAGTCCACCATGCATCAGCTGTGAAGCAGAAACGGCTGTGTTGGGTTTCGCATAAATCTGTAACAAATCACTACACGGATAATCCGTCCTCCACTCATCAGCTACTGCTGGGGTACGATCAAATCCCATCAGCATGTGTCTCAGCATGTCTCTCTGTTCCCCAAACGTAGCACAGCTCAGACCAACGGCTGCTTCCTCCTCCAGCTGGGTGAGGTGTGTGGTGGAGCAGGGAGACAGGTGGAGGTGACAGGTGTGTGATAGGTGGAGATACCACACCTAGGGGGTGCAGCCTCCAGGATGCCTGATGCCAAACACACTTATACTGAAGACAAGGCAGTTTACCCTCTCCCTGTTTAATTTATAAGGAAAAGTTCAGAAAACAATAAAAATGCATTCATGAATAAATACATCCCTAAAGGGAAATAAATAATTCATATCATTAAATAAAAGAGCATAAAAAAAGGTTACAGGCCCACAAAAAGTAAAATGCAAAACAAAACAAAACCAAACCCACATGAAATACATAATACAAGACCAAAACACCAGTTTGTTGACTGCAAATTTCTCTTTTTCATATTACATCCAGTATAGCAACAAAACAACACCAACAAATGAAATATTCAGATCCAGATCCTCTGTCCACACACTGATTATGGTAAGGGGAGAGATGTGGAAATCGGCCCCATGACTGAAAGGCACACATGACGTAGGAACACGGAGTCACACAGGACTCACCGATGACGTGAGGGGACGTCTCATTCTCTTCAATCAGGATGTGTCTTGCTCCAGCTGGGATATCAAACATCTTCAACAATCCTGGGACAGAAAAAGAGATAAACAGAAAGAGAGATGAGGAAGGTTAGAGAAAGAGAGAGGGAGAGAGGGGAGAGAGAGACAGGGAGAGGAAGAGAGAGGAGAGAGAGAAATAGAAGGAGTGAGGGGAGAGAGAGTGGGAGAGAGGGGAATGAGAGAGAGACACACACAGAGAGAGAGAGAGAGAGGGGGGAGAGAGAGAGAGAGGGGAGAGAGAGGCAGAGAGAAAAAGAGAACAAGAGAGAACACAAAAATTGGTTGGTGTTACCCACCCACACACCTTCCCACCTGCTCACCCACTTCTCACCTACCAGAACACTCACGCACTCACACACCCCCCCCCCCCACACACACAGGTTCACACACACATCTGTGTGTATGCCTATGTGTAAACCCAGTTTGAGAGAGATGTCTAAATGTCTAAAATGATAATATGTGGAAGGGTTTTTTGATCACCCAAACCAAAAAGTGTTAATAGACTACACTATAAATGATCATAAATTAAACTATAAATCAACACAAAACACACCAGAAATCATCTACATATCTACATAGCTATCTAGATATCTACCTACCTACCTACCTAGCATACCCAGCTCTCTACACAGTAGCCTCTGTACCAGTTTGTCTACTCATCCTCTCCACACCACCTCTGATGAAGCAATGCTCCACCACTCTGACTGATGTCACTCCAGGTGGGTAGAGTGTGTTCTGATGAGCTTTGGATGTGGTTCAGCTGACGGCTCAACCACAAACCCAGAGAGCCTGAATCTCTAAGAGCCTGAGAGTAGTTCAGGTAATTACTGGAAGTCCCATGCCTGTAAGGCAGAGCTGTATTTAATAACAGTGCTTTTAGCACGCCTGCTTCCATTCAGAGGACTCCCTGCCATTTGAGGGCTGCTTCTGTGGCCTTACATACATAGCCTCCGAGGGCTTATGTGTCACTTCAAGGTTACCTGTCTTTTTGGGTGTTTTTGTAAGGGTGAGTTTGACGGTGCGGCAGTGAGAGTTGTCACCCTCACACACTCCACACTTGTCCTCCTGCTTGTAGGAGCCCACCTCTCTATCACAGCCGACATTCTGAGGGAGGGAGGGAGAGAGAGAGGGAAGGAGACAGAGTGAGAGGGAGAATGGGTGTGGGAGTCAAAATGAAACAGAGAGAGAGTGATGTGGAAAGAAATAGAAGAAGAAACAAATGGGAAAGATAGAAACAGATGGAGAGAGAGACAGGGGAAAGAGAGACACTCACCAAACACTCCCCTCGAGAGAGAGACAGGGGAAGGAGAGACACTCACCAAACACTCCCCTCGAGAGAGAGACAGGGGAAGGAGAGACACTCACCAAACACTCCCCTCGAGAGAGAGAGAGACAGGGGAAGGAGAGACACTCACCAAACACTCCCCTCGAGAGAGAGAGAGACAGGGGAAGGAGAGACACTCACCAAACACTCCCCTCGAGAGAGAGACAGGGGAAAGAGAGACACTCACCAAACACTCCCCTCGAGAGAGAGACAGGTGAAAGAGAGACACTCACCAAACACTCCCCTCGAGCGCAGACACTGAAGGGGTCAGTGTAGCTGCAGCGTGTCCCATCATGCATCACCTGGTTCATGAACACCACCTCATCTGTTTCCTTGGAACGACAGCTTAACTCACACTTACGAGCTTCTGAAAACACACACATACACACACAGGGTGGGGTGTTTGCATGGCTGAGAGTGCGCAGGGTGGGGTGTTTGCATGGCTGAGAGTGCGCAGGGTGGGGTGTTTGCATGGCTGAGAGTGCGCAGGGTGGGGTGTTTGCATGGCTGAGAGTGCGCAGAGTGGGGTGTTTGCATGGCTGAGAGTGCACAGAGTGGGGTGTTTGCATGGCTGAGAGTGCGCAGAGTGGGGTGTTTGCATGGCTGAGAGTGCGCAGAGTGGGGTGTTTGCATGGCTGAGAGTGGGCAGAGTGGGGTGTTTGCATGGCTGAGAGTGCGCAGAGTGGGGTGTTTGCATGGCTGAGAGTGCGCAGGGTGCAGGGCAGGTCTTACCGTCAGGGTGCTCGTAAGGCAGCCAAGTGTGTTTGACGTTGTTGTGATATTTGTTGCTGCGCTGGATGCACTGCTGTGCTCTGAAGTCTTCATAGAGCCCAGGACAATCCTCCGTGTTACACATCTGATAGTCAAACGCAGAGCCAGGACAATCACGACCACCATACGCAGGGCTACAGAGGAAGAGATGAAGTACAGGCATTCAAGAAGCGTGTGTGTGAGTGCGTGTATGTGTGTGCGTGTGTGTGTGTGTGTGTGAGAGTGTGTGTGTGCATGTGTGTGTGTGTGTGTGTGTGTGTGCATGAGTGTGTGTGTGCATAAGTTTGTGTGTGTGCATAAGTGTGTGTTTGTGTGTGTGTGTGCGCATGAGTGTGTGTATGTGCATGAGTGTGTGTGTGTGCACGTGCGTGTGCATGAGTATGCGTGTGTGTGTGTGCGCGCATGCGTGTGTTTGTGTGCGCGCATGCATGTGTGTGTGTGTGCATGAGTGTGTGTATGTGCATGTGCATGTGAGTGTGTGTGTGCACATGCGTGTGTGTGTGCACATGCGTGTGTGTGTGCATTAGTGTGTTCGTGTGTGTTCGTGTGCGTGTGTGTGTGCGTGTGTGTGTACTCACACTGGATTGTTACACTGCCGGCTGCGGGACTGCACCCCTCCTCCACAGGTGCGTGAGCAGGAGCCAAACTTCCCCCAAGAGCTCCAGCCTCCGTCATGCCCATACGGCTGATGGGTAGACCTCCAGATACAGTGGCCCTTGAAACACCACTACACACACACATTCACCGATATTCACACACACATACACACACACACACAAACAGTAAGTTACGTTTGGTCTCAATTATAGTCACTCACTCTGATGTTGCAATTTTGATGCTCTGTAAAAGGTGTCTGCTAAAAGCCACAGAGCTGAAACATGCAATCAATGTCATATTTGCTTTAGTTCGACTAGTTATTTAAAAGGAATGGGTTAGCGAAGGTGTTGTGATGTTAGCGAGGGTGTTGTGACGTTAGCGAGGGCGCTGTGACGTTAGCGAGGGCGCTGTGACGTTAGCGAGGGCGCTGTGACGTTAGCGAGGGCGCTGTGACGTTAGCGAGGGCGCTGTGACGTTAGCGAGGGCGCTGTGACGTTAGCGAGGGCGCTGTGAGGTTAGCGAGGGCGCTGTGATGTTAGCGAGGGCGCTGTGACGTTAGCGAGGGCGCTGTGAGGTTAGCGAGGGCGCTGTGAGGTTAGCGAGGGCGCTGTGATGTTAGCGAGGGCGCTGTGATGTTAGCGAGGGCGCTGTGATGTTAGCGAGGGCGCTGTGACGTTAGCGAGGGCGCTGTGACGTTAGCGAGGGCGCTGTGACGTTAGCGAGGGCGCTGTGAGGTTAGCGAGGGCGCTGTGATGTTAGCGAGGGCGCTGTGACGTTAGCGAGGGCGCTGTGAGGTTAGCGAGGGCGCTGTGAGGTTAGCGAGGGCGCTGTGATGTTAGCGAGGGCGCTGTGATGTTAGCGAGGGCGCTGTGACGTTAGCGAGGGCGCTGTGATGTTATCGAGGGCACTGTGAGGTTAGCACCACGGAGTGAGGGAGTGCGTGAGAACAGATGTCAGAAATAACATTTCTTGTGAACAGCAGTGCATGATGGAAGTACCCTACACTAGACCACCTCATCATATCAACATCTGTCAGGCCAGGTGTTCACAGGCTGAAGTGTGTGGTGCACAGGTGCATGAAGGAGTTTGAAGATAAAATGATGAGAATCTCACACTGAGGTACAGCTACGGGGCTGCTGAAAGCCTTTGTCAAGAATGAAAGAAAGCTCCTTATGTTGACAATAGCAGAAACCTGATATTATTTTCTTATATAAAAATATTCCCGACTCGGCCTATCCTGAGTGGTCTATTCTCTTCAAGCACAAAGCTTCAGGACTTACAGTACAATCTCAGAGTGGTGGATTTGGGATGAAACTCTCTGTGCATTGTGAGGAGTTTCCCTGTAATAGCAACCGTGGCCTCCATCTCCTCCTTTGGCAAGCCTATCATTACAAGACTGGTGTAGATATTTATAGCCCAGATCTTATACTTCTCATTGAGCTGACAGTTCAGGACCTGTCTATCTCTTCTGAGGACATGTCTCTCTCTTCTCAGGACCTGTCTCTCTGTTTTTGTATTTGGCTGTAGCTGCTCTCTTTGTAGCCCCTTCATGATTCTCTGTCTGTGGGATTCCAGGATACTTGAAGCTGCTCTCAACATCTGCCATGGATGCCTATTGGTCGGATTATCTCCTCAGGTCTGGCCACCTTCCCTCCCCTTTTGAACATCTGCCCACACTTATCCAGTCCGATTGACATTCCCGATGTCAATGCTGTATATCCTAGTGAGATAAGATTAGTGATCTGATGTCTCATTCAGATCTGGCATAACAGCATACATAATGTCATCTGTATAGAAGTGGTGACTGATGGTTGCTCCGTTCAGTACCAGGTATCTGTAGCCACTCTAGATGATCACTTTAATGAGGAGGTTCAGGCCTATGCAGAAGAGCATCAGGGAGGGGGCATCTGGATATATCCCACACTCGATGGTGACCTCTGGGGTCGAGTTCTACAGCCCCACTGAGTTCTTCATGAATGGTCTTCAAGTCCTATGGATGTCATATAGCCTCAAGCATTCCAGGATCCTGAATCATACGTCTTCTCTAGTCAGCACAGGTTCAACACGGGTTCGTGTCTTCAGGTGGGCTTCCAGAGCTGTTAATATTTGTTGGGCAGTCTCCGAGACCTCAGGTATGGACAGCTTGTTGTGCTTCTAATTCAGGTCCACACTCATCACAGTTGTTCACAGCTTCATCATCCTAACTTCATCACTGTAATTTTCCCCTACATGTGCATGTGCACACACAAATGTGTTTGTGTATGTATGTGTGTGAGTGTTGTGTAGGTGTGTGTGTGTGTGTGTTTGCGTATGTGTATCTGTGCATGCTGTGTATGTGTTCGTGTATATGTGTGAGTGTTGTGTAGGTGTGTGTAGGTGTTTGCGTATACTGTTCAGGTTTGAATAAGCAGCTAATAACCATCATCATCGTAACCTTTCTGGGAGGCATTGTGCTTTGTCACAGAGTTTGTTCCCAACATGGCATTTAAACTAGAACTGAGAGCAGAAGTGAGATCAACACAAAACCAGAAAAACCTGCAGGATGAGGAGAGCACACACACGTATACACACACACACACACACACATAGAACATTAGCACAATCCTACAAACTCCAAATTAAGAGGTTTGAATGCAGTATTATTTAAATGCAGTTTATCCATGCAGTACCATCTTGACAAGGACTATGAAGGCAGGACTGATACTGATCACTAGATGCAGGGGAAATGACTGGGAAGTAATAGGCTTTCTGTTTAACCAACATTTTGAAACATGAGAGGAGTATAGCCTAACATAGGAGTACAACCAGAGGAGTACAGTCAGACAGATGAATACAGTTAGAGTACAATCAGATAAAGGATTTCAGTCAGACGAATAGTCAGACAGGAGTACAGTCAGATGAATACAAGTCAGGAGAGTAGTCAGACAGAGGAGTACAGTCAGAGGAGTACAGTCAGATTAATACAGTCAGACAGAGGAGTACAGTCAGAGGAGTACAGTCAGAGGAGTACAGTCAGACAGAGGAGTACAGTCAGAGGAGTACAGTCAGTCAGAGGAGTACAGTAAGATGAGTACAGTCAGACAGAGGAGTACAGTCAGAGGAGTACAGTCAGATTAATACAGTCAGACAGAGGAGTACAGTCAGAGGAGTACAGTAAGATGAGTACAGTCAGACAGAGGAGTACAGTCAGAGGAGTACAGTCAGAGGAGTACAGTAAGAGGAGTACAGTCAGACAGAGGAGTACAGTCAGAGGAGTACAGTAAGATGAGTACAGTCAGACAGAGGAGTACAGTCAGAGGAGTACAGTCAGATTAATACAGTCAGACAGAGGAGTACAGTCAGAGGAGTACAGTAAGATGAGTACAGTCAGACAGAGGAGTACAGTCAGAGGAGTACAGTCAGATTAATACAGTCAGATAGAGGAGTATAGTCACACAATATAGCACTTCTCCGCTGTAAGCTGCGTTGATAACCAAGACAGAAAGACGACGGATCTCATTATTCATGGCTGTGCACAGGTGTGGACTTTAAGCATAATCCCAGTAGTCATTCATATGACTGTTACAACGGCAGTTCACTGGCAGACGTGTGTGGAAGAAATTACACCAATATTCAGAGGAGGTAATTATCAGAGACCAAACTCATTTACATTTAGGGCATTTTGCAAACGCTCTTATCCAGAGTGACTTACAAAGTGCTTTGCATCTGTTCACAGAATACATCCTACATAGTAGCATAGATAGGTCAGAATTCAAGATACCCATGAGCCAGATTACTACTAAACTACAGGAATCAATGCCATTACCTAGTATTACCTAGTATTACCAAATAAACATAGGCTCAAACTTAAACAACAGGAATTAAAACTGATACCTAAAAGTGCAAATAACCATAAACATAAAGTGTCATCTGCTCTCTAACTGCTCCCTAACTCACATTTGACAATGCGATCACAAAGAGATCACTGTGGAAGATCCAGAAGAGGAAGATGATGGTGATGATGATGTAATGTACAAGAAGCCAGCAAACATGCCACAAATTCCTTCCCTCTCCTAATGGTCTGGCTAATGAGCAGTTAAGACGTTTAAGGAGATTTATGGAGATTGCTGTTCACAGGACAGGCCTGGTGTTCTGCTCCCAGGTCTCATGGCACACTCGGCCCTTGGTCACCCGAAGGACAGTAAGGAGGTCATGTTCAGGGAGCACAGGGATGTGTCCTGACCCCAGGTGTGTACTTGACACCAGGCGTGTTCTTGACCCCAGGTGTGTACTTGACCCCAGGTGTGTACTTGACACCAGGCGTGTACTTGACCCCAGGTGTGTACTTGACCCCAGGTGTGTATTTGACCCCAGGTGTCAGCCAGTCTACCCTGAACTTCCTAGTATTTTTAAAAAATCCGCTTTCTAAAGTTAGTGAAGTCATAATGCTCATGTCTGTAGGCATGTGTGTCATTAACCTAAACAGAGGGGTAATGATGAAATAATGAAATGATGAAATGACTTGAATAATTAATGTGGTGTATCTCTGTCAACCCCTAGGTGGCAGTACTACCTTATTGAATATTACTGTAAAGAAAAGCAAGATCCACTGTACAGTTGGCTTTTGTTATTGCTCTACTTAAGTTAGCAAAGGACGTGGTTATTTTAGCCTTTGTAAGGTGGCCCTGCTAGACAACACAAACGTGTCAAATCAGAAATAGAACCAGTAGAACTAGCTGAAATCCAGCTAGCATGAACTAAACATAAAAGTTTTAATGAATTTTAATTAATATAAGAGTTATATGTCTCAAAGGATAGATTGATGACAATATTGTTTAAAATAAAATGTAAATTATTATGCAATAAATAACATAAATGATAGAAGGGAGAGAGCAGTGAGAAGATGAGAAGTAGGAAGCAAGAAGAGAGAGACAAAGTAAAACAGAGAAAGAAAAAGTGTGTGTTGAGCATTGTGTTAGAAGTGTGTGTGTGTTGAGCATTGTGTTAGAAGTGTGTGTGTGTTGAGCATTGTGTTAGAAGTGTGTGTGTGTTGAGCATTGTGTTAGAAGTGTGTGTGTGCTGAGCATTGTGTTAGAAGTGTGTGTGTGCTGAGCATTGTGTTAGAAGTGTGTGTGTGTTGAGCATTGTGTTAGAAGTGTGTGTGTGCTGAGCATTGTGTTAGAAGTGTGTGTGTGTTGAGCATTGTGTTAGAAGTGTGTGTGTGCTGAGCATTGTGTTAGAAGTGTGTGTGTGTTGAGCATTGTGTTAGAAGTGTGTGTGTGCTGAGCATTGTGTTAGAAGCGTGTGTGTGTGTGTTGAGCATTGTGTTAGAAGCACGTGTGTGTGTGTGTGTTGAGGATTGTGTTAGATGTGTGTGCATGTGTGTGCATGTGTGTGTGTGTGTGTGTGAGGCTGCACCCCCACCTTGCCTGGTCCACACTCTGTCCCGTCAACAGGGGGGCCCTTCTTGGTCTTACAGAAGTACTGGTTATCAGGGTGACTACACCACAACTGCTTACACGGGTCATATGTCCGGAACTGACACAAACAGAAGAACGTTAACATGGTAGTGCCATGTATGTATGTAAGTATGTAAATATGTATTATTCTGTAATGTAAATATATTATTCTGTGTCGGTTATAGCCTTTTCAACAGATCTGTGCCTGCATACATATGAGCTGTGTGTTGTGTTCTGTAAATCTGTGAATCAACAGTTCAGGAGCCCCTGCTCTGTTATGCATAGCAGTGCCCAGCTCAGCACCTACAAGACAGGTCTCAGCACCTACAAGGCAGGTCTCAGCACCTACAAGGCAGGTCTCAGCGCCTACAAGGCAGGTCTCAGCGCCTACAAGGCAGGTCTCAGTGCCTACAAGGCAGGTCTCAGCGCCTACAAGGCAGGTCTCAGTGCCTACAAGGCAGGTCTCAGCGCCTACAAGGCAGGTCTCAGTGCCTACAAGGCAGGTCTCAGTGACTACAAGGCAGGTCTCAGCGCCTACAAGGCAGTTCTCCAGCCCAGACTGGGGGCATCCTGAGCCACTCTAGGCGTTACACTGTCTGGGTGTGTGCGGTGTGTGGGCTGTGTGAGGTGTGTGGGGTGTGTGGGGTGTGTGCGGAACAGCGATCTGCAGGGCATGGTGAGGACCTACAGCGGTGCACATCTTGTATCCTACGCCAAAATCAAAGCGACACTGCTCGTCCATGGAGTAGTTGATGCCTGGCAGTTCAGGGAGGCTGGGCCATTTGTGCTCGAAGGGGTCATCAAGCAGGCAGTCATAAGAGCTACAGAGGGGAGAGGAAACCACAAAGTTACAAAGAGAGCCTGAACCAATCACGCTGAAGTTCAAAGACAGAGTGAGAGGCAGTGTGCACTAATCACCCTCAAGTTCAAAGTCAGGTTTCCACATTTAGGTTCAATTAGATTTACTTTGATCCAAACAAGCAGCATATTTTAATTCAATTCAAGTCACTTTACTGTGATCAAATCCATTAAATCATTTTGATATTAAAGATGCATACACTGATAAAGTTTGATGCATTCTAATATTTTTTTTTCCACTTTATATAAGTGTTTTTCATTTTAGACTTTATAGAATTAAACAGAGACAAAATAGCAAACAAAGTAGTCCTCCCGCGATAAAAGTAAATCATACAATGGGTCACGCGAACGTATAATGCTTCGCCTATTTATTTTATGACACCAAAGATTAGCGCTTGTTGAAGTTCCAAAAACTGTTTATCAGTTTTGAAAAGAAATGAGGAAAGAAGGCAGAGGAGAAATGCTGAAAAGCCTTTCAGAACAGCTACAGTTATAGCTTTAATTTTGGAATAGAAGTTTAATGTTAGTACTAAACAAATACTTAGCGTTGTTAGACAGCTAAAAATAGCCTAGCACACATTTAGCACTACATGGCTAAATACCAGTAGCCTACAAAATAACTGTTATTAATATTTACAGTATTTTGCGATCAACTCGTTCTTGTCCAACATTTATTCAACGTTAATAAATTTTACAATCGAGCCTATGAACTCTTACAAACTCTGAAAACAAGATGAATGAAACAAATAAACATTGCATATGGACTGCATGTAGTTGGTTTACAGTAAGTATTGGAAAAACACACGATGACCTTTATTTGCGATCGATTCAGAACATTGGTGTGTCTAGCCCCTTTTTCAAGCTTCCCTAAATTGAGTCCCAGTGCCCTTAAAAATAAGAGAAAAAAGTCATTTTCTGATTGGGGGGCAAATCGTATGCAAGTAGTATGCAGTTTCGAACACAGCTCGAGTCTCTTCCTTTTTTTCCACAACCATAGCGAATTCGTACTGAACCGTAAAAAAGAAACATGTCGGACAATGCAGAGCGAGAGTGCGAGCATAAATGTAAGTATATTTTTCATAAAAATGACCCCGTAGTATGCTTTGCTTTTGTCGCATACTGGAAACTGTACTTCATACTACTACGAGGACCAGTATGCAGTATCCAGTATATACTGAGTGCAGTATGCAGTATGTAGTAGGCTATTTCGAACACAGCCGTAGTCTTGCAATTGATGGATCGGGTAATCATCTACCCAGCCTTGATCTCTGACGTATTTCAACTTGTAATTATGAAGCGAACAAAAAAATGAAATGCTGTTTCTGTTCGGTTTTCTTGATTTTGCTCCTTGTGTCTGACCTGCTCAATTTAACCTTATCTCTGCGCTCTCACAGAAAAGACAGTATCTCACTCCACTAGAAGAACGAGACTTTTTATGGATGTAGGGAGTAGATTGAGAGATGTGGAGAAAAAGATGAGACTTACTGGATGTAGCGGCTTAGCTCCTGTTTGCTGCAGCGAGACCAGTGGTAGCGGTGAAACGCGGCCTGGACCAGCGGCGCCATGATGCTGCCCATACTGGTCTCATCACCACAGCGATTCCCCTGGCCATCATGCTCCATACCCAGCCTAGCACACCCACACAGCGTACATTTATCACACGCACCACACCGGAGGGTTACCACACATAGTACAGCCCAGAAGGATTTTCTCACTTTTTTTTCATGTTTCTTTTCTTCCTACTATTATTGTTCCTGTTCCTGCTGCGATCTAGAGCAGATGCACTAGCTATTTCACTGTGTTCCAACCTGCTGCTTGCTTCCGTGCGGCTGTCAGCACTTTACACAGCTCCCTAGCACAGCTACAGCTGTGGTGAGTCATTCATGTTGGAATTCCTGATTCCTGTTGAGTCACTGTGCATGGCTAACACGCCTTGTTGCCGGTTGCTTGTGTGTTGGGCTAATACGTTTATCTGAACATGGTTACCAAGTGTTTATTTCCTGAGTGTTGAGTCTCAAAAACTGTAAATTTCAGGTTGCACTATCCTTTGCATACATTGTTTTAAAGGTGATGGGTTCTACAATGTCCATAATTTTGATTGTTGCCCTCCAAATCCTAACTGACTAAGATCAGCTCCTTGGGCATCTTTGGTTGTGCTCGGTGACTTTAATACTCAACCGGTCTGTCCCTTATCTGTTGTCACCAGTCATCACCAATCACAAACCCACCACTATTCTTTCTTTTCCCCGACACTAAATGCATTCTAAGATCTCCCTCCACCATTGTAAACTTTCTGCTGTCAACCCATCATCCTTTTCTCTTCATCTAAATTCTGCTGATTTCTCCCAAATGAGTACTCTCCCCTGTCGAGAATGCAGTTTCACTCTATAATCAGTCTGTTGGTGATGGACTGGACACACTGGCTACTTTGAAAACAAGATTGGTGCCTGCCTTTCGCCTTTGGATCATTCCTGAGCTGAGAGAGAGCTGGACAACGCCTTGAACGACTTTATAGGAAAAGTAAAAAAGTTGACATTCCGAACTCCAACCATTTAGTTAAAACATAAAGCCGCCCTGAATGCAACCCCTTCATCATACACTCCCAACACCCTAAAGAGCCCTGGTTACAACTCTAAGCAGTGTTTCTCTATTGTTAATTAACTTCTTCAGTCTGCCATCTGAGGCTGTGGTCGGTTCTGCAGATAAATGAAAAGCTTTTCTCAGACAAGATTAGTGTCATTAACTCGGATCTCTCTAAGATTACCCCTTCTGCCCCCCTTCTACCGCCCCCTTTCCTGTTTCTACCTTGTCACCTGATACTAAACATATTACTATTCATATTACTAGATATTACATTAAATTCAAGGTCAACACTGTCACAATTGGAACCTAGTCCAACTCGCATTTAAAGTTGTCTCACTGTTGTCTCTGGGCATCTCTGTCACATCACTTTGTCAGACATCATGTCTCATCTGAAAACTAGCAGCTATCAACCCAGTTATTAAGAGTGGGTCTTGACAGGACCAACATGAATGTCAGACCCATATCTAATGCGCCATTTGTCTCTAAAGTCAGAGAGAACTGTGGTCTCACAGCTGCTTGGCTTCCTAAATTATAACTTATATATCTAAATTATAAGAATCTTTTTGAGACTTTTCAATCAGGCTTCCACTCCCATCGTTGCTCTACTTTATATTCTCAATGATTTACGTCAGTACTCTGATTCTGGTTCTGTCACTGCTCAATGTTACTGCAGCAATCCACACCATTAATCATGAAATCCTTATCATGCGACTTTCAAGCACTGGTCTTTCTGGCTCTGTCCTGGTTTAGATCTTATTTAACTAATGCCAACTGGTGCCAACACTTCTGTATGAGGAGCAAAAATCCCTCACCGCACCGCATCGGGAGTCCCCTAGGGATCAGACCTTGGCCCTTTTATTTATGATTTACATTCTGTCCCTGTGAAATGATCCGCCACTATAACCAAGTTTCACTGTTATGCTGATGACTCCTGATTTTATTTGAATATTAAACCCTCAGAGCTGATGCCACAGCTGATGTTCATGATTAAAATGCTTGGCTACAAATATATTTTCTCTAGATTAGATTACATTATCTCTAGATTACATTACATTATCTCTAGATTAGATTACTGCGCTTCTCTATGCTTTGATTTGCCCTCCATCACTCTAGTCATGGTGTCTACTTGATATCTATGAACATCTCTACCCTCTTTCAATATCTACATTGGTTACATATTCAATTCCATTCATTCATTCATTCATTATCTGTACCGCTTATTCCCGCTAGTCGGGGTCACGGGGGGCTGGAGCCAATCCCAGCATCTCCGGGCGAAGGCAGGGTACACCATGGGCAGTTCGCCAGTCCACCACATGGCCAACACGCACACACACACTCACACCTACGGGCAATCTAGAGTGACCAATCAACCTAGGATGCATGTCTTTGGACTGTGGGAGGAAAACGGAGTACCCAGGAGAAAAACCCACGCAGGCACAGGGAGAACATGCAAACTCCACACAGAGCAGCCCAGACCGAGAATCGAACCCAGACCGCCTTGCTGTGAGGCGACAGTGCTAACCACCACACCACCATGCCGCCCTATTCAATTCCAAACCCTCTTAATAAACTTTAAAGCACTTCAGGGCTTTGAGCGCTCATACTGCAGACCTGCTCCATCTGTACTCTCCCCCTCCATCTGTACTCTCCCCCTCCATCTGTACTCTCCCCCTCCATCTGTACTGTCCCCCTCCATCTGTACTGTCTCCCTCCATCTGTACTGTCCCCCTCCATCTGTACTGTCCCCCTCCATCTGTACTGTCCCCCTCCATCTGTACTCTCTCCTCCCCCTCCATCTGTACCATCTGTACTCTCTCCCTCCATCTATACTGTCCCCCTCCATCTGTACTCTCCCCCACCGTCTGTACCGCCCCCCTCCATCTGTACTGTCCCCCTCCATCTGTACTCTCCCTCCATCTGTACTGTCCCCCTCCATCTGTACTGTCCCCCTCCATCTGTACTCTCTCCCTCCATCTGTACTGTCCCCCTCCATCCCCTCCATCTGTCCTCCATCTCCCTCCATCTGTACTGTCTCCCGCCATCTGTACTGTCTCCCCTCCATCTGTACTCTGTACTGTCCCCCTCCATCTGTACTCTCCCCCTCCATCTGTACTCTCTCCCTCCATCTGTACTGTCCCCCTCCATCTGTACTCTCCCCCTCCATCTGTACTGTCCCCCTCCATCTGTACTGTCCCCCTCCATCTGTACTCTCCCCCTCCATCTGTACTCTCTCCCTCCATCTGTCTCCCTCCATCCCCTCCATCTGTACTCTCTCCCCCTCCCCCTCCATCTGTACTGTCCCCCTCACTCTCCTGTCCCCCTCCATCTGTACTGTCCCCCTCCATCTGTACTCTCCCCCTCCATCTGTACTGTCCCCCTCCATCTGTACTCTCCCCCTCCATCTGTACTGTCCCCCTCCATCTGTACTCTGTACTCTCTCCCTCCATCTGTACTGTCCCCCTCCATCTGTACTCTCTCCCTCCATCTGTACTGTCCCCCTCCATCTCTCTCCCTCCATCTGTACTCTCCCCCTCCATCTGTACTCTCTCCCTCCATCTGTACTCTCTCCCTCCATCTGTACTCTCTCCCTCCATCTGTACTCTCTCCCTCCATCTGTACTCTCTCCCTCCATCTGTACTCTCCCCCTCCATCTGTACTCTCTCCCTCTCCCCCTCCATCTGTACTGTCCCCCTCCATCTGTCCTCTCCCCCTCCATCTGTACTGTCCCCTCCATCTGTACTCTCCCCCTCCATCTGTACTCTCCCCCTCCATCTGTACTCTCCCCCTCCATCTGTACTCTCTCCCTCCATCTGTACTGTCCCCCTCCATCTGTACTGTCCCCCTCCATCTGTACTCTCTCCCTCCATCTGTACTCTCTCCCTCCATCTGTACTGTCCCCCTCCATCTGCCCCCTCCATCTGGTCCCCTCCAAGTCCCCCTCCATCTCCCTTCATAACTCCCCAGAGCCACCTCTTATTTTGCTATTTTTTCTCCACCTTTAAAAGCTCAGAACGTGTCCAGCATTTCCATCATTCCTGATATAACACACATATATGTATAAATCATGCATATATATGTAACCATCCTTGAGGTCTATGAAACGTACTATATAAATTCAAGATATAATTATAATGAGGATAAAATAAATATGTGCATTTGCTAAATTGAAGATCTGTTCAATTCCACTCTCAAGATTTTTAAATAAAAATTTTTCTGCCATTTCTTTGAATATGAAATGAAAAACACTTTCCATCCAGTGGTCTCTCCTACTGTTGATTAAAATCATCCAAAACAAAGCATTAAAGATCCAATAAGTGCCACTACAGTGCCCCCTAGTGCTCAGCACTCACTTATAATTTCCCACATTTCCCTGGCTATGGTCTCCAGAGCTGGCATTATAAGCATTAACCACATGAGACTCACACGTGGCCGGTCTCGTGTGCTACGACGAACGCAGAGGAAAATCCGTCTTCGTGATTGAGCGTGCAGCTCCTGAGGGCGTGGCACATACCGGTGACCGGGGCGTAACCTAGGCAACAGAAATCAGAGTGCAACGCTGATGAATTCAGAACACAGGACAAGCTAGATGGCGCCGAAGCACGGTGGAGGAATGGCTCGGGATGATGGGCATAACACAGAGAACATTCAAGAATGACCGGGAACAGATCATGGGAAGAACAGCAGACAGAGAGGATGCAGGTCAATCACATTTTAGATTGATTAACTTCAATGTTCAATGTTCAATGGACCTCTGTGTTAAAGTGTATTAAATGGTGTAGGGTGTACAGCCTCTGTGTTACAGTGTATTAAATGGTGTAGGGTGTACAGCCTCTGTGTTACAGTGTATTAAATGGTGTAGGGTGTAAAGCCTCTGTGTTACAGTGTATTAAATGGTGTAGGGTGTACAGCCTCTGTGTTACAGTGTATTAAATGGTGTAGGGTGTACAGCCTCTGTGTTACAGTGTATTAAATGGTGTAGGGTGTAAAGCCTCTGTGTTACAGTGTATTAAATGGTGTAGGGTGTACAGCCTCTGTGTTACAGTGTATTAAATGGTGTAGGGTGTAAAGCCTCTGTGTTACAGTGTATTAAATGGTGTAGGGTGTACAGCCTCTGTGTTACAGTGTATTAAATGGTGTAGGGTGTAAAGCCTCTGTGTTACAGTGTATTAAATGGTGTAGGGTGTACAGCCTCTGTGTTAAAGTGTATTAAATGGTGTAGGGTGTAAAGCCTCTGTGTTACAGTGTATTAAATGGTGTAGGGTGTACAGCCTCTGTGTTACAGTGTATTAAATGGTGTAGGGTGTACAGCCTCTGTGTTAAAGTGTATTAAATGGTGTAGGGTGTAAAGCCTCTGTGTTACAGTGTATTAAATGGTGTAGGGTGTACAGCCTCTGTGTTACAGTGTATTAAATGGTGTAGGCTGTACAGCCTCTGTGTTACAGTGTATTAAATGGTGTGTATGTAAAGCCTCTGTGTTAAGCCTCTGTGTTACAGTGTATTAAATGGTGTAGGGTGTACAGCCTCTGTGTTACAGTGTATTAAATGGTGTAGGGTGTACAGCCTCTGTGTTACAGTGTATTAAATGGTGTAGGGGTGTACAGCCTCTGTGTTACAGTGTATTAAATGGTGTAGGGTGTACAGCCTCTGTGTTACAGTGTATTAAATGGTGTAGGGTGTACAGCCTCTGTGTTACAGTGTATTAAATGGTGTAGGGTGTACAGCCTCTGTGTTACAGTGTATTAAATGGTGTAGGGTGTACAGCCTCTGTGTTACAGTGTATTAAATGGTGTAGGGTGTACAGCCTCTGTGTTACAGTGTATTAAATGGTGTACAGTGGTGTACAGCCTCTGTGTTACAGTGTATTAAATGGTGTAGGGTGTAAAGCCTCTGTGTTACAGTGTATTAAATGGTGTAGGGTGTACAGCCTCTGTGTTACAGTGTATTAAATGGTGTAGGGTGTACAGCCTCTGTGTTACAGTGTATTAAATGGTGTATTACAGCCTCTGTGGTGTATTAAATGGTGTAGGGTGTACAGCCTCTGTGTTACAGTGTATTAAATGGTGTAGGGTGTAAAGCCTCTGTGTTACAGTGTATTAAATGGTGTAGGGTGTACAGCCTCTGTGTTACAGTGTATTAAATGGTGTAGGGTGTACAGCCTCTGTGTTACAGTGTATTAAATGGTGTAGGGTGTACAGCCTCTGTGTTACAGTGTATTAAATGGTGTAGGGTGTACAGCCTCTGTGTTACAGTGTATTAAATGGTGTAGGGTGTACAGCCTCTGTGTTACAGTGTGTTAAAGTGTATTAAATGGTGTAGGGTGTACAGCCTCTGTGTTACAGTGTATTAAATGGTGTAGGGTGTACAGCCTCTGTGTTACAGTGTATTAAATGGTGTAGGGTGTACAGCCTCTGTGTTACGTATTAAATGGTGTACAGCAGCCTCTGTGTTACAGTGTATTAAATGGTGTAGGGTGTACAGCCTCTGTGTTACAGTGTATTAAATGGTGTAGGGTGTACAGCCTCTGTGTTACAGTGTATTAAATGGTGTAGGGTGTACAGCCTCTGTGTTACAGTGTATTAAATGGTGTAGGGTGTACAGCCTCTGTGTTACAGTGTATTAAATGGTGTAGGGTGTACAGCCTCTGTGTTACAGTGTATTAAATGGTGTAGGGTGTACAGCCTCTGTGTTACAGTGTATTAAATGGTGTAGGGTGTAAGCCTCTGTGTTCAGTGTATTAAATGGTGTAGGGTGTAAAGCCTCTGTGTTACAGTGTATTAAATGGTGTAGGGTGTACAGCCTCTGTGTTACAGTGTATTAAATGGTGTAGGGTGTACAGCCTCTGTGTTACAGTGTATTAAATGGTGTAGGGTGTACAGCCTCTGTGTTACAGTGTATTAAATGGTGTAGGGTGTAAAGCCTCTGTGTTACAGTGTATTAAATGGTGTAGGGTGTACAGCCTCTGTGTTACAGTGTATTAAATGGTGTAGGGTGTACAGCCTCTGTGTTACAGTGTATTAAATGGTGTAGGGTGTACAGCCTCTGTGTTACAGTGTATTAAATGGTGTAGGGTGTAAAGCCTCTGTGTTACAGTGTATTAAATTGTGTAGGGTGTACAGCCTCTGTGTTAAAGTGTATTAAATGGTGTAGGGTGTACAGCCTCTGTGTTAAAGTGTATTAAATGGTGTAGGGTGTACAGCCTCTGTGTTACAGTGTATTAAATGGTGTAGGGTGTACAGCCTCTGTGGTGTATTAAAGGGGTATAGGACCCTCAGGCGTGGAGGGATCTAGTGCAATATGCATATGCGTGTTAAAAGAAGTGTCCGTGCTTCCACTGGACCCACCAAGCTCCAGTCGTTCTAATACAGCTCACCACCACACACACCACGGACACCACACACACCACGGACACCACACACACCACGGACACCACGGACACCACACACACCACACACACCACGGACACCACACACACCACGGACACCACACACACCACACACACCACGGACACCACACACACCACACGGACACCACACACACCACGGACACCACACACACCACGGACACCACACACACCACGGACACCACACACACCACGGACACCACGGACACCACACACACCACGGACACCACACACACCACGGACACCACACACACCACACACACCACGGACACCACACACACCACGGACACCACACACACCACGGACACCACACACACCACGGAAACAAAAACCTTCACTGCCAAACAAACAAAGCAACTCGATCAAGAAATGTGCAGCGGCAGAGTTCAGTGGGTTGGTTTTATGGTCCACACGGGCCCAGATCAGGTTTAGGTTTAGACCAATCACATGCTACTGACCCACTGGGCAGCCTTTGGCATGCAGGCGGAAAGCAGAAAATGCACAAATCTCATACACCTGTGAAGTATCCGTGTAACACACGTATGCGTAACACACATTAGCATAACACAAACAGCACTGTAACACAAACCTCTAATTAACACACACATATCAAGCAGTGTTATAGCCTAAGATGCTAACAGTGCCTGCTTGCCACTTTCACTGAATGTGAGAAGGCGATGGGTGGGTGTTAGCAGACAGCCCCGACAGCCAGGCGACGCAGGCTCCCACTCCTCGTTAGGGTGGTCTGCCCTTCAGTCACATACGCTTATGACACTACTGAACTTTTTAAAGGTTTGTTTTATATAATATTTGGAAATGAAAGTGGAACATTGACGTGAGTGCAGAGTGTTGCAAAAGAATTCAAGCACTGTTGCTTGTCAAGAGATCTATGTGCACAGATCAACTCTCTCCAGGAAAAGACCCTCTCCTACACAGCTCTGAGCAGGAGCTAATGAGGCAACACAGCAGGAGGAGGAAGTGTTGCAGCAAACCATCACGCCGTCATTAGTGTGCAGTGTGTCTGTAGGGCATTCTCCTGCCAGCACCATCCACTGATCATAAGCAATATTTCAAATTAACAACAGTCCCCTACTGAAACACATGTTCCTGAGTTCAAAGATATGCTATATTACGCACAACCTCGCATTAGCTGACAACGCTAAGCATGATGAGTTAAGTGTGTGTTTGTAGATAGTACACGCTCTGTAGCTCGCATGCCAGAAACCTGCATGTGTCTCTGCATGATTTTATCCCTCCCTTTACTGTTTCCAGGTAGTAGGTGCATTAAGATTAACAACTGAATAATGAACCAAATGTTTAGGTGCTTAGATACTTTAGATAGGAAACAGCGATCTTAGGAAACAGCGATCTTAGGAAACAGCGATCTTAAACACGGGTAAGTTTCCCTGTCTGTGTGTGTGCTGTTGGCCCATAGGTCTGTTTCATTAGAAGCTCTGCTCTACCTCTATGTGTCTGTGTGTGTGTGTGTGTGTATCTGTCCATGCTCTATGTGAGTGTTTGTGTGTGTAAGTAGTAACTATGATGTAGTCTGTGTGAGCGTATGTGTATGTACTGTATGTGAGAGTGTGTGTGTATTATAGCGTCTATATTTGGCTGCAGAATCTCTTGTCTTGTAGTGAAACTCTCACACTTGTATGTAATGTTTGTCAGACAGGCTAAGGGGTTGCCGCGGTAGCAGTTTCGTGTCATGTGGTTGCGGGTGTGTTGTGGGCACAACACACCTTGATGCTATGGCAACTTTAGAAGCGAAAGAGGAAAAAACAAAAACGTCTGCTGTCATGGGTGAAAATAACAGACGTGTATCATCAGTAACCCACTAGGATAGAGTCATCTCCACCGTCATTTAGGAGAACTTCTAACAAAACACTTCAGTGCAACGCATGCAGTGGACATGTCTTGAGTATAAGCATTTGAGGACACTAAGGACAGTGAAACGCTCTTCTCAGCACGCGGCTTTCTGATTGCGCAACGCCTGTGGTGTTATAATGGGGAGTCATCACAGACATTGAATGGCCCCCATTCTGCAGAATGTTTCTCGAACGACTCCGATCATGGACACATCACAAACACATCATGGACACAACAGAAACACATCTCCCTGTCATCACTCCTACACTGCTCACACTCCTCACACTGTGGACATCCACACACAGAGTTTGCCCTGTTTTTTTTCACCAATGCATTCAAAATTCGATTCAAAATTCTGACATCCACATACAGGATAATTAGACTTGGGTCAGGCTCAATAACAGGAAATTACATCAACACTGGCTTTTTTAAATCTGTCATTTTACCCGTTGCTATTCTGACTTCCTGTCTTTCAGGGAGGTTTTTCAGAAACTTTAATTACATGCCACTTACAGTTTAAAAAGTCATATCAAAGTTTTAGAATGGAATCAAGTTTGAACCCTCTTATTAACTAGGTGCAAAGCAAAACCTTCAGTTGGAGTGTATGTGAAACTTCCAAATCTTACTATAAAGTCATGAATGGTTTAATCATCTAGTGTCTTAGAGATCAAATGGCAACCTCTATCTGGTAATCAAAACTCATTCAAAAAGTGGTCAAAATTCAAACCCACAGATGTTCTCAGCATTATGAAGATTAAAGGAGGAGTTTGTGTTTGTGTGTGTGTGCGCAGAGATCAGCCATATACACTATATACCATCTGCCTACTATTAATGCTGCCAAAACAGCTCAGACCTGTTCAGACTCCACGAGACCTTTGAAGGTGTCCTGTGGTATCTGAAGGTGTCCTGTGGTATCTGGCACCAAGACGTTAACAACCTTTAAGTCGTGCAAGCTGTGAGATGGGGCCTCCATGGTTGAACATCCCAAAGAATCCTCGATCAGACTGAGATCAGGGCAACAATTCCTGAACAGGTTTTGATGTGATGTTTATGGAACATAATTGCCATGAAGGGGTGAACTTGATCTGCATCAGTGTTTAGGTAGTTGATACATGCAATCAACATTCACACTCAGAGCATCACATTGCCCAGAGCATCAAACTGAACAGAGCATCACACAGCCCAGAGCATCATCACACAGCCCAGGGCATCACACTGTCCAGAGCATCACACCGTTCAGAGCATCACACCATCCAGAACATCACACCATCCAGAGCATCACACCATCCAGAGCATCACACAGCCCAGATCATCACACCACCCAGAGCATCACACCATCCAGAACATCACACAGCCCAGAGCATCACACAGCCCAGAGCATCACACAGCCCAGAGCATCACAGTGCTCTCGATGGCTCATTTTCTTTCCATAGTGCCTGGTTCATAGTATTTCTACCCAAGCAAGCAATGCACCTGACCATCTACATGATGGAAAAGAAGACATGATTCATCAGACTAGACCACCTTCTTCCAATGCACCATGGTTCAGTTCTTATGCTCATGTGCATAAGGTGCTTTCAGCAGGAGTCAGGGGTCAGCATGGGCATTCTGACCAGTCTGGGGCTACAGAAGTCTCATATGTAGCAAGCTGTGAAGCGCTGTGTGATTCCTTTGGTGTGCCCAGATGGACTAGCAATCACTCTTCCCTCACATCAGTGAGCCGTGGGCACCCATGACCCTGTCACTGGTTCACTGATCCACACACAAAGGGAACAGTTCTGCAGCTGATGGCCACACACACTTACTCTCTCTATCCTTCCTGACTGGTTCTTCTCTGCACTTTAGTTTTGCATTTTGTTAGTGTCCTCATCACTTCTGGGAGGCGGTACCTGCAGCCCATTCGAGTTGCACAGGTAGTCCAGCTCCTCCAGGATGTTGGGGTTAGCATATAAGTTAGCATATATGTTAGCATATATGTTAGCACATGCCGTCACAAGAAGGGTTGCTGGGTCCACCAGCACAGTCTCACACTCTCATGGAGGAGCTACCAGGATATGTGCTGTTACACGAGGAGACCAGGACCATAGAAGGACTGTGATGAAGTTCATGCAGTCTGGGTCAGCCTGTGATGTCCACTATTTACTTAGATTTTTGCTAAGGGGTTTGAACCAAGGCAAACAAGAACTATGGTATTTAAACACATTGGACAAGGCCTATGAGTTAATACACACAACTATGAGACTGAAATGGACAGTGTGATTTCTACAGATGATGAAAGTCAAATGTCACTAAAACCACTTCAGACAGCCAATTAAACTGGACTCCAATCCATTCACTACACTTAGCAGCTGCACTAACAAGCATTTTACTTTCCTGCTACATGCCAAAAACTCATTGAAAAACAGGTAGGGAAACTGTTTGGTTTTTGCTTTTTCATGGGTCAACACCCACTTACCAAGGTGTAAAGAGCCTTTACATGTTGCCACGGCGTCACTAGTGTAGGCAACCGGACGCGTGTACCCACTGACCCAGGGGTCTGGCCTGTGTTCTAAGGACCTTACCTGGGCAGGTGGGGAGGCCAGCCCTCGAGTGGGTGCGGAGGAGAGAAGTACTGTCACTGCACAGCCCTCGAGCGAGTGAATACACTACCTTGCATACCTGCAGGACCAAAGTCTTGCCTGGAGAGGAAGATAGCGTGGTCGTGGTGCTCTGCGTGATCAGGGTCCAACCTCTGCTGAGCGTTTGCCCAGCGACACACCTGCTCCAGGCTCCGAGACGGATTCCCCCGCTCAATCAGACTGATCGACTGCATGGAAACACACACAGATCAAGCATGTCAGCAAACAGGCATCCATGGTACTGGTATATGTGCATCTGATCATGGACACCTGCAAATTACTTTTAAAAATCATTCAGATTTATAAAATGTGAAGCTTGATAAACAAATTTCTAAAACAGCATGGAAAGACTCTCCTGATTAGGCCTACATTTGTTCCAGAGTGGGAACCCTTACCCACCAAGACCTATTGTGGGGCAGCACTACAGGCCTTGACTCCAATGATTGTTCGAGCTTCATACCCATCTCTAAACTTCCTTTTATGTCAAAGGTTTTGGAGAAAGTGGTGGAAGATCAACTTGTACATGCATTGGAATCAAACAGTATTTTTGTGAAGTTTGAGTCTGGTTTCTACAAAAAACAGCATAGAGACAGCTCGGGAGAGAGTTGTGAATGATCTGTTAATGCACGGTGACTCTGGGGATGTGTCTGTCTTGGTTCTGCTTGATCTTAGTGTTGCATTTGGTTAAATAGATCATGCTATCTGGATAAACAGGCTTCGTTGTACATACATCGTATGTATCTAATAGAAAATGTTCAGTATCTATTGGAAGCACAGAGTCTTCTGTGTCAGACCATACTTGTGGTGTACCCCAGGGTTCCATTCTTGGCCCTATTTTATTCTCACTTTATTTTATTCTTTAGAATTTTATTCTTACTATTTTATTCTCACTTTTATTCTCACTTATATGCTATGAGAGATAAATAGTTATTTTCATTCTTTTCATACAGATGATATACAGCTATACCTTTCCTTTAAACAGAAGGATTTTAGCAGAGTAGCTAACCAATTGGAGTGCACTGATGCTATTAAGGACTGGACGTATTGGAATTTCTTTAAGTTCAACAAAGACAAAACAGAAGTTCTTGTGGTTGGTGTTGACAAGATGTGCAGGCCGTTCTTGGTTCACTCACATCAAGAGTAAATGTCTTTGCTAAAAAGATTTGGGTGTTGTCCTTGATTATAATCTACAATTCTCAATGCATATTAAGAAACGTATTAGGAAACTTATTATGACTTATATTAAGTCATGTTTTTGGAACTTTGTCCTTTTCAGGACTTGGAATTATTCATGCTTCTGTCTCATCTCTTTCACTATTGCAATACTTTATATACGCGCCTTAGTCAAGCCTCTATTGCAAAACTCTCCACCTCTCTCTGTTTCTCTTTCATCACCTCTCTCCACATCTCTCTCTCGGTCTCTCTTTTTCCACCTCTCTCTATCTCTGCCTCTCTCTCTCTTTTTTCTCCTGTTCCACCATCTCATGCTTGCTGGACTGATTGTTTGTGTGGTGTATTAATTTCACAGAGAGTGAAGCCAATAGTCAACTGGAAAACATGAATCCCTGCTTGAAAACAACAGCCACACACACACACACAAACTTTCTGATTCTCATGCACATGTGTGCACAGTGTACAAGTGTGTTATTGTGTTATATACACACTGTAGTCCTGTGTGCAAGTGTGTTTTTCAATGGTTAAGTAAATATCAAAACAAAAAATACACCAAAGTGTATCTCCAGTGTGATCAAAGGCCTTCTGCTTTCGTATCTCCATCCAGAGGGGGTGTGGAAGCTTTGTAGCTTGGCGTTCAGTCACAGGTACACGTTTACAGCTCTCACCAATCAGAGCTCTGCCCTCCACAGGAGACACCTCTGCAGTCTGACCCAACCCATAACGTCACTGTAAACCACATGGATACAAACATTCCCACACCATGGTGATCAACATCGCCTGAATTTCCAGACAATGTGCCAAGTGGCACCTTTGCCAAGTTTTTAAATATCTAGAGGCATCAACAGTAGCAGAGAACAATACACTATCAAGTGACACCCAGACAATGGCAGCTGTGATGGCAATGACAATGGCAGCACCAGGAGCATGAACATGTTCTCAGGGTGATGAGCAGTGTTTGGACTGTACCATGGTAAACTGTGGGGATGGTGTTCTCAGGGTGATGAGCAGTGTCTGGACTGTACCATGGTAAACTGTGGGGATGGTGTTCTCAGGGTGATGAGCAGTGTTTGGACTGTACCATGGTAAACTGTGGGGATGGTGTTCTCAGGGTGATGAGTAGTGTTTGGACTGTACCATGGTAAACTGTGGGGATGGTGTTCTCAGGGTGATGAGCAGTGTTTGGACTGTACCATGGTAAACTGTGGGGATGGTGTTCTCAGGGTGATGAGCAGTGTTTGGACTGTACCATGGTAAACTGTGGGGATGGTGTTCTCAGGGTGATGAGCAGTGTTTGGACTGTACCATGGTAAACTGTGGGGATGGTGTTCTCAGGGTGATAAGCAGTGTTTGGACTGTACCATGGTAAACTGTGGGGATGGTGTTCTCAGGGTGATGAGCAGTGTTTGGACTGTACCATGGTAAACTGTGGGGATGGTGTTCTCAGGGTGATGAGCAGTGTTTGGACTGTACCATGGTAAACTGTGGGGATGGTGTTCTCAGGGTGATGAGCAGTGTTTGGACTGTACCATGGTAAACTGTGGGGATGGTGTTCTCAGGGTGATAAGCAGTGTTTGGACTGTACCATGGTAAACTGTGGGGATGGTGTTCTCAGGGTGATGAGCAGTGTTTGGACTGTACCATGGTAAACTGTGGGGATGGTGTTCTTAGGGTGATAAGCAGTGTTTGGACTGTACCATGGTAAACTGTGGGGATGGTGTTCTCAGGGTGATGAGCAGTGTTTGGACTGTACCATGGTAAACTGTGGGGATGGTGTTCTCAGGGTGATAAGCAGTGTTTGGACTGTACCATGGTAAACTGTGGGGATGGTGTTCTCAGGGTGATGAGTAGTGTCTGGACTGTACCATGGTAAACTGTGGGGATGGTGTTCTCAGGGTGATGAGCAGTGTTTGGACTGTACCATGGTAAACTGTGGGGATGGTGTTCTCAGGGTGATAAGCAGTGTTTGGACTGTACCATGGTAAACTGTGGGGATGGTGTTCTCAGGGTGATGAGCAGTGTCTGGACTGTACCATGGTAAACTGTGGGGATGGTGTTCTCAGGGTGATGAGCAGTGTCTGGACTGTACCATGGTAAACTGTGGGGATGGTGTTCTCAGGGTGATGAGCAGTGTTTGGACTGTACCATGGTAAACTGTGGGGATGGTGTTCTCAGGGTGATGAGCAGTGTTTGGACTGTACCATGGTAAACTGTGGGGATGGTGTTCTCAGGGTGATAAGCAGTGTTTGGACTGTACCATGGTAAACTGTGGGGATGGTGTTCTCAGGGTGATGAGCAGTGTTTGAATTGCTCCACATGGAGCGCCTTGCAACAATCCCAAGAGATGATGGGACACCCCTACTAAACATGTAATTAAACAGCAGTGAGTAGAGTGCTCTACAAGTGAGTGTGTGTGATGCTGAGAGTGTGTGATGCTGAGAGTGAGAGTGTGTGATGCTGAATGTGAGTGTGTGATGCTGAGAGTATCCTGCTGTGTGTTATACCTGCTCCAGCTGGAGGTCTTACCTGGCGGTATCCCACCATAATCATACGAACAAGCACAATGTTGATACTGGTCCCCAAAGATTCATCATGGTATATTTCATCTACCTGAGAGAGAGAGAGAGAGAGAGAGAGAGAGAGAGAGAGAGAGAGAGAGAGAGAGAGAGAGAGAGAGAGAGAGAGAGAGAAAGAGAGATCCAATCAGTCTCACTCTCACAAACTCACTTGGGCACAGTTGACAGTGGTTTTCTGAGCAAAGCCAGAATGCTGGTTAAATGGTGGTTAAATGCTGGTTAAATGGTGGTTAAAGCTGCTATAAGCTGTTTGTACCACAAGGCTCAGACATGGAAAAGTACACAACATTTCCAAATGTGAAAAACTATGTATGAATATAAAACTATGTATGGATATAAAACTGTGTATGGATATAAAACTACATACGGACTTTATGCTGTCAAATTAATATTCCAGTACAAAATTCCAGTTAATGTAAGATTCCAACCTAAAGTTTCAAGATTCTAAACCGGCTTCAGGGAGAAACACACTGCCAGGACTAACGGGGTTCCTGGGGGTGAGGAGAGTGGTGAGGAGAGTGATTAACGGGGTTCCTGGGGGTGAGGAGAGTGGTGAGGAGAGTGATTAACGGGGTTCCTGGGGGTGAGGAGAGTGGTGAGGAGAGTGATTAACGGGGTTCCTGGGGGTGAGGAGAGTGATATAACATGGGTCTAACACACTGCACACTTCACCGTCCCCTTTCTATGGCTCAGACATTACCCTCTGAAAATAACAAGAAAGCACAGGAAGTCTAGAAAGTTTAAAAAAGAGGAAAGGGCAAGAATGTTTTTAACAGTTATGCTGGACGTACAATAGACACCCTGAGCAGGCAGGACCACCTGCTGGCATTGCAAAAGGCATATGGTTAGGGTTAGTGTGGGCAGGGCTTCCCCTGAGGCCAAGGGGGGGGAGTGGGAGGGGTTTACTTAAACATTTCCTCCTCAGAGCACCTTTGGCTAAAGAGATCTCAGACGGAGTGTTCCTGAAAAAACACTGATCTCAGCTTTAACACAGTCAGGAACCACACGGTCCGAGGCTCAGGAGAATGAATCTACAGATGTTGCTCAGGTCAGACTTTTTTAAAATTCAGTGATCTTCTTTCAATGTCTTTGTATTTTTTCCCAAACCTTATGGCACTCATTTAATCTGTTTTATAGTATTGAGTATCCATTACCCCAAATAATTCATTTCTAAAAAATGTTTCTAACTTAAATAAACCCATTTACATGTTTTATTAATCAGATATTAACAGCTCTGAGTCCACAGCTCCTCACTGACTCTCACACTGATTGTTATCAACTCTACAGGTTCAAACAGCAAACAGCTCCAGGAAACTCCAGCTAGCACAGATCTTTAAGAGCAGCCTGCTACTCAGTCAACTGTGACCACTCTGAGCACACAAGCTCACATCCCATCATTCCCAGCTGACATCAACATTTTCCAACAAACAACAATACCCTAAAGTGCCACTTCGGAGGGAAACAAGTGGGAATAGTGAGACTCCCAGCAGCCGTGTCCCGATACGGCACATCACCACAGCGTTTTGGGGAGCTGCCGTATGTCGGACGCCGTTATGTTGGCAGGTCACTATTTCTCTTTATCGGACTCACTGAATGACAGCAGCCACATTCAAGAAATGGCTCAAAGTTTCAGAACGCCTGTTGTGTTGTGTGTAGGGTTATCCAGCCTGTCACCAGACCAGACCGGACTGTACCAGACAAGACTTTCTACTGGGTCCAAGTGCCCAGTGGTGCACTTACAGAAGTGGGACACATGAAGTACACAGCTGACAGGAAACCAAGCACAAAACAATAGCACACAACAACACAACACCAGCACATAACAGCACACAACAATAACAACAGCACACAACAACACCAGCACACAACAACAACAACAACACAACAACACCAGCACACAACAACAACAACAACAACACAAGCACACAACAACAACACAACAACACCAGCACACAACAACAACAACAACACAACAACAACAATAACAACAACAGCACACAACAACAACAACACACAACAACAACAACAACGCAAGTACACAACAACAACAACAACAACGCAAGCACACAACAACAACAACAACAACACAAGCACACAACAACAACAACAACACAAGCACACAACAACAACAACAACACAACAACACCAGCACACAACAACAACAACAACAACACAACAACAACAATAACAACAGCACACAACAACACCAGCACACAACAACAACAACACAAACACACAACAACAACAACAACACAACAACAATAACAATAACAACAGCACACAACAACACCAGCACACAACAACAACAACAACACAAGCACACAACAACAACAACAATGCAAGCACACAACAACAACAACAACAACACAAGCACACAACAACAACAACAACACAATCACACAACAACAACAACAACAACACAACAACACAAGCACACAACAACAACAACAACACAAGCACACAACAACAACAACAACAACAACACAACAACATAAGCACACAACAACAACAACAACAACAACACAACAACAACACCAGCAGCTGCTGCTGTTTCCTGAATGACATGACACTGACAAGCCCTTGTGTCATTGGTTACAAACATGACAGTCTATATACTCAGCCATGTTGTCAAATAGTGTACACTGTAAACATTTTCAGACAGCTAAGGTTTTGAGGACAATGAATGAACATGCACATGGCTGCACAAATCAATTTCAGTAGTACAATATCACACATTACTGTATGTGGGAGATTGATTGCAAGAATTGGATTCACATTCATGCTTTAGATAGTTTGTACAGTAAATGTTACTGTATTGACAGACCATTTCATTGCAATACAGAAAAGAAATACAAGTCTGCCATAACACTCCACAGCACAGGAAAGAAACGACTAAATTAGGACATAGGAAACAGGCAGAACCGCACAGGTATCACTGCATGAATAACTACAGTCTATAATCTTTCTACACCTTCTGACGTTCCTGTCTGTTGGGCCTCAGATTCTCATCCACATCACAACAGACATCTTCTCTTGCAATGCAGCATGGAAAAAATCTTCTGGAATGTCTTATCCGGCCTCTGCAGGCTTCTGCTGTAATGTCACCACCCACTGCACCCGTGGTAGTCAGCAATGTCATCTGCGCTTGGCAGTTAAGCTGAGTACTGTAAGAGGCACCTCTGAGCTATTTGACAGAACTGGTCTAAAGAGGATCATGATCTAAAGCTTCACACACTCCCCTTCATCAGTGAAACTTATGATCCACCTAATCATCAGTTCAAGAGAAACTTACCAAAAAAGTATAAAATATGCTTTAGAGGTTATGACACCTGGTTCAGCACGTTTGAATGTAATGACTTATGCAATGAATTAATGCAGATATATATGGGGGCAGGACTGTTCAACAGAGAACAAGTATAATATATTTTGTTGTAATTATTCGACTTGACAAAAGTCATTGATAAAACAACAGCAGACAGTTGTACAAAATCATTTGCCTAATTATGTCAAGCATTTGGTGTTTGTTCAAAATAAGTGAGACATTGATTTCATGATGCGCACAAGTGACTAGATGATGTGAAGGTTGGATTTTAAGTAATTTAAATTCTGATCTGCCAAATCCACCAAAGTGTCAGAGAAAAACTGTGAACACTGTGTATGTTGTATGTTGTAGTTTGAATGTTGTGTATGTTGTATGTGCATCAAAGTGCATCAAAGATCAACTTCTAAAATGTATTGATTGACAAAGTTTTGAATCTGAATCTTAACACACAAGAGTGTCTCTGTCTCTGTCTCTCTCTCCTTCTGACCATCTCTCTGTCCTTCTTACTCTGCTGACGAGCATCTTTAGGCCACCCAAAGGCCCTCAAGGACACTAAGGGTAACCATGTGCAATGTCTTGGCAAGACCTCCAGCTGTAGTTATTACACACAGCTGAGATGTCTAATGGAAAAAAAATCCTGGTGTCTCGTGTGGGGATAATGAGGTGTCAGTCTGGAAGCTAAGCAAAGTCCACCTCATCTGGAAGGGCTTTATCTCCATCATAACAAACCAGTACACAATGTAGGTACCATGCCAAACCAGCAGGTGGCAGCACCACCAGCAATACATAGAACATGCTTGCTTTGATGGAAGAAAGAGGGTGTGTTTAAAGTATGCAGAATTCAGGTGTTTAAATACCTTCATCTGCAAAACTCTATAGCTCAATCTGAAATGGCAAACTTAAGCAGTACACACTAGATTTCAATGCAGTACTTAAGCAGTACACACTAGATTTCAATGCAGTACTTAAGCAGTACACACTAGATTTCAACGCAGTACTTAAGCAGTACACACTAGATTTCAACGCAGTACTTAAGCAGTACACACTAGATTTCAATGCAGTACTTAAGCAGTACACACTAGATTTCAATGCAGTACTTAAGCAGTACACACTAGATTTCAACGCAGTACTTAAGCAGTACACACTAGATTTCAACGCAGTATGTTCTGCTCAACCGTTACAGCAGTATGTTCTTTCAGTGGGCGACAGTATACATACAACCTTGGACATGCTACATCCGTCACACGTTCATAGTTAAATGCTCCAGTTGAATCATGGGATAGGACAGTGTGCTGCAATCGCATACTTCAAAATGGCTCTTGATTCAGTAAGCCATGCGGGTACTTTTCACTTACTGTTTAATGCATACTGTGTATTCGAACATACTAACATTTATTGCGTACTGCTTTGGCATACTGTATAGAAGGGAAGTACGGCATTTTGGACAGAGCCCATCTCTCTCTCTGGTTTGCCCTTCACCAAGGTTAGACCTTTTAAAGAGAGGCTCCACCATCTCTCTCTCTGGTTTGCCCTTCACCAAGGTTAGACCTTTTAAAGAGAGGCTCCACCATCTCTCTCTCTGGTTTGCCCTTCACCAAGGTTAGGTTGCTCCACCACCTTTTAAAGAGAGGCTCCACCATCTCTCTCTCTGGTTTGCCCTTCACCAAGGTTAGACCTTTTAAAGAGAGGCTCCACCATCTCTCTCTCTGGTTTGCCCTTCACCAAGGTTAGACCTTTTTAAAGAGAGGCTCCACCATCTCTCTCTCTGGTTTGCCCTTCACCAAGGTTAGACCTTTTAAAGAGAGGCTCCACCATCTCTCTCTCTGGTTTGCCCTTCACCAAGGTTAGACCTTTTTAAAGAGAGGCTCCACCATCTCTCTCTCTCTGGTTTGCCCTTCACCAAGGTTAGACCTTTTAAAGAGAGGCTCCACCATCTCTCTCTCTGGTTTGCCCTTCACCAAGGTTAGACCTTTTAAAGAGAGGCTCCATCTCTCTCTCTGGTTTGCCCTTCACCAAGGTTAGACCCAGGCTCCACCTCTCTCTCTGGTTTGCCCTTCACCAAGGTTAGACCTTTTTATCTCTCTCTCTGGTTTGCCCTTCACCAAGGTTAGACCTTTTAAAGAGAGGCTCCACCAGGCTCCACCATCTCTCTCTCTGGTTTGCCCTTCACCAAGGTTAGACCTTTTAAAGAGAGGCTCCACCATCTCTCTCTCTGGTTTGCCCTTCACCAAGGTTAGACCTTTTTAAAGAGAGGCTCCACCATCTCTCTCTCTGGTTTGCCCTTTTTCACCAAGGACCTTTTAGACCTGGTTTGCCCTTCACCAAGGTTTTTAAAGAGAGGCTCCACCATCTCTGGTTTCTCTCTCTGGTTTGCCCTTCACCAAGGTTAGACCTTTTAAAGAGAGGCTCCACCATCTCTCTCTCTGGTTTGCCCTTCACCAAGGTTAGACCTTTTTAAAGAGAGGCTCCACCATCTCTCTCTCTGGTTTGCCCTTCACCAAGGTTAGACCTTTTAAAGAGAGGCTCCACCATCTCTCTCTCTGGTTTGCCCTTCACCAAGGTTCTCTCTGGTTTGCCCTTCACCAAGGTTAGACCTTTTAAAGAGAGGCTCCACCATCTCTCTCTCTGGTTTGCCCTTCACCAAGGTTAGACCTTTTAAAGAGAGGCTCCACCATCTCTCTCTCTGGTTTGCCCTTCACCAAGGTTAGACCTTTTAAAGAGAGGCTCCACCATCTCTCTCTCTGGTTTGCCCTTCACCAAGGTTAGACCTTTTAAAGAGAGGCTCCACCATCTCTCTCTGGTTTGCCCTTCACCAAGGTTAGACCTTTTAAAGAGAGGCTCCACCATCTCTCTCTCTGGTTTGCCCTTCACCAAGGTTAGACCTTTTAAAGAGAGGCTCCACCATCTCTCTCTCTGGTTTGCCCTTCACCAAGGTTAGACCTTTTAAAGAGAGGCTCCACCATCTCTCTCTCTGGTTTGCCCTTCACCAAGTTAGACCTTTTAGCTCCACCACCTTTTAGACCTTTTAAAGAGAGGCTCCACCATCTCTCTCTCTGGTTTGCCCTTCACCAAGGTTAGACCTTTTTAGCTCCACCATCTCTCTCTGGTTTGCCCTTCACCAAGGTTAGACCTTTTAAAAGAGGCTCCACCATCTCTCTCTCTGGTTTGCCCTTCACCAAGGTTAGACCTTTTTAAAGAGAGGCTCCACCATCTCTCTCTCTGGTTTGCCCTTCACCAAGGTTAGACCTTTTAAAGAGAGGCTCCACCATCTCTCTCTCTGGTTTGCCCTTCACCAAGGTTAGACCTTTTTAAAGAGAGGCTCCACCATCTCTCTCTCTGGTTTGCCCTTCACCAAGGTTAGACCTTTTAAAGAGAGGCTCCACCATCTCTCTCTCTGGTTTTCTCCATTAAGAGCACACAAACATTTGTATGATTACCAGCTAACAGCTGAAAGTCGTACTTCCTAATTAATGAGCCCAAGTAAATCAACATTACCTGATCAACATTACCGTGGTAACAGACTCACAGAAACTACTTCTATCAAGCTTGCTTACGTGGCAATGACCCTCCCACACTACACCGTCACTCCCACCTATGACCCTCCCACACTACACCGTCACTCCCACCTATGACCCTCCCACACTACACCGTCACTCCCACCTATGACCCTCCCACACTACACCGTCACTCCCACCTATGACCCTCCCACACTACACCGTCACTCCCACCTATGACCCTCCCACACTACACCGTCACTCCCACCTATGACCCTCCCACACTACACCGTCACTCCCACCTATGACCCTCCCACACTACACTGTCACTCCCACCTATGACCCTCCCACACTACACCGTCACTCCCACCTATGACCCTCCCACACTACACCGTCACTCCCACCTATGACCCTCCCACACTACACTGTCACTCCCACCTATGACCCTCCCACACTACACCGTCACTCCCACCTATGACCCTCCCACACTACACCGTCACTCCCACCTATGACCCTCCCACACTACACTGTAACTCCTGCAGGAACACTGCCTGCTTGCCTCTCTCATTAACCTTCAATAGACTCTTTCATCTGTATGGCAGACCCACAGTAGCAGAGACTCAACAAGGCTCCTGATTACATAAATCATCACTGGGGTTAATTACCCAGAATGCTTTAAATGGCTAAACAGCTATTTAGGATTTAGGAAGCACCGATAAGAACTGGACAGTCCCAGGGTCTGTACACCACCCATCTAGAGTTTTAGAGCGGTCATGTGATCACCGTGCTCTGCTGCTTCAGATTTCCAGAGCTGGTCTGGACTGTGTCGGTCGAGCCCTGCGAACCGCTGGCTGACTGTAAATATGGCCTTCAGCATCTGTCCAGACTTCCCACACACATTCTGTAACGTGTTGGAAATTACACAATCCGCTTCCCATACAGACGCTTCCATCTAGACTGGTGCAGTCACGTTGGGTGATGATGTCATGGTCTCTGCATGGTCAATAACATTCACTTGCATGAAAATACACACATACATACACACACACACACACACACACACACACACACACACACACACGCACACACACACACCTTCACCCTAATGACCCAAGCTCACATGCAGGTGACTGTAGTTTTTTGCTCAAAAGTTCCAGTTCCACTGAGGTGCATTCATGCTTCTACATACACAGCTACACACTCTCCTACAGACAGACACAGCTACACACCCTCCTACAGACAGACACAGCTACACACTCTCCTACAGACAGACACAGCTACACACTCTCCTACAGACAGACACAGCTACACACCCTCCTACAGACAGACACAGCTACACACCCTCCTACAGACAGACACAGCTACACACCCTCCTACAGACAGACACAGCTACACACTCTCCTACAGACAGACACAGCTACACACCCTCCTACAGACAGACACAGCTACACACCCTCCTACAGACAGACACAGCTACACACTCTCCTACAGACAGACACAGCTACACACCCTCCTACAGACAGACACAGCTACACACTCTCCTACAGACAGACACAGCTACACACCCTCCTACAGACAGACACAGCTACACCACAAGAATCCCCACCTCCATTTCGTGCACAAGCAGTGGACTGACGAGGTGAGACAGGCCCAGCCGCTTCAGTGCTAAACCCAGTGTGGACGGGTTTAGGCTTCACCTGAGGACACAGGCGCACAAGGCAGTGTCTTCATGGGCTTCCCCGCCATCAGACACACGCAGCGGATTTCCTGAGGGGAGCTTTAATGCGGATGTCCTGAGGGGAGCTTTAACGTGGATGTCCTGAGGGGAGCTTTAATGCGGATGTCCTGAGGGGAGCTTTAACGCAGATGTCCTGAGGGGAGCCTTAATGCGGATGTCCTGAGGGGAGCTTTAACGAGGAATGTCCTGAGGGGAGCTTCAACGCGGATGTCCTGAGGGGAGCTTTAACGCGGATGTCCTGAGGGGAGCTTTAATGCGGATGTCCTGAGGGGAGCTTTAACGCGGATGTCCTGAGGGGAGCTTTAACGTGGATGTCCTGAGGGGAGCTTTAATGCGGATGTCCTGAGGGGAGCTTTAACGCAGATGTCCTGAGGGGAGCTTTAATGCGGATGTCCTGAGGGGAGCTTTAACGAGGAATGTCCTGAGGGGAGCTTCAACGCGGATGTCCTGAGGGGAGCTTTAACGCGGATGTCCTGAGGGGAGCTTTAACGCGGATGTCCTGAGGGGAGCTTTAACGCGGATGTCCTGAGGGCTCCAGATCTGCGGGACTGAAGGTGAGGAGGCTGCACTGCACAGCAGGAGTGTGTGATTACTGCTGGATGAAACACAGCACTAAACCCGTAGTCTCCCAAATTGGAATTACATTCTTGGAAAGAGCTGAATGTTGACCTATATAACTTGGTTTATGTTGGAACACAGTATGGTGCTAACTGAAGATTGGATAATAGCTTTCAAAATAGCAGTGACCTCTTCTAAGTCTGTTACAAATATTTAAGAAAATTATGGTAAAGGGTGTTACTGCTTTTAAGAAAATCAACTCTCACTGGTGCAGGTGTTAAAGCCATAAAATTATTTCCATGAATAAATGTCCTTTATGGCTGAATGTAGATTTGTGCTAATCGCTAAATGGAAAGATTCATCTGACAGACTTCAGCTTTGCTGTCAACACGTCTGTACAGAAGAGTAAAGTAGTACAAGGTTCAGATGAAATGCATGCAAGGTATTTATTATTACTGTAGGTAGGTCATACTGGAGTATAGGTAGGTCATACTGGAGTATAGGTAGGTTATACTGGAGTATAGGTAGGTCATACTGGAGTATAGGTAGGTCATACTGGAGTATAGGTCATATGGCAGTATAGCTCATGCTGAAGTATAGTTATGGATGAAGAATAGGTTATACTGGAGTATAGGCAGGTTATACTGGAGTATAGGTAGGTCATACTGGAGTATAGGTAGGTTATACTGGAGTATAGGCAGGTTATACTGGAGTATAGGTCATATGGCAGTATAGCTCATGCTGAAGTATAGTTATGGATGAAGAATAGGTTATACTGGAGTATAGGTAGGTCATACTGGAGTATAGGCAGGTTATACTGGAGTATAGGTAGGTTATACTGGAGTATAGGTAGGTCATACTGGAGTATAGGTAGGTTATACTGGAGTATAGGCAGGTTATACTGGAGTATAGGTAGGTTATACTGGAGTATAGGCAGGTTATACTGGAGTATAGGCAGGTTATACTGGAGTATAGGTAGGTCATACTGGAGTATAGGTAAGGCTGAAATATATGTCATACTGGAGTATAGGTAGGTCATACTGGAGTATATGTAAAGCTGAAATATAGGTCATACTGGAGTATAGGTAGGTCATACTGGAGTATAGGTAGGTCATACTGGAGTATAGGTAAGGCTGAAATATATGTCATACTGGAGTATAGGTAAGGCTGAAATATATGTCATACTGGAGTATAGGTAGGTCATACTGGAGTATAGGTAGGTCATACTGGAGTATAGGTAGGTCATACTGGAGTATAGGTAAGGCTGAAATATAGGTCATACTGGAGTATAGGTAGGTCATACTGGAGTATAGGTAAGGCTGAAATATATGTCATACTGGAGTATAGGTAGGTCATACTGGAGTATAGGCAGGTTATACTGGAGTATAGGCAGGTTATACTGGAGTATAGGTAGGTCATACTGGAGTATAGGTAAGGCTGAAATATATGTCATACTGGAGTATAGGTAGGTCATACTGGAGTATAGGTAAGGCTGAAATATATGTCATACTGGAGTATAGGTAGGTCATACTGGAGTATAGGTAGGTCATACTGGAGTATATGTAGGTCATACTGGAGTATAGGTAAGGCTGAAATATAGGTCATACTGGAGTATAGGTAGGTCATACTGGAGTATAGGTAGGTCATACTGGAGTATAGGTAAGGCTGAAATATATGTCATACTGGAGTATAGGTAGGTCATACTGGAGTATAGGTAAGGCTGAAATATATGTCATACTGGAGTATAGGTAGGTCATACTGGAGTATAGGTAGGTCATACTGGAGTATAGGTAAGGCTGAAATATAGGTCATACTGGAGTATAGGTAGGTCATACTGGAGTATAGGTAAGGCTGAAATATATGTCATACTGGAGTATAGGTAGGTTATACTGGAGTATAGGCAGGTTATACTGGAGTATAGGCAGGTTATACTGGAGTATAGGTAGGTCATACTGGAGTATAGGTAAGGCTGAAATATATGTCATACTGGAGTATAGGTAGGTCATACTGGAGTATAGGTAGGTCATACTGGAGTATAGGTAAGGCTGAAATATATGTCATACTGGAGTATAGGTAGGTCATACTGGAGTATAGGTAGGTCATACTGGAGTATATGTAGGTCATACTGGAGTATAGGTAAGGCTGAAATATAGGTCATACTGGAGTATAGGTAGGTCATACTGGAGTATAGGTAGGTCATACTGGAGTATATGTAAGGCTGAAATATATGTCATACTGGAGTATAGGTAGGTCATACTGGAGTATAGGTGAGGCTAAAATATAGGACAGACTAGATTATATGTTATACTGGAGTATAGGTCATCCTGCAGTATAGGCCATACTGGAGTATAGGTCATACTGGAGTATAGGCCATACGTCATCCTGCAGTATAGGTCATACTGGAGTATAGGTCATACTGGAGTATAGGCCATACTGTAAGTGTAGTATGTATAAAGTAAGTATGTTTATGGTACATGTACATGGTAAGTGTAAACTCATTACAGACAGACTGGCCTCAGCTGGACATATTCAGGACAAACACCAAAGAGGGTGTCACTCCTGCGGCCACCAGACGTGAGGGAGAATGTGTCCAAACACATGTGAAGCAGACCGTGTCCAAACACATATTAAGAATGTGTCCATGCACATGTGAAGAGGACACAATGACAAGTAATGTTACAGGTAAGATTTGACCAAAGAGAGGCTCATATCTGCACACACCTGTTCTCAGTCCTTCTGAGAGAAAGGTGAGATCTTTGGCTCAGGGACACAGATCGGAAAGGTTAAGTGTGTGATGAGACGCATCACTCTGTGAAAGAGTTACGTTACATGTATATTCTACATTTACTTACAATGTTCATGAGCGTGAGCACGTAGTTCTGCACATGTTCTTTGCCATGGAAACGCACCACCGAGTCATCCACGGCGAGCAGAACCTCGATGTTGTAGTTGTCTTTTTTAGCGTGTCGGCGTTTGCGGTCAGACTCCATCAGCTTTTGTTCCATCACTCCCAAAGTGTCTGGAAGTTCAGCAACTCCAAAGTCTGCAACTAAAATCCAAAGACAGACAGGAGTTCTAATGCATGCTTACATCGACCACATCTCACACCCCAGGACACAGCTGCTTTATTTTAGAAAACAAACCACTGAAGAAGAAAGCAAGCTGTTTAAATCTTCAGGATCATGGGCCCTGCTTCAGGCAAAGCCCAATTCAGAATTCAAGGAAATTCAGTTTGTTTACCTCTGAAGGTGCTACTGCCCTTAACCCTTACTTGCTCACCAGGCCCAATAGCCATAATCTTCAACCAGTCCTAATCTCCCACCAATCCTAATCTATCAAACAGGCGTAATCTCCCATGTCCCATAACAAACACACGTCTTGTATCAGTTCTTGTTCTAGGAATAAGAACATTAGCAATTTGAGAGTAATTCTTCCTATAGCAGCTCCTGGGCAGTTTTTATGTGAGGTGGCGAGGAGGCTGGAGGAGACTGGGGGAGACTGGGGGAGACTGGGGGAGACTCGGGGTGACTCGAGGAGACTGGAGGAGACTGGGGGAGACTGGGGGAGACTGGAGGAGACTGGTGGAGACTGGAGGAGACTGGGCGAGACTGGGCGAGACTGGGCGAGACTGGAGGAGGTATCCTTTGCTCCCTTCTAAAGTTTTAAGAGCAGCAGAGTGATCATATTCTTCACTCAGTGGTGACGAAGCTCTAAACACCACATGGACACGTGGATCAGTTGTGTAATCACATCTCTCTGACGGCTACAGCCTCTGCAGCTGCACAGAGTCTGTATCAACGATGGCCCTGAAACAGCAAACACGACTCATAAAAAAGGTGCTGGATTCTGCTCTAAGGTGGAACTGACAACATTCCTGCATGACTGCAGGGCATTCTTAGCTCAGTACTGCAAACACACAGGGCAGTCCAGTCAACACAAAGAGTGAAGGAGAGAGAGAGGGAGAGAGAGAGGGAGTGAGAAGGAGAGAGAGTGGGAGGGAAGGGAGAAAGGAGGAGAGACACTGAGTCAGAGTGGTCATGTAACCTCTCCTGCTAGCAGACCCACCCTGTCCTGTTAACAGACCTGCCCTGTCCTGCTAACAGACCCACTTTTTCCTGCTAACAGACCTGCCCTCTCCTGTTAACAGACCTGCCCTGTCCTGCTAACAGACCCACTTTTCCTGCTAACAGACCTGCCCTCTCCTGTTAACAGACCTGCCCTCTCCTGTTAACAGACCTGCCCTCTCCTGCTAACAGACCTGCCCTCTCCTGTTAACAGACCTGCCCTCTCCTGCTAACAGACCTGCCCTCTCCTGTTAACAGACCTGCCCTCTCCTGCTAACAGACCTGCCCTCTCCTGTTAACAGACCTGCCCTGTCCTGCTAACAGACCCACTTTTTCCTGTTAACAGACCTGCCCTCTCCTGTTAACAGACCTGCCGGTCATCAGTTGGGGCATCTTTCACACAGCATCTCTAGATCATTTTCAAAAGGTTGGTACACATCACATCATTTTATCATCAGTTTAGTTTATCAGCACTTTATTATGAAGACGAATTTTTGGTGTCTGGATCTACCAGCTGCAGGCAACATTGCGCCGTGGTTCTCCCTCGGGAAGCAGGGGTGGGCAACTTTCCCACAGGGCCACATGAAAAATGCATACAGTATTTATAAAATCCCTTTATAAAAAATCAGTAAATTTAACATTATACAATGAAAATGTGGAGGACATAATTATTTGATTATTTAATTAACGTGTGATTGTTCAGATTTGAAAATGTTTAAAATTTTGCAAGTTTTAAAAAAACTAGCAAACTGGGCTGTATCTCAGACATCACAGCTCTTGTCCAGAGCCAAGACAGGAAAGTTTTGCAGCTGAAGATCTAAATTCCCCTCGACCCTCGTCATTACGAAGCGCATGAAGAGGGACACATTTGCAACTCTTCTTTTTTCTCAGGAAAAATTAGTGCTGCAAAGTCCATCAAACGTTCTTTGACAAACTCCCCATCAGAGAATGGCTTAGTTTCTTGCAGTCTTGTGGGATATTACAGAGCTGGTCCTGACTGCTGTGTCTATGGATGAGTTTAGCTATGTTAAAAACCCTGCTGCCTTTGCAGTTTCGCCAATCTCCAGACGCCCGTGTCTGCTCTGCATCAGTCTAGCTTGTGTATTTCTCTTCATGTTTACTCTCATTATGGAGATTCAAATTGTAATCCTTAAACACAGCTATATGTTTTGCACAAACGTTGTTTGACTTCAAATTTTGTTTGACAAAATTTGACTTCAGTAAATGCATATTTTGAAATCCACGCCTTGTTTAAAATAGCATTCTGCATCAGTCTTTCTCTTTTTAACGTTAGCTGACATATTTAAGGGCTAAGCACTAACTTCTTGAAAGTTGTCCAACAAATTTGCTGACATACTTGAGTGAAGGGTATAAGCACACTGACTAGACAGATGCAAATTTAAAAACAAAAACAAAACAGCTGCCTTCAAAAAAGCAATATAGTTGTATTTTGTGCACCTATCACAATTACTTTTGACTTATCAATAATCTTATGTGGGCTGTTCAGAGGGCCGGATGTGGCCCGTGGGCTGTGCAATGCCCAGGTCTGCTCAAGAGCCAACAATTCAATAGAGTTTCACAATTCACTCTAGAGCCACAGATTCATTACAGTGCCGCCATTCACTCTCGAACAACGTATTCATTAGAGGACCACTAGAGTGGAGCTGTGGAGTAAGTTTAACTAAACTACATTTGATTTGTTTTTCTCTCATGTTTAACCATGGCTAATGCTTTCTAATTAAGATATTAAGATATAAGCCCAACCCTAGATTTGGTGGATTTACTACACTCTGGAGTTCAGCTCACCTGGTTCTAATATTCAAAACCAGCTGAAGGTTGTGATCATCTGGATTAGGTGTATTAGATTAGGGAGGGACCTGGACTCAGATGGACACCACAGCTCCTGGAGTTTGCACCATTTTAAATTCACCTCAGCCTTTATGCATGCTTGCTGGTGCACTGGATGCTCAGAAACACAATTCACAAACCCAGACAAACCCAGAGAAGCCCAGAGGCCCAAAGCTAAACAAGCCATGAAGAAAGCACTGCTGCTTCAAAGTATTTTTAAGACTGTGTAATGAAATACAATCTATTTATACCCCTCCATGTCCATGCCTAGTTCCCTCAGCTAGTGTTAAGCTAGTGTCTCTAGGGTCTTAATGGTTTCTAAGGTCTTAAGGGTCTCTAGGGTCTCCATGGTCTCCAGAGTCGTAAGGGTCTTAAGGGTTCAGGTTAGGGTTAAAAACAGATGCTCCAGTGTACCCTTCTGCTGTGACTGGGAGAAAGAACTCGCTAACAGATGTTTGCTCTGCTGCTTCCTGTATGGTGAGCAGGTGTGTAATAGTGAGACAGGTTTGAATGGAGCAGTAGGAGTGTGATGGGATCAGTGCTGGGTGCCATATACGCTGTATATGCTGTAGAACGCCAGCTGTGGAACAGATGAACAGTGGGAACAGTAGAACAGGGGGAACAGATGAACAGGGGGAACAGATGAACAGTGGGAACAGTAGAACAGGGGGAACAGTAGAACAGTGGGAACAGTAGAACAGGGGGAACAGATGAACAGTGGGAACAGTAGAACAGTGGGAACAGATGAACAGTGGGAACAGTAGAACAGGGGGAACAGTAGAACAGGGGGAACAGATGAACAGGGGGAACAGTAGAACAGTGGGAACAGATGAACAGTGGGAACAGTAGAACAGGGGGAACAGTAGAACAGTGGGAACAGTAGAACAGGGGGAACAGTAGAACAGTGGGAACAGATGAACAGTGGGAACAGTAGAACAGGGGGAACAGATGAACAGTGGGAACAGTAGAACAGTGGGAACAGTAGAACAGGGGGAACAGTAGAACAGGGGGAACAGATGAACAGTGGGAACAGATGAACAGTGGGAACAGTAGAACAGTGGGAACAGTAGAACAGGGGGAACAGTAGAACAGTGGGAACAGTAGAACAGGGGGAACAGATGAACAGTGGGAACAGTAGAACAGTGGGAACAGTAGAACAGGGGGAACAGTATAACAGGGGGAACAGTAGAACAGTGGGAACAGATGAACAGTGGGAACAGTAGAACAGGGGGAACAGTAGAACAGGGGGAACAGATGAACAGTGGGAACAGTAGAATAGGGGGAACAGTAGAACAGTGGGAACAGATGAACAGTGGGAACAGATGAACAGTGGGAACAGTAGAACAGTGGGAACAGATGAACAGTGGGAACAGTAGAACAGGGGGATTGTGATGCTGTATGTTGTCTGTAAAAACACTATGAAACAGACACTCAGGTGAAAAACACCCTGGAACACTCAGGCCTTGGGAACTGACCTTGGGAAAAAATCCTCACACCTGACCTTGGGAACTGACATTAAAACTGCAAAGAGAAAAAACGATCCAAATGGTGCAGAGCCCAACAAACTCAAAGACAGCTCCTGACAGTAGATGCTTTTCTGCATTAAGAAATATTTGGAACCTCTACAGTAATCTCTGGACTGGACAATTAAACACAAGGAGAACTTGTATTCCAAGTTGCATAACATTTACACTTTTAGGCAGATAAGGGTAGCAAACTTTTGCTTTGGGCTATAAATCATCTGTGCCATGGAGAGTGAAAGCTAACTCATGCATCCTTTATGAAGGTTAGCTCATCTATTAAGGCAAACTCCTTTATGAGGGCTAGTACATCTATGAAGGCAAACTCCTTTATGAGGGCTAGTACGTCTATGAAGGCAAACTCCTTTATGAGGGCTAGTACATCTATGAAGGCAAACTCCTTTATGAGGGCTAGTACGTCTATGAAGGCAAACTCCTTTATGAGGGCTAGTACGTCTATGAAGGCAAACTCCTTTATGAGGGCTAGTACATCTATGAAGGCAAACTCCTTTATGAGGGCTAGTACGTCTATGAAGGCAAATTCCTTTATGAGGGCTAGTACATCTATGAAGGCAAATTCCTTTATGAGGGCTAGTACATCTATGAAGGCAAACTCCTTTATGAGGACTAACTCCTTTATGAGGGCAAACTCATTTATGATGGCTAACTCCTTGATGAAGGCTAATTCCTTTATGAAGGCTAATTCCTTTATGAAGGCAAACTCCATTAAGAAGGCTAATTCCTTTATGAAGGCTAATTCCTTTATGAAGGCAAACTCCATTAAGAAGGCTAATTCCTTTATGAAGGCTAATTCCTTTATGAAGGCAAACTCCATTAAGAAGGCTAATTCCTTTATGAAGGCAAACTCCATTAAGAAGGCTAATTCCTTTATGAAGGCAAACTCCATTAAGAAGGCTAATTCCTTTATGAAGGCTAATTCCTTTATGAAGGCAAACTCCATTAAGAAGGCTAATTCCTTTATGAAGGCAAACTCCTTTATGAAGGCTAATTCCTTTATGAAGGCAAACTTGCTTTCGTCCTGCTTTCACTCTGCCTTCACTCACCTTCATTATGGAGGTTCACCTGGTCGGATGTTGCGTCTCTTCTAACAGCAGACCGGCGGTACACCACGTGAACTCGACCTTTGACCTCTGTCTTCTGCTGACCTTTCTCCAGGGGCTCGATGAAGAACTCCCCATTATCTGTGCGTATCAGTCCAGCCTGGAGGGAAACACTGACACATCAGTCAAACACTCTACAGCAATACAGGCAGAGCCTGAAGCACTGGAGAACACCTCACTCAGAGAAGCCCTAGAGAACACCTCACTCACAGCAGTGAAGCCCTGGAGAACACCTCACTCACAGCAGTGAAGCCCTGGAGAACACCTCACTCAGAGAAGACCTGGAGAACACCTCACTCACAGCAGTGAAGCCCTGGAGAACACCTCACTCAGAGCAGTGAAGCCCTGGAGAACACCTCACTCAGAGAAGCCCTGGAGAACACCTCACTCACAGCAGTGAAGCCCTGGAGAACACCTCACTCAGAGAAGCCCTGGAGAACACCTCACTCACAGCAGTGAAGCCCTGGAGAACACCTCACTGACAGCAGTGAAGCTCTGGAGAACACCTCACTGACAGCAGTGAAGCTCTGGAGAACACCTCACTCACAGCAGTGAAGCTCTGGAGAACACCTCACTCACAGCAGTGAAGCTCTGGAGAACACCTCACTCAGAGAAGCCCTGGAGAACACCTCACTCACAGCAGTGAAGCCCTGGAGAACACCTCACTCAGAGAAGCCCTGGAGAACACCTCACTCACAGCAGTGAAGCCCTGGAGAACACCTCACTCACAGCAGTGAAGCTCTGGAGAACACCTCACATCAGAGAAGCCCTGGAGAACACCTCACTCATAGCAAAGAAGCCCTCCTGGATTGAGGGCCTTGTGATAGCCTGGAGAAAAACTCTTACATTGTAATTCAGTCTGATTCCCCAGCCTTCTACTGATCTCAAACCACAATTATGAGTCAGAATTCAGAATTAAATTTAGACCTCTGAAAACCGGAGCATATAAAACTACACTCTGTGTGTGTGTATGTGTGTGTGTGTGCTGTGCGTGTGTGTGTGTGCAGATTAGCCATTGCTTTGTTGGCTTTGCCCAGCTTTGGAGAACTCAGGGACATTTTGAACTGATTAGTCAACATTTTAGCTGAGTTCAGTTTGGATTGTATGGAAGATCAAATGAAGCTCCCTACACGAGAAACAGTGAGGCAGACCCAATCCCAATCTGTCCAAACTGACCACATAAGATTTACTGGCTACAGAAGATTTAGTTAGACACTTTTGAAGGGGATGAGTGGCGGATGTAACCCGCTCCTTTGGAAGGGCAATACTCTATGACAGGGTTTGTATTTTCAAGAGAACAGCATGAACCCATTGCATATACATCCTCCAACTTCAGGTTTGGTAAAGCCACACAATTCCCTTTTGTTCAAAATATCATCAAACCATCATTTAAGTCAGTAACGAATGCCAGAAAATGCATCCACAGACGGTTGGCAGGAACGTTACACGTATTTATAGTGATCCTGACATAAAAAAGACTCCCAGAGAAACAAGTGGTGGACAAAGGGCTGGCCTACAGAACCTCTCCACCAATCACAGCACCCCTGAGATGGCCCCATCAGATCACATAAACGTACAGATGACCATAGTCATCGACCTAGCGGACGATTTTGAAGTCTAAGGGTGTTTGGTGACCAGAGCCTCAGGAGTATGACCTAGAATAAGCTCAAGCAGCTGGAATTTTTGTGCAGGAGGTGGATCTCCTAGAATGCACAGGATGACCCCAAGTGACCTCAGAACTTGTTGGTTCCATAGCCAGAGGTGTCCATCCAGGGGACGTGGCTCACCAGACCAGCCACACCCTGGTCACCATAAACATAGCTTGCTCAGGATAATCTGCATGCTCTATATGTTAGTATTCTCAAATTGGCTCAAATTAATGAGTTTACAAGCATAGACCATGTATTCAGCTGATAGTTGGATTATGATGTGTGATTGTAGAACTGTTTGAGGGGAAAGACATCAGAATCAGAATCAGAATCAGGTTTATTGGCCAAGTATGTTTACACACACAAGGAATTTGTTTCCGGTTGTTACAGCATGTTACAGCAGAAGGAATAAATATATATATTTATATATAATATATACTGTGTGTATATATACAGTATGGAGGCTATTAATAAACCCAAATAGAAATGAGTACAGGGTTGGTCTGGGTGCCAGACGCCTCAGTCACTGGAAATATTTTATGTGGAATCAAAGTTGTTTAACTACCAACCTTTAACTACCAACATAAAGTTTCCATATGGTTAAGTCAGGTGTGTTTGTTTTTAGCAAAAGACGACCCTGTGCCTGCCACAGAGACTACAGCAGTGGTGTGACTGAGACTACATTAGCACATGTGGTATATTTATCTACAGCAGTGGTGTGACTGAGACTACATTAGCACATGTGATATATTTATCTACAGCAGTGGTGTGACTGAGACTACATTAGCACATGTGGTATATTTATCTACATCAGTGGTGTGACTGAGACTACATTAGCACATGTGGTATATTTATCTACAGCAGTGGTGTGACTAAGACTACATTAGCACATGTGATATATTTATCTACAGCAATGGTGTGACTGAGACTACATTAGCACATGTGATATATTTATCTACAGCAGTGGTGTGACTGAGACTACATTAGCACATGTGATATATTTATCTACAGCAGTGGTGTGACTGAGACTACATTAGCACATGTGGTATATTTATCTACAGCAGTGGTGTGATTGAGACTACATTAGCACATGTGATATATTTATCTACAGCAGTGGTGTGACTGAGACTACATTAGCACATGTGGTATATTTATCTACAGCAGTGGTGTGACTGAGACTACATTAGCACATGTGGTATATTTATCTACAGCAGTGGTGTGACTGAGACTACATTAGCACATGTGATATATTTATCTACAGCAGTGGTGTGACTGAGACTACATTAGCACATGTGGTATATTTATCTACAGCAGTGGTGTGACTGAGACTACATTAGCACATGTGATATATTTATCTACAGCAGTGGTGTGACTGAGACTACATTAGCACATGTGGTATATTTATCTACAGCAGTGGTGTGACTGAGACTACATTAGCACATGTGGTATATTTATCTACAGCAGTGGTGTGACTGAGACTACATTAGCACATGTGATATATTTATCTACAGCAGTGGTGTGACTGAGACTACATTAGCACATGTGGTATATTTATCTACAGCAGTGGTGTGACTGAGACTACATTAGCACATGTGATATATTTATCTACAGCAGTGGTGTGACTGAGACTACATTAGCACATGTGGTATATTTATCTACAGCAGTGGTGTGACTGAGACTACATTAGCACATGTGGTATATTTATCTACAGCAGTGGTGTGACTGAGACTACATTAGCACATGTGATATATTTATCTACAGCAGTGGTGTGACTGAGACTACATTAGCACATGTGGTATATTTATCTACAGCAGTGGTGTGACTGAGACTATGTTTACATTACCGTCAGGCTCTGAAGCTGATGCAAACAATGCTTCACTCAAGTCTTTATCAGTAAGGTTTCATCAATATGGTTTTATCAATCTGTTTTTTCATGGGGTGTACATGGGGTTTAATGACCTTTCCCCCTTCTTAAGGTGAACACCACCCTCTAACACCACCCACTTGGTTGAGCTCAGGCCAAGTCCGAGTCTCCTCGTAAATATTGCACACTTGTTGGAAAAGAATGCTAAATTCACCACCGTCTTCTCCATCTCAGTCGTGTAACTAACTCCATGACATTTGAGTGTTCCTTGACACTGTGTGTGTTTACACTGTTCTTCATCTGCTGCATAGGAGAGAGCGGCGTCAGGCTGCCAGACTGCCCCACAGTGCCACTAACAGCTCTGGAGTCAAAGAACACAGTTGACAAGATGGTGGCGAGATGTTTGGGGCTACGGTGGGTGTGCTGTAGTGTTTCCTTCAACCGCAGTAGGGGTGACCCAGGCCAAAACCAGTAACGCTGGGGGCACCTCTTGCTTGGAGGCTGGTCCAGCAGCAATTTACATCAAAGTCTCCCGCTGAGTCTGCTTTGGTAAACACAACCGAGTGGCCCATTCACGCTGTTTCTAATGTGCAATGTTAATGAAGAACAGAGACATTATTAAAGTTAATAGTCAGAACCCCTCCTGTTACTGCTCTTCAGTAACACTGCACACAGCAATGAAACAAATGTAACATTCCTGTTTAAGTGCCACACCTCAGTTGACAGCCCCAGGCACATGTCCAAACCGTGAGACCGTAAGGTGCCAGTCGGACTCTGTTTCACCTGTCCTACAGAGCTATACGCTATAGAGGCACTGACAGCAAACACAGCCCATCAAAAACCAGACTGAGCGTCCCCAGAATCACTGAGACCTGACTCATAAATCAAACAGGAGCTCCCTTTAAGCTCAGACATACAGTAAATTCCACACAGCAGCCCCAGAGGCGGGAGATATGTGTGTGTGATTATGTGTGTGTGACTCTTCATATCCTCAGCTGCTTTGGAACGTTTGAATCTAGCAGGTCCTTACGGGGAGCAGAGAGAGGCATTATAACAGGGAGCAGAGAGAGGCATTATAACAGGGAGCAGAGAGAGAGAGGCATTATAAGAGGAAGCAGAGAGAGGCATTATAACAGGGAGCAGAGAGAGGCATTATAACAGGGAGCAGAGAGAGGCATTATAACAGGGAGCAGAGAGAGGCATTATAAGAGGAAGCAGAGAGAGGCATTATAACAGGGAGCAGAGAGAGGCATTATAAGAGGAAGCAGAGAGAGGCATTATAAGAGGAAGCAGAGAGAGGCATTATAACAGGGAGCAGAGAGAGGCATTATAAGAGGAAGCAGAGAGAGGCATTATAACAGGGAGCAGAGAGAGGCATTATAAGAGGAAGCAGAGAGAGGCATTATAACAGGGAGCAGAGAGAGGCATTATAACAGGGAGCAATTGAGCTTCCTTGGCAGAAGTTTCTAATAACACAATCAATTAATCAATCAATCAATCCTGAACAGGATACTGTAAAGCCTGTAACTGCACAGGCTGCAGGTACCTTGACTTGTCGTTCTACTTGCATAACATGCAATCTGAGTTTGATTGTATGTCTGTAATTTGTAGAGACACAGGTTCTCTGAACAGAGGCGCCCGGGAGCAGTGGCAGAGAGCGCCAGCATCCTCTATGGCAGTTCATCTAGGGTGAGAAATGTTTCTCAAAAAAAGACTTTTCATCTTCATTCCTTTCACAAACTCACTCACACTCTGCCAATTTTCTCTCTTTATGGAAATATAAAAATGTCTAAAGTTACATAATTAAAATGAACAACAGCTGTAAATGTCTACACAACTGGAATAACAGCTTCATGAGTCAAACACAAATCCACATTCAGAGTAGTGCACATATCACATCTCTTCTACCAACACTGAAAATGACCACGATCATTAAAAGGTCATCTGGAGTAACCTGAGACGTAGAAGAAAAGATGAAGATAATAACAAAAACAAGCGAAAATATAATTAAAATGACACCTATACTATCCTATATTTATGTAGGAAATGCATGGAGTGCAGGACCAGAATAGATGGAAACATGACATACAACGCACAGTCTATACGACACACAGTCTATACGACACACAGTCTATATGACGCACAGTCTATATGACGCACAGTCTATACGACACACAATCTATACGACACACAGTCTATATGACGCACAGTCTATACGACACACAGTCTATATGACGCACAGTCTATATGACGCACAGTCTATACGACACACAGTCTATACGACACACAGTCTACATTTCATTTACATTTACATTTACGGCATTTAGCAGACGCCCTTATCCAGAGCGACTTACAAAAAGTGCTTCATTGTTGTACATGACACACAGTCTATACGACACACAGTCTATATGACGCATTCCCTCCCGTTATCAAGGACATCCACCCTGTACATCCAGCACATGCGACAGACCACACGACCTGCAGAGTGGGAGTCAGACAGTGAGGCTGCAGACCAGACCCCCCCCCCCCCCCCCCCCCCCACGCATGCCACAGGCGGATCGAGTGACTGCAGTGGGCATGCTCACAACAGCTGCACCCGTCACAGCACATGCCGCAATCCTCCCGGCCCCTCTGGACATGGAGGTGATGCGTCCCCAGGGCTTGGGCAAGCATGCAGGCTGTAGGACTAGCTTACAGGTCATCTGACGCTGGTCACGAGGTGCTTCACCCTGAGGCTGATCTCACATCTCACACATCCATCAGCAAGAGCAGATTACTGCGCCCACATCCTCCACCCATGTCACCCATGGGAACAGTATGAGAGGGGGTTTACAGTGTGGAGGTTTACAGGACAGGTATGGAGACAGAGATACTGCTGCAGACCGCAGATATATGGCTGAGGCAAGACACAGACAGGCAAGACACAGACAGGCCAAGTGAAGATCAATATGCAGGCTCCACTTGTAAATGTCTGACATGCTGAATGGCACTGAATGAGCACTGACACAGCACCGAGACAGCACTTGTAAACTATGAAAAGCCGAACAAAATGTTGGGATTGTGACAGCTGTACTTTGCTCTGTGTCTCTGGGGTCTCTTCCTCAGACATGGGTGTGTGGCCCTGGGCTCTTGAAGGGCCTTAGGTGTGGTATGTAGTCAGGTCCAGTCATCCTATCCCATTAATTATGTTCTATTTTAATTAATCTGATGGTGTTGAGGTAGAGAAATATTATAAATCCCAGTGGTAGGACATGATTGTTCTTGGCTGTACTCTTCTGAGCCGGTGAAGATGCTGTCTCGGCTGTCTGGCCCCGTCTGTCTGGCCCCGTCTGTCTGGCAGCACAGTGGTCAGCATGGATGGGGGGGGGGGGGCAGTCTGCTGACCTGGCTCACGCGGTCACACGGGGTGACCCTCACCCCCGCTTAGTACTACACGTGGCTGGTGGAGATATCCCCATGGCAATGGGTTGGCTTCCTGTTCAGAGCCGGTGTTCTATTTTCTGGTGTGACCCCACCCCCCGATCTAACAGCACTGTGGGGATGGACAGCTTACAGAGAATATGCTGAGGATCCCCGCAGGCCCCGGAGGAGAGACAGTCGTCCAACCAGGGCTGCTCAGAGCTGCTGTCTCACACGCCTCCTGTGCAGCTACAGTCCAGCGCGGCCGGACTCTCCCGGGGAAGCCGGGCTGTGACGGACCCGTGAAGCACGCCTGTGTGTGCTGGACCCGCATAGCACCATTCCCCCACACCTGCTTCACTCTGCTGATTCACTCTGCAGATTCACTCTGCAGATTCACTCTGCTGATTCACTCCTGGTGTGCTGCCTGGGACAGCAGTCAGTGTGATGAAAGCTTAGCTGAGAAGGGACGTGAGAAGGGACGTGACAGACAGCTGGACAAGAGGTCCTGTCTCCATGCCAGGATTCTGCATTTCAGGAAAGAGCAAGATACTCTTCCTGTTCTATTCATAACCACTACAGCAGACCGAGTCTAATGGATAAACTCACAAGAGAATTTGTCTCTTGTAATTCAGTTCACTGTTAGAGCACTTTAAAAAAAGTAACAGTAAAATAATACCAGCTTCACTGACCCTGAGAAACGGAGTGTTCATGTTAGGGTTAAATCCATGAATATACAATTTAAAGTTTAAATCTCATCTTCATTGGCCAGTACACTGATATTCCCTAGTTCTACTATAGGACATGCAAGGTAACGTCTCTGAGCTCTATTATATGTGAAGTAAAGTTTCCGAGGTCTATATGTGAGGTAGCGTTTCTGAGCTCTATAATATGTGAGGTAGCGTTTCTGAGCTCTATTATATGTGAGGTAGCGTTTCTGAGCTCTATTATATGTGAGGGTAGCGTTTCTGAGCTCTATTATTTGTGTGGTAGCGTTTCTGAGCTCTATTATATGTGAGGTAACGTTTCTGAGCTCTATTATATGTGAGGTAGTGTTTCTGAGCTCTATTATTTGTGAGGTAGTGTTTCTGAGCTCTATTATATGTGAGGTAGCGTTTCTGAGCTCTATAATATGTGAGGTACCGTTTCTGAGCTCTATTATTTGTGAGGTAGCGTTTCTGAGCTCTATTATATGTGAGGTAACGTTTCTGAGCTCTATTATATGTGAGGTAGCGTTTCTGAGCTCTATTATTTGTGAGGTAGCGTTTCTGAGCTCTATTATATGTGAGGTAGCGTTTCTGAGCTCTATTATTTGTGAGGTAGCGTTTCTGAGCTCTATTATATGTGAGGTAGCGTTTCTGAGCACTACAGCAGACCGAGTCTAATGGATAAACTCACAAGAGAATTTGTCTCTTGTAATTCAGTTCACTGTTAGAGCACTTTAAAAAAAGTAACAGTAAAATAATACCAGCTTCACTGACCCTGAGAAACGGAGTGTTCATGTTAGGGTTAAATCCATGAATATACAATTTAAAGTTTAAATCTCATCTTCATTGGCCAGTACACTGATATTCCCTAGTTCTACTATAGGACATGCAAGGTAACGTCTCTGAGCTCTATTATATGTGAAGTAAAGTTTCCGAGGTCTATATGTGAGGTAGCGTTTCTGAGCTCTATAATATGTGAGGTAGCGTTTCTGAGCTCTATTATATGTGAGGTAGCGTTTCTGAGCTCTATTATTTGTGTGGTAGCGTTTCTGAGCTCTATTATATGTGAGGTAACGTTTCTGAGCTCTATTATATGTGAGGTAGTGTTTCTGAGCTCTATTATTTGTGAGGTAGTGTTTCTGAGCTCTATTATATGTGAGGTAGCGTTTCTGAGCTCTATAATATGTGAGGTACCGTTTCTGAGCTCTATTATTTGTGAGGTAGCGTTTCTGAGCTCTATTATATGTGAGGTAACGTTTCTGAGCTCTATTATATGTGAGGTAGCGTTTCTGAGCTCTATTATTTGTGAGGTAGCGTTTCTGAGCTCTATTATATGTGAGGTAGCGTTTCTGAGCTCTATTATTTGTGAGGTAGCGTTTCTGAGCTCTATTATATGTGAGGTAGCGTTTCTGAGCTCTATAATATGTGAGGTAGCGTTTCTGAGCTCTATTATTTGTGAGGTAGTGTTTCTGAGCTCTATTATTTGTGAGGTAGCGTTTCTGAGCTCTATTATATGTGAGGTAGCGTTTCTGAGCTCTATTATATGTGAGGTAGCGTTTTTGAGGTCTATTATATGCGACGTAACGTTTCTGAGGTCCAGCCATAAATCAGTCACTCCTACTGCCACATAGCAGTGAACTGCAAACTCAGAGTCAAGTGTTCACTCTGCTGGCCCTTTACTAGACTCCCTCTCCATCCCCCTTTCTCCCCCTCTCTCCCATCCCTCTCTCCTTCCCTCTCCCTCCCTCCCTCTTTCCTTCCCTCCCTCTCTGCTGAACTGTAGGTGGCTGTAGTGTGGTGTAATCTGATCTGGCTGCAACCTGACCATTCACTCCAGAGTGCTGCATCCTCTCCGTCTATTTTCATTCTAAACACCACGTCAAGGAGAGAGAGAGAGAGAGAGAGAGAGAGAGAGAGGAAGACAGAGGAAGGTGCAGGCAGTGGTTTCCAGACACATAATGAGAGAGTCACAGTCACCCGGGCAGGAACCCCTGCTCCAGCGGCGAGGGCTGTGCTGTCCCTGCCCAGATGGCCCAGGAGAGTCATCCATGTGTCTTTAATGAATGATGCTTTTGTATGTGTTCACTCAACAGTGCTGCCTTAACCAGCTGTATGCAGAAACCTTGATCACTGACGGATGAAAGAGTTTATATTGCTCTTTTTTAAAAAAGGAAAAGATTTTTTCCACTGAAGGAAAGACCTTGGGTTTTTGGGAAATAAAACTTTAAACCGTCTGCAAACAAACGTCACTGCATTGCATCTGTGATCAATGTGTGTTCTAAGACACTGGGGACGCATGTGTGTGTTCTAGAGCCCGCTGGCTGAATCCAGAATGCAGTTGCCCTTTAAGCAGGGTTTACAAGGTCAAAACAAGGTGTCACTTGACGAGTAGACACTAAGGTGGCCCTGACAGCTTTATCATATATTCATTCACCACGTTTCAGGTTTTTCAAACCGTTTTTGCACAGCATAGTTCCATAAAGGAGTGGATGCGTCTCACAACAACATTTAACATCTAATGCCTCTTACTAAACACGTTTATAAACACTTACACTTTAAAAAAGCACCCAGCTGTGCAGTCACAACAGGTCAGAGATCATGTTCTAGGGTATTTTCTGGTCACAGTAGCCTAGGTGGACTTGACCTTTGACCTTGAATCCCATATATAGTTGATGGTAACACAGTTTTCATCCTCCTCCCTGACCTTGGCTGGCTGCTCCTCCCTGACCGTCTCCCATGGTCCACACAGAGCACAGGACCACCCTGATCACAATCATTCTGCATGCCTGTTCAGCGACCTTACACTGCAGTTCGTAGAAGTTGCTATGACACCAGACAACAGATGTGCCCTCAGAATTTTAACCTTCAACCCTGACCAATTCTATATTCTGAACTGGCATCTTTGAGGCTGATTGACAACATGCAGAACTCAGCTCTCAGAGGCTCCATTCCCCTCCCACAGCCAACATCTCCGGAGACACACCACACACAGAAGACACTGTGTCCTCCAGCAGACGAACTCTAAGCCAGTTAATGTTCAGTGTGGCATGCTTCAAATCATGCAGGTCATAGTGAGAGAAAAAAAGGAGAGAGAGAGAGAGAGACAGGAGTGGACAGGAGTTTCATTTACAGTCTTACACTGGGGTTGGTGGGCATGTTAATGTTTCACTGGTAGTCTGAGATGATGTGAGGTAAACATCACCATTTCCGCCATTATAGATTATTTGTGTTTAGTGACGTGTCCAGTGGGGTTACTTACCAGGCCGTCACAATTACTGATGGCCACGGAGGCCTCCGGCATGTCGGTGATGTCGCCGGTAAACACGCAGTCGCCCTGCATCCGTTCCTTAGCCTTCTCTGCGAAGTCCTCGTGCCACTCTACAAAAGCGCCGCGGGCCACGAGCCTTTTGTTGGCTCTTAGGCGCAAGTGCAACTCCTTCCCAAAAACAGTGACGTTGAAAAACAATTCCTGGGCGCCCAGGGTGAGGGAGGACGTCACGCGGGTACTGCGCGCGACCCGTTTTCTTCCAGGCGGTGACGGTGCTCCTTTAGCTCCAGTAGAAGATAGCACGTGAGAAATATACCGGCCGCGAGCGTCAGTACTGAACGGGACGATGAGACCATATTCATTCAGCTTTCCCGAGAGGTTTGCTAACGAGAAATAAAACGAAGTGTCAGATTATTCGTAACAAATTGTAATATCTTACTTGTCCTAACATACTTTTTTGCAATTATAATAAAACGAAAAGATTATTTAAAGTAATTGTTCGTTTAATCTGTCTATCTGTTATCAAAATAAACGCGGTCATCTGTTTTGGAATCTACCCCGTTATTTTTTCCTGCGCTCCGAACAGACCACAATACTAGATTTGCCAAAACGTTTGTTCACGTGCTAGATGTTGTTATCGAGACGTCTCCGGGCCGCAATAATAAATCCCGGTGCTGGAAGTTTAAATCTCATTTATCTCATTAGTCACCAGCAAAGATTCAGGCGATTATTCAGGCGATAAAGTTTAAAACACAACAAGAAAAGCAGTCTACTCACCGTGCGATTGTGCAGCATGTCTATAATCCAGAAACAGTACAATTATTGTGCAGTACATCAATAAATAAGTGTAATCCATAGCGATGGCAGTACTGAGATATAAGTGCGGGCCCTTTAAACCCACTGCAGAAAAAAGTTTCCTTTTTATCATTAACTCTGCAAGGTTCTACTGGCCTCGTATCATGAGGAACACTCACGGTCTTTAAGCGCAGCGAAACTGCAAAGCATTCTGTCACTCCAGGCTCCCAACTGACGGCTGCTCACAAGTCGTTCCAGTTCTATGGCCTGTGTTGAACTGGGCGCAAGCCGGGACGGCCCTGGCCACTTAGAAAGAGAGTAAGCGCGGCGCTGATGACGTCAGCTAAACAGCTAATCAGCCAGTTTGAGTAAAAAAAAAAAAGTTGGATGGCCCGGAGACCGAAGCCGATTCGGGACTGTGACTGGCGCTACCCCCCAAATGCGGAAAAAATGTGTCTTCAATCATAAGGCAACGAAACAGTTAATGTTGGTTTGAAAAAACGGTTTGCTGTGCGTAGACTCCTGCTGTAGATTATAAGGGGGAAAAATTAGAATATGCTTTGTGTGTGTTCACTGTTTTGGCGCAGAGGTTCTCCATTCAGTGCTTTAAAATTGATCTGTCAAAAGCGGCGAAAATCCTACAGCGCTGAATTAAAACGTTAGCAACTTGCATCTAATGCACGTAATACAAGTTAAAACTTATTTGAGGGTGTGAAATCGAAAGTGCTTTGTGCATAGTTCGTGCATCAAAGCCTGTGGGTTTTATGCACGGTTATGCACGGATTTACAAGCAACGAATAACAACAGAATCCAAAACTGTCTTCAGAGCAGTTTAGTTTATGCGAGAGCAACCCCACTACGTCAACATTTACACCGCCTGCTGGAGATGGGCGCGCGACATCGGGTCGGTCACTATGGAATTCTTTCAGCTCAACTAGGAGGCAACCTCAAACCCAGGATTATCAAATTTTCATATAAGTTTGATGTTGCATTGAAAACAGTTCAGGGTGTTCTGAAACTATGCACAGACCTGTTGGTCTGAAATCTACCAAAATCTCTCCAATCTGTTTACCCATTACTTGTCCCCTCAGTTTAGACTACAAAAATAGAGTGACATTACCACAGTATTTACATCCTTGTGTGAACATTAAAACCTAATTTGTGGCTTTTAAATGTCAGACCGATTCCATGTCTGTTTAGAGGTTCGTGTAGGTCAGTTTACCCTTTTCATTCTAAGAGTGTTGGTATTTCAGTTTCCGGGACAGTGACTCATTGGCCAAGGTCATGGCTGAGCATATGTTTGGAGGGTTAGATCTGCTGGTGGGCCCTGGGGAGTAGCATGAGATCTGCTGGTGGACCATGGGGAGTAGGAGATCTGCTGGTGGACCATGGGGAGTAGGGGATCTGCTGGTGGACCATGGGGAGCCCCTAGCTCGAGCCCTGTACCCTGCCCAGCCCATACTGTTTAAATTTAAGCCTCTGAAGATGAAACTGTTTGAAACTACCATGGACTTATGTGTAATGTTACACTAGAAAAAACGAATGTTATAATTGTTTAAAAGTTATAAAAAATATTAGAGATTAGTAGAAATGTTTACGTTTTCCATAAATTTCACCCAAGAGCCAAATAAGGTTGGGTGTTAATGGTGTCCACAGTGACATCACTGGTGTCCACGGTGACATTCATCCAGAGTGCTGACACATCAGCAGGACAGAGGGGGTGGGTTATTACGTGGTACCACCCAACAATGGTCCCACCCCCCATCCCCATGGTGATGGCTCTCTACAATAAGCAATAACCTCCAGTGTTGGGTAATGGTAACCTTGTGTGGCATGGATTTACACTTGCTTTTGTCCCCTCAACTGCTGTCCTGTTGCTCTACTGCCCCTCAGTTACTGCCCCGTGGCAGTTTGTACTTTCCCAAAGGGGCTGCAGCCAAGGAGTCCCTCTCTGAACTGGCCATGCAATTGTATCAGAGGGCCAACCACAGTTTATCCACACAGGAGACAGCACCCCCTGATCGTGGAGTCCTCTGGCTTGGAGTTTGGTTGTCTCTGACTCATACATGACACATGGCACAGACTGCATTTAACCTGGGTACAGCTGTATGTTTATGAAGTGGTACAATTTGGGAGGGAGGGAGGGAGGGAGGGAAGACAGACAGACAGACAGACAAAACTACTTGACCCATCTGTAAACAAAATTAAGATTCCTTCACAGAGGTCATTGTAAGCACGTCTGCGGAGCACCCCGGTGTGGTCCAGCCTGGATATGGCATATTCGCACCAGTGCTGAAATCTCATCTGAACTGAAATGTGATAGACTTCAGATCTGCAACAAAACACAAACTCTTCCACTGCCATCCAGACAACACATTAAATCTCCTCCTAGTGGTGTTAAGAATTGACAGAAAGCTACTGACACTGGATGTAGATGTGCTGGGTGGATGTAGTGGTGCTGGGTGGATGTAGTGCTGGGTGGATGTTGTGGTTTGGGAGGGATGTAGTGTACTCCTTTTACACTAGCTGTCCTTATGCTTAATAGATTCCAACAGCTCAATGGTTTTAAAAGTAAAACATGATGATGTACTATGTTGGCTCATTGCCAGCTAATATGAACTTAAAGAAAGTGATGATAGTGAGCAATGATAAAAGAGGAAAAATGACCGTACTGAAGACCTTTACCATGACTGCATTTGAGTAGTACAATCCTTTGAGCAGTAGAATCATTTGAGTATTGTAATTACTTGAACGGTATAATCACTGTATTTATTAATCAATTCATTTACATAATTTAGTTAATGTAACAGAAATTATAGCAGCTTAAAAAAAATAATAAATAAAAATATTGGTTCAGTTCTGTGCCTTCTACTGGATCATGTCTCTCTGGCCCCTCAGGATCCTGATCACATAGGCAAACATGTCCCATTTAATGTCATACATTAGCATTCTGTATCTGCAAATTTCTTGCCAATAGAAATTCTGCATACAGCTCTGAGGTTTTGCAGGTAATAGATTTATCACTAAATATATTCAAAAATTTCTGTCTTTGTCTCTTGCTTTCTTTCGCATTGTTATTCCCTCTCCCATCTTCATTTCTCTCTCCCTCTCACTCCTCTTCAGTCCCTCTCACTGCTTTATGCTATTAATTTCTTTTGAACAGGTACCAGTTCAGGTGAAGTTCCTTAATTCCTTGCTCTCTCTCCATCTCTCTCTCTCCAGAAGGAAGTGGTTCACATTAGGCTTCCCTGCTCAATGCGTGTCTTTGTGCAAGAGTGAGCTCAGGTTTCAGCTCAGCAAGGATCTACAGAGCTCTGGACTGCATTTCAAAGGCCAGGCCTGCGTATGGGCCCTGAGGCCCTGTGCTCCACCGTGCCTTATCTACACCGACGAGTTCACCAGGCCATACTCAACAACCCCAGAATCACACAGCCACAGCACCCTAAACACCACACACACACACACACACACACTATACAGAACTGGGACTGTTTTCAACATTATAGAAATCACATTTTAATACTATAATAACCATAAAGGAGTCATAGTCATAAGCCAGTCTGAATGCCCAGTCTCTCTTTTGCTTTTACACACACACACGCACGCACGCGCGCACACACACACACGAGGTAAACGAGGTAAAAGGCCTCATTTCATGCGTTTTTCACCCGTTCACCCATCCTGCTCACCCCGTCCTTTAGGCTGGAACCTGAAGGAGCCCAAACTCTCTCCTTCCAACTGCGTGAAAATGCTCTTGGTGAACCATGAACACACAAATACAGACAAGGACTTTAAAGATGATGAACAGACATGCTCTTCTGAACCCTGAGTGGGCTAGTGTTAGACCTTGGCCAAGTCTCAAACGCCCAAATGTGCACAATCATGGAGTTGTTCTTTGTCTTTCTCCTCAGTGCTGGGCTACCTGGGAGGTATGTGCCATGCTGACTGTGTGTGTGTGTGTGTGTGTGATGATGAACTGAGTGGTTGTTGGTGTTCTGTCTACATTGTACACACTCCAAGTGTCACTGGTTTCTTCTTGCTGGCAGTGCGATGTAGCTGGTCCCAGTGTTGCAGATGGGAATGCTAGGGACTCGTTTGTTGGAAGACTGGAATAATTACTGTTCGTTGCTGTTGTACAACAGTGCACCTCTAGACCAGCAGAAAGGGAGCTACATGTTTTTATATAACCAGTTAAAGTGTATGGAAAGTGCGTGCGAGGACAAAGGATGCATCATTAACGGACCCACCCACTCTAGTTCACATTTATTTCTCTCTGTGCTGCACTGAAACGTGTTAATTCTGACCGTCCACTTCCGATCCAAAATCCACAGTGAGATCTAATTCCACACGGGTGTGGGAATTTCATTCTTCTGTCACAAGGACACAGATTCAGCAGACAGACAGACCACATCCTCAGGAGGAGAGATGGTGGAGGACAAAGTGTTTAAGATGATTAACGTCTGCATCTCTGGAGAAATCCCCAGATCTTCATGAAGATTCATCACTCACGACTATTCTGGAGTGCTCAGTGAGTTCACCAGAATGAAGGACTGAACCTTTAGTAATAATAATTCTCACACACACACACACACACACACACACACACACACACACAAGGCTGATGCTTGCAGTTAGGTAAACCTTATTTAATGAGAAGTGCAAAACATCTCATTTTAAAATACTGTATGTTTCACTTTTACAAAGCAAGAGTGGTTTCTCCAGTAATCTGTAATCCAGGAATAATGATTTAGGATGAATTAGGATGAACAAACTATACAAACTGAACGAAAAACTGGAAATGTAAATAACGGCCATGTTTTTGTTCAACAACGCTACACATGCAGTGAGATCATAAGACGGATTTCAGGTGTCTGGAAAGTGAGCGAGTACAAAACCCCTCGTGTAATACCAGCACTTTAGTGCCAGGGGACAGACAACACAATGGTAGCAATGACACGTGGAGCTTCCAGAATGCTAATAAAACTTGACGTCAGCTCTGTTCTGTCACGTCACTGCGTGAGAGTGACGCGTGTGTCTGCTAACTGCGGCTGACGGAGGCTCCACAACACTAGCGTGAAGCAGCCGTGGGGGGTCTGGGAAAGCCAGCTATGTACACACGCCAAGCGCACCGTGGAAGAGAAATAAAATAACCTACACACAGAAAGGAATTTTAAAAACACGATTAAAATGAAAAGGATTTCCTAACGCACAGTGATTGGATAAAACACTCGGCATCATCAGATTACATGTTGTTCTTCTCTCTCAGATTACGGCACTGCCCTGGCTCTCCGGCCTCGCCCTGCGCACTCAGATCAGCTCTCCTCTGAACGGGGCCCACGTGCAGCTCTGGTCCTGCCAGCGGACGCGGAGGCGACGGAGAGTTGAGTCTTTCAGGTTCTCAAACTCGGAGAATCCCAGCTGGTCCAGCAGGTCGTAAACCCCAGCTCTTGCAGCCACCTACACACACACACACACACACACACACACACACACACACACACGCACACGCACACAGCATGCACAAGAGAAAGGGAGACAGAGACATTTTTTGAGAACAGCCAGAGTGAAGGACTGTTGACACCTTTCTCCAAAGATCTTCCCCAGAAAAGCAATATTTTGCTCTTTTTAAGCTGAAGCCAGACAACAGAAGTTGTCTCGGAGGATAAATTTACTACTGTAGTTACTGATTAATGATGATCGCAACCTCATTAGAGAGTGGATCAAATACTTGTTTGAATATTTAGTTTTAGAGGGTCAAGACAGCAGCTGCTGGTGTTTAGATATGTAATCAAATTATTATGTGTCCCAGGACTGATCGTTTCAAGGCTGACATACGACGTTTTGCCTTGCTGTTGACCAAGTGCACCATGGGTGGTCTGCAGCTGCTAGCAATGCCTCTAATGGACCTAATGTTGCTGTGGTGCTGACCTAATTGTTCAGGAGGGGAGGATTGAGGAGGGGATCAGGAGGGGAGGGTTCAGGGGGAGGAGCTGCCTGACTATCTCAGCAGGTTAAAGCACAGACATCATATTAAAGAACCATCACCATGGAACCATCTTTTTTAATATGTCACATAAGCGAGGTTTCCCCCTTGATAGACAAGCACAACCACCACATCAGGGGGTGGGGCCTCTCTGGGGGTGGGGCCTCTCTGGGGGTGGGGCCTCTCAAAAAAGTTGAAGCAGAGCGCAGCTTTTCAGCAGCAGTGTTGAGGGAATAACCACAGTCAGGGCTGAATGCAGACTCAGTCACCCTGTTTGTGTTTCGACATCTCTCATCAATAACATCTCATCAACTTTAATTATATCAGCATAAACATGGAATAAAAATGGAATTTTGCTCCAGGAACATCGGGTCTGGGGACTTTTGACTACCAATCCCCCAGCGCCGGAGCAGACATCACCCCAGCTTTGTTTATTCTTGTCTGGTTAAACTACATCTGAAGCCAAGAAATGTGCTGGTTTTGCATCTCTAAATGACAGAAAAGTTATACAGACAGATTGTGGATCTGTAGTGCTGGCCTATAGTAAAACATTCTTGCTTAAACCTTTGAGAGGAGACAAGCTAATTGAAGCACAAGTCACTGGAACCAACCGAGTTCCTCTGATACTGGGAGGCCCCAAGAGACTGGAACCATCACCCCTACAGTTCAGTTAGAGATGGAATTTGTAAACTTTATGAAGTCACACCAATGATTGAAAATTGAGAGAGTGTGAAAGAAAGAGTGAGGAAAGACAGTATGTCAGGGAATCTAAAACAACATCTACAGTACGTCAGGGGATCTAAAACAACATCTACAGTATGTCAGGAGATCTAAACATGTACAGTGGGTTTTAATTCCTCACATTCTTGATCCTGGTGGTTATGGTGTGTGTGCGCAAGTGTGCGTGTTTGGGCAGTACTGTGCAGGAACACTGTCATTTCCAACCACATGGAAGAGAAGGGGATAAATGACATCACCACATCATGATAGCACTCACTCACACACACACACACACACACTCACACACACACACACATTCTTCTGACTCCAGTCTGTGGTCATATGTCTTTCAGCAGAGAGACTTCAATAACAGTGTATTACTATCCTCACACAACATCAAACACACACTAAACACTTCAGCAAAAACCTAAAACCAACACTCATGGGGGGGGATCTGTACATCTGCAATGTGTGTGTATGTGTACCATATTCTGAAGCCGGTTTGTCTTCCTGAGTTCCACTTAGGGAAAAGTAATGCTCACAAACTGGGAATAAATCTACATTACATACACTCTCTACATTACCAGACTACACACACACACACACTTTACATCCAGGCCTGTGGGGAACATGGTGGTAAACTCCAGAAGCATACGTCACCATGGGAGACATGGCTAGTCTCCTTCATTCATATAATGTTACGATACAGGAAGTGTTACCATGGAAATGCATTATGCATCAAAGCACAGTGAGGATTTGACCTGTTTGCAAACAGGAGTAATACATTTCCACTTCATCCACTCACAACGGACAGTAAATAGCCATGACGTTAAGCCACATGGGGTTGAATCACATGGGAATCTCAATATAAACAAAATGTAGATTAAAGGAAAGCTCATTAAGCTACAGGGCTCCACCCCCCTCCTGGAGGTGTGGCCTGGTCACGCAGCTCAGTCACACACACTGAGATGGTCCCACATGTTAAAGGTGCTGAATTCTGCCATAAACAGCCCCTGACATTCTGCGGTGAACACCAGCCTTTCTCTTCAAATCCAAGGAACCAGAAGTTCTGACCTGATGAAACATTCAAAGCCATCCAAACTGGCTCATGAACAACGTCTTGAGGCTTCTGGGGGCTCTTTTGCTCTTCAGAGATTAACTGGGTTGGAGAGCAATGGACCACCAGCAGTAAAACTCCACCACACACTGTGGCCTTAGTCAGTCAGCAGAGACAGATCCCAGTTCCCACACATGAACAGAACCAGGTCTGTGTGGGCTGGGACAGATGTTCCATTCCTCCTCAGATAATACTACTACAGTCTTTTACTACAGCCTACTACAACATGGGTTCTTCAGCTTTCTGCTCGATTACGGCGGGTCGGTTCCCACGGAGGTGAGAATGAGCCCTTGTGCCATCTGTTGGGCAGAAAGTTCCAGAGTGTAGTGAGGATCCCAGCTGACCAGCACAGCAGATGGACAGCAACGAGCAACAGCTCGCATGTGAACCCAGCTCAGCTTGCAGAGCAGAGAGCCAGCACAGCCGGAGTAGTGCTAGTGTCAAGGCTGGATTATACTGCTGTGGTAACGTTGGCCTTCTTATGTAACGAGTGGCCCAGAGGCTCCATAAAACGACAAGCCAGAAAGATCAGGACTCCGCTTGCTCCTCTTCCTCGCTTCATAAACAACGACAAGCAGTCCATCAAAACAGTAGTCAGATGCCCCTCATAACTGAACAGACTATGACCCCTACTGGCATAGCTACAACGCCAGGCCAATCACAGTAACGAGTCTGCTCAGCCCAGTCAGCCCCCCGTGAATCTCGGGTTGTCACCTTTTCTCTCACAAGCTCCGCCCCTCATGTGTCTGGATCACACAACATTGCTCCTCTGCAGGTAATCTAAAACCCAGGTAAACTACACAATTACACATACAGATCATACATTCAGTGGCCACCATATCTCACTCACCACAGAATAATAGTGCATGATTACATATTAAAGGAATTTTCCTGTTGTGAGCCTCATCCTTTTGCTGTCATTCCCTCCTGGTAACTGACTAATTTCCATGTTCATGAGTTGACCATTGCCAGGCCCAGGGGTAGCATCTGGCTGGTGATGGGTTAGAGCCCCTAACCGCATCACACCCCCCCCTAAGCACCATCCTCTTCTGGGAGCCTCGACAGAAGGTCTGCAGTCACGTTCTGGCTGCCCCTCCTGTACCGTATATGGAAACAAAATGGCTGTAGGGATAATTACCACCATGTAATTCTTGCATTACTGTCTTTCATTCGGCTCGTCCATTACAACGCTCTGTGGTCCGTTTCCGATGTAAAGTCAGAACCCATCAGATAGTATTTCAAAGACTCCAAAGCCCATTTCTCCGCTAAAGCCTCTTTCTCCATGGTGGATTAGTTCATCTCTCTGGGAAACGGTTTCCTGCTGCTATATAGGATCAGCCTTGCAGAGCAGAGAGGTTCAGTTCCCCATCCTGTTTTGGGACGAGCACAACTGGACTGCACCATTCACTCATAGTCTCCTTTCCAAAGTACTGCGCTCAGTCCCGTCCCAGCCGCATCCGTCTGAACGATGAACGGTTTCGTAAAGTCTGCACTAGACAACGCAGACTCAGAGCTCAAGCAGTCTTTTAAATCCATAAATGCTGCTTCTCACTCACCTGCCCATTTCACCCTCTGCAGTCTGTCATTCTTCGTGAGGTCAGTTACGACCGTGGTACGGCTGGAAAAGTTCAGTATGAACCGCCTATACCAACTGACCAAACCTAAGAAGTAGACGGTGCAGTGCACGTTCTCACAGCCTTGATCTTATCCACCTGCGGTCGTATCATTCCTCCACCTAAAACGTAGCCTAGGTGGGAAACCTCCACTTTAGCTAGGTTACACTTCGCCATGTTCCCTGTCAACCCTGCGTCTATGATTCTCCTGAACACCACCTGGAAATGTTGCCAGTGTTCTTCCCACGTTGAGCTGAAAATGACAACATTGCCAATATATGCTGCCGCAACGTTTTCCGTACCTTTCTGGACAATATCCATCAGTCTCTGGAAAGTAGCCACTGCTCCATGTAATCCAAAAGGCATCACCAGGAAATGGTATAATCCACTTGGTGCTTTGAAAGCAGTTAATTCTCTTGTGCCTGGACTTAATGGGACCTGCCATTAATGGGACCTGCCATCCTTTACTCAAGTCTATTGTGGACAGAAATTTTGCTTTCCCCAGCCTCTCTATTAGTTCATCTATACACGGCATCAGGTATGGGTCACTGTACGCTGACACTGCACTTAGTTTAGAAAAATCGACACAATCGCAGTTCCCCATCCTTTTTGGGACGAGCACAATTGGACTGCACCATTCACTTTTTGATGGTTCATTTACACCCAGACTCAGCATAGTATCTATTTCAGCATTGTCAGGCAGGCACTCTGCAGTCTGAATGGGAAGTATTGCTCTCTTTCGTCTTCCCCGTCTTCCACCGCCCGTATCCACAGCAGTGATCGCAGCATGTTGGTGTGGAAGCTCTGGAGCTTTTTCTTCCAGTCTGGAATCAGAAGTTCGTATATAGTCGGTCCCATTCATCTCTGAACCGTGTACAAACTTTGACCAACAATCCTGTATCTGATGTAGGAAGCAAAATAAGCTCGTTCTGGCCAATTTCCAGCTCTCTGTCCTTGGTTTATGTCATACAACCCTTTCTTTGAAGCTTTCACTTTTTGCATGTTTGCGCACAGCATTTCTGTCTGGCCACTTAACTTATCCCTCATGCTAAGTATATGAGCTAGAACATTAGAACACTTTCCCATGCCTCCTTCAGTACGTCCGACGGGCCTCTCACTTGTCGCCCATACCGGAGCTCAAAAGGTGCGAAGCCTGTCCATGCTTGTGAAACCTCCCTGTATTAGGGCTCCGTCCAATGATGCAACTCCTCACCTCCGGTCTTGCCATTTTCAGGAATTGCTCAAGTATGATTGTTTGTCCAATGTCCTCTTTTGTTTTTCTATGGGGAGTCCTCCATATGTACCTTCCAACAGAGGGATTATGTGTACGGCCCATCTGTACGTGTATCTGTGCCATGTCAATCGATCAATCAAAATGTATTTATATAGCGCTTTTTACAACAGTTGCTTTACAACTGTCCGAGTCTAAGCTCCCAGTGAGCAAGCATGTCGGGTTTTCGCACGTTCCTGGGGGTTCTTTCTCCTTGCTTATAAATAAAATATGCCAAGATGTCTACTGGAGTAAATACTAACCAAACTAGCATACGGCAACAACCTTATGTAGTACACTTATTCTTCTGCTATGTGATAAAAGTGAACCCTGCCAATATACAAATATGGCTTCGTTCATTCTGCTGAAGCTTGGCATGTGCAAAGTTACAAAAATCAAAAGGTGCCCGATGTCACAACGCACAGAGCCAACGCTCGGGGGAGGAGCCACCACAATGGCATCATTTGGCACACCCTCATGCCAGTTGCGAGGCGTGAACCTAGCGTAAGCCAAGCATATCTCTACCTTTAGGATCAGTGCAGGGAACAGAAGGGAAATGTGCCAATGGTCGAGGAACAGTATTAGCATAGCAGTGCTAGTATGTACTGTGGCAACAGTAGCATTGCAATGGCAGTTTGGAAAATTGGGTAAACTTGTCATCAAGTTCACAACCGTCCATACGTACAAAAACAAACAAAGCTTCTGATTCACGCAGCTGCAGAATCACTAAAGAGATTTAAAGAGATTTAGTCCCTTTGATAAAGACTGCTGCATATTTCCCAAACAGGCTGTGAGGAATGATTCATCAGGAATTGCTCTGGCTGTCCACATTTACCACACACAGTTCCATGAATCTTGTTTCCAGTCACACCCTGTGTGTCTGTGATTCGATGTAGCAGGAGTAGTTTTGAAGCAAGTCGGCTGTACACAGGAGTGTACCAGGTTGCTGTGACAACCTCACCTCCTGCATCCAGGCAGTGAAGGACCGAGACCAGGAGCTGGCCTTCTCCAGGTGCAGGTAGGTGTTGAACAGGATCAGGTAGATGTAGCGTTCCAGATACTGCAGACTCCTTAGCAACAGAGCGTGTCTCTCCTGTTCAGTCTTACTGCTCTTAATCTCGAGAGAGAGAGAGAGAGAGAAAGAGAGAGAGAGAGAGAGAGAGAGAGAGAGAGAGAGAGAGAGAGAGAGAGAGAGAGAGAGAGAGAGAGAGAGAGAGAGAGAGAGAGAGAGATATTAAGGTTAAAACAAGCTTTTTGGGGGTTACATCCAAGTTCTAAAATATAGAATATGGAACTTATATAATGTTAGGCTCACCATGGGAAATTAGTTTTAATGATTTTGCATAATCAGTTAAAAGCTGTGGATCATCGTGGGGATCATTAAGGATTCAGACTTCAAAGCAAGTACAGTCTACCAGTTCAGATGTTTCATTTACGCGCTAATTTGAAGCGCTAACTAAAGACAACTAAATCCAAATTTACCAGGCCCAACACAAATAAACAAATAAATCAGAAAACGGAATCAGATTCTCCACAAACAACATTCTAATGTTGTCAGTCTGTTGCAAATGAATCAGTGTGACTAAGAACATTGTAGAGATTTCCCAACAGTTACACATACACCAATCCAACATCTGGACGTCACAAAAAACAGTAAACCTCACCAACATTCTAATGCCCCAACCCTAACACTCATGGGAAGACCATTTATTATCCCACACAATTTCCCATAAGGCCATTTTGTTCTAGTAGTTGGTACCCCTTTTTGGTCTCTCCCTGTATACTGAGTGATGCGTATTCCAAGATGAAGACTGAAAATAGCAGCTCCACCTGCTACGCCCTAACCCAGCAGCTAGGACTGGCACCCGTCAGTCAACTGTTGCCAGGGTAAAGAAGCCTCAGGATGAAAGAATATATTCCCTGAAGTGGTCACTCTCTGAGCCTCCCAAGCAGAGCAGAGATGTGAAGAAGTGTATTGTGGGTGATTGGGAGTGATAATGGCACCCATGGCCATTAAAGCAGCTTTCTTCAGAAGAAGGGTATCAGTTCAGAGCCGTGAAAATTGTGTCACGGACCATGAAATCAGCATTTTCCCATGAAATAGCCGATTTTCCATGACATGTAGGAAAACTGGAGCCCCTCAGATATGTGCATTAACTTGACATCAGAGTTACATGCTAGTTTGTTACATTTTTCTGTTGCTATGGAGATGAGTCAAAACACTGCACAGGAATTTTCTGAATTCTTCTGTCGGTCTGTACCTCTGACATGTAGATAATATTTGTACTACCAGACCAGCATCCAGCAACCAATATCTGAGCAGCCCACAATCTGCAGGGGAGGAGGGACTGCACAAGGCCAGGCCTGCATGCTGGATCTGCCCTAATCCCAGCCTATGGGAATATAATCCAGAATAATGGATTACATTTTTTGGACTTCTTGGATTAAATTTTAGTAATTGTGAAAGCTCTTTTACAAACTAAGAATTACAATGTCCTATGCTGAAAATATAATCAGTACTTTCATGAAAATGTTTGATATGATTCACTGAATGGAATTCACTAAAAAACACACATGTGTAACTATGTTGAAATGTGTGCATGTGTGAGTGTGTTTGTGTCTTACTTCCTCATTACCCTGAGGGCCTAGTACTCCTTGTGATACCTTTTAGATGCACTCAAATGCATATGTGCACACACACACACCTCTGTCTGGAGCATCATGGTACCAGTGCATGGAAGCCATGTGTGAAACCTAGACTGAACCATCTTTTCAGCTCACACACACACATACACACACTCTCACTCATCGGAACTATGACCGCAGACTTCACACCTCTAATGGAGTTTGAAGCTACAGGAGATTGAAACCAGACACACACGCACATGACTATGGGTAGCGTTCTGCATTCCTGCTGACATGTGTGTGTGTATGTGCATGTGTGTGTGTATGGGAGCTCCCATGTCTCCTTCATTCCTTTGAATAGGCCAAAAAGAAACAGAGCACAGAGTCTTTCCATCAGGAATTCAAGTCATCATAATCGCCAAAACACACACAGAGGGCAGACACACACATACACACACAGAGGGCAGACACACACATACCTCCCCCCACCCCTATCACATCACTAGAGTCCCGCCTGGCTGATCTCTGCCCTAGAGAGTGGAGTTGTCCTCTGCCTCTACACCCAGCAGTGCATGACATAATGACATAATAAGTGACAGCATATTCACATCAAAGTAATTACAGGAAACTGCAAATAGCTCAAGCAGATAGCTGAAAGGTGACCAGACAAGCAAAAGTAACAGACAAGTCTATTTAAAGACCTGCCATGCCAAAGAAAGATGTGCTAAGAGCATGGCTTATGAATGCTATACAACTCTGAACAGCTGCGCATCCCGAGGGGCTCTACGTCAGGCAGGGGCCGACAAGTCTGCTCTAGGGTGTATAAACAGTCTGGCCAAGCACAGCTCTAAACACATATGAGCCTTATATGCACAAACACACACACGCATGCAAGTGTGCACACGCTCACATATACATGGACAACACACATACACACACACACACACACACACTACAGGTGATGAATTCCCTTCATTCCTCACAGGAGAGATTCCTGATGGAGGAGCAGAAAAACGACTGAACTTCTCATCCATTAGCAGCTCTGCCAGCCGAGGAGCTCCAGAGTCCTGACGGCTGTCGTCCATGTTTACTGAGAGCATAACCCTAACCCGCTAACCCACTAACCCTAACCCACTAACCCTAACCCGCTAACCCACTAACCCTAATCCACTAACCCTAACCCGCTAACCCACTAACCCTAATCCACTAACCCTAACCCGCTAACTCTAACCCGCTAACCCTAATCCACTAACCCTAATCCACTAACCCACTAACCCTAATCCACTAACCCTAACCCTCTAACCCACTAACCCTAATCCACTAACCCTAACCCGCTAACCCACTAACCCTAATCCACTAACCCTAACCCGCTAACCCACTAACCCTAACCCGCTAACCCACTAACCCTAATCCACTAACCCGCTAACCCACTAACCCTAAACCACTAACCCTAACCCGCTAACCCACTAACCCTAACCCGCTAACCCACTAACCCTAACCCGCTAACCCTAACCCGCTAACCCTAACTCACTAACCCTAGTTAAGGTAGTAAATGACCTGAGATTGAATAAAGATGCAGGTAAACTCTCAGTCCTTTTTCTGCTAGATTTAAGTGCCGCTTTTGATACTGTTGATCATGAAATCCTTCTTGATCGACTACAGAGCTGGGTAGGCCTTAGTGGCTTAGTTTTAGAATGGTTTAGATCGTATCTAAATGGGCGCGAGTACTATGTTGCATTAGGTACTTCTTCCTCCACACATCAAAAAATAACTTGTGGGGTACCCCAAGGATCAATTCTTGGGCCTTTACTGTTCAACCTATATATGCTTCCATTACCACATATCATTAACAAACATGGCATTAGTTATCATCAATATGCGGATGACACTCAACTTTACATTTCTCTAGAACCTAAAGCCCTAAAATCAATTAGCTCACTGTTTGAGTGCAATTAAATAAAGAGAAGACAGAGGTTCTTGTTCTTGGTAGTGACTCACAAAGGGAAGATGTTCAGACCTATTTAAATCAAATTAATCTGAAAGCCAAACAATATGTTAAGAACTTGGGCGTCACTTTTGATAATGAGCTAAGCTTTAAATCACACATCATGACCACATGCAAGACAGCTTATTTTCACCTCCGAAACATCGCTAAGGTCCGAGATATGCTCTCTCCTGCTGAAAAACTTGTCCATGCATTTATCACATCAAGGCTTGATTATTGTAACACTGTCTTATCTGCTCTCCCAAAGAGCTCGATTTCTCAGCTACAGCGAGTTCAGAATGCTGCTGCTTAGAATAGATTTTAAGGTTCTGGTGATGGTTTTTAAATGTCTTCATGGTCTTGCTCCTCTTTAGCTCAGTGAAATGATAGTTAGATATGTTCCAGTCAGGTCTCTCAGGTCATCAAACAGTAATCTACTGGTGATTCCTAAAAGCCGATTAAAGATTGGTGAGGGTGCCTTCAGCCGTTATGGCCCAAAACTCTGGAACTCTCTTCCTGAGGAGCTCAGAGACATTTCATCCCTGCATAGCTTCAAGAGGAGTCTTAAAACCTTTCTGTTTAGATCTGCTTTTAGTTAAGCTATGTCTGTTGTACTAGGTTTCCATTTTATTTACTTTCTTCATCATTTTATTTAGTTACATTTTATGTTTGTTCTAATTATTTTAATAGTTATATTTACCAAAGTACTTTATTACATAATTTTGTCTATTATCTTAAGAATTTGTCATTTTATTACCTTTATTTTATTACCTGTTATTACCTGTTTGTTTATTTTGTTTATTTTGTTAATTTTACTTCATTTCATTTTATTTATTTTTTATTATTTCTTTTAATCTCTGCTTCATTTTAATGTTTTGATTTATTCAATCTGTAAAGCACTTTGAGTTGCATGTATGCATGAAAGGTGCTTTACAAATAAAGATTATTATTATTATTATTATAACCCAAACCCACCAACCCTAACACTAAGCCACTAACCCTAACCCTAAGCCCCTAACCCTAAGCCCCTAACCCTAACCCACTAACCCTAAGCCACTAACCCTAAGCCACTAACCCTAAACCACAACACGAACCCTAACCACTTGCAGATGATACCTGCGGTGTCATGGGACTGCTTTGGCTTCGAAGGTGAACCCCAACTCAGTGAAGTTTTGGATGAGATTGTCTGCCAAATGACAGCAAAATAATTCGCTAGGTGACATTTGTATGTAATCATTTGTGCAGAACAGTTTGTGGAGAATGTGGAGCTGGAGGTTTTCTGCACTAATTAGGGCCTCTGGGTAAGCCTCTAACCTCTAACCCTAAACCTACATTGGAACAATCGCACACGTTTCAGTCACACAATGGGTTAATTAAAAGCACACGTTTTATTCACACTGTCATCTCCGTGAAAGTACACGTGTCATTCACACTGTGTGCTAACTGAGAGCACACATACAGCCAGAATCACACACTGTGGGCCAGTTAGGCAGCTCATAAGGCAGTCTACACCGGCTATATTATAAATTCTGTAATTTTTCATCTAAATGTTATTAAGCGGCTGACACTGAACACAGCCTTGATCCAGCAGAAAAAAAGCATTCCCTGTTCAAACACACACATACACACACCTGTAGTGAATCACAAATAAGAATACCAATTGATTAGTTGGGTTAGTGGGTTAGATGAAAGGCAGAATGCAGACCTACAGACCCTTCATTTACCTACAGTCCCCCTCCCAGACCTACAGACCCCTCTTCTACTGCCTCTGTGGGTTCGGTTCTCGATCAGCTGGAATCAAGATGACAGGCAGGGCTTCTTGGCCCCTCTCCCTTCCCTTAACAGCAGTTTATAGGAGCTGTGCAGTCTGTGCATGTGTGTGTGTGTGTGTGTGTGTTGTAGGTTGGGGAATGGAATGAACACTTTAACAGACCTCCTCCTTGCCTTATTTTCCAGCCACAGATACAAACGTGACGCACATGAAGAGCCAGGCGCCACTGTGTGTGTGTGGAAAAATGTGTGTGTGTATGTGTGTATGCATGTGTGTGTGCGCGTGCATGTGCGTGTGGGAGCGTGAGTGCATGTGTGCGTTCAGTAGCTGCTGTTTACTGAATGATGTAGTCCTGCATATTTCCACGTACGAAACATGGGGTATAAAGTATACTCAGGTGGAAGTTATTCAAACTGACCACCACCACCAACCCCCCCCACCCACACACACACAAACAAACACACACATATATATACGCACACTCATACACATCTCAGCAGGAAGTTTCATCTTTCAGCACTGCCGAGGCAGAATCAGACACACTTTATTTGTGGATGCTTCATGGTCAGCTGGTGAAGAACGAGCTGGGCTCATCTGCTCTGACGCTGCACGCGTGGTGCAGGTGTGGTGCCGTGACCCGGAGCACATCGCCATACTCCAGCATTCTGATGGAGCTGTGGTGAGCACACACATCTCACACACTCACAGCCACTTTGGTATTGACAGCGTTCTCCACTTCACACACTCCCAGCCGTCTGCAGTGTACAGGCTCACATCACTGCGTGAAGGAGCAGTCACCGGGAGTCCACTGAACAGCTCTAGTACGAACTATTACATACGATGGGGAATGACAAGTTTATTACAGTCTGGATGAAAACCAGCAGTCCTATTCTTTAATATGGGCCCCTCAGAGAGGACTGTGCCTGATACACTCGCTGAAGGCAAAAACCCACTGTGTATTTTGCCAGCGTATCCACTAATCTCTCTCTCTCTCACACACACACACACACACACAAACATCGTTACCTAAAATTTCCTCTACTATGTATATTAATTAGAGATCACACAGACACACACTCTCTCTAACCAACTCATGTTTTCTAAGGAAAAACTCTCGAGATGAACGCCAGGTTCCAGACCAAACTAATTAAAACTGCATTCCTGTTTTCCCAATGCCTCTGTCGCCACAGCGATTGCAGAGAGACCGTGAGAGCAGGGATGGGGGTGAGGGTGTGTTTACACGGAGACAAACACCACTTCCTAAACGATCATACATTCACACATACTCCCACGCAGACTCAGAAGCGCTAAGGAGTCTCTGCCTTGTGCGTGCCAGCCCTGTTGTGAGCGGGGCCCACTGTGGACACCTCTGCTCCCCAGATGAGGCGTGCTTGTGGCATAGCGCTGAGGAGGAAGGCTGCGTTAGCATAGCACTGATGGCCTGCAGGGCGGTGCTGGACTGCATAGTCTTCATAATGCAGTTCAAACTGTCAAACCCTCGGAACGCCCGCAGGATCACTGACCCTGCTGACCCCAGTCTGGAAAATCTGTTTATTTATGTTTAAAGGGGCTACAGACATTTAAAGCCACAGTTATGTAATAATTGTGTACTAATATAATAATAATCCATTAGAGTACTTCACTCTAATGGAAACTGAACTGAAGAGATGTCAATAGTCCACATGTGGGGGCTGGAAGGGTTCTGGTTCATGAGTTCTTACATCATAAGGAGTGTGACCTCTAATACTCTCCTGCAGTTGAGTTATTCCTTCATAAGGAGTGTGACCTCTAATACTCTAATGCATTTGAGCTATTCCATCATACGGAGTGTGACCTCTAATACTGTCCTGCAGTTGAGTTATTCCTTCATAAGGAGTGTGACCTCTAATACCCTAATGCATTTGAGCTATTCCATCATAAGGAGTGTGACCTCTAATACTCTCCTGCAGTTGAGTTATTCCTTCATAAGTGTGACCTCTAATACTCCTCTTACCTCGACTACACCTGGGAGTAGATTTCTAAAGAGCAACCATCAGCAGAAAGCATCTGGAAAAGGCCTTAAATCCCAATCACAACATGAGCAGCAAAATAAACCAGGTCAAGAGCGCAAGCCCAGAATGGTCTCACCCCAGAATGGTCTCACCCCAGAATGGTCTCACCCCAGAGTGCTCTCACCCCTGCTCACTCATGGCTCTCTCCAGTCAGCTGAGGTCAGGGTTCCTGTTAATGTTGGTTTAGCTGTTCAGGTCGCTTCTCAACCAGGAAACTGATTCCGGGATCTATGTAAATGCTGTTATGCTGTTATCTCTGTTCTCCAAGATACGACATCTCCGAGCATCTGTGACAGATTCTAAATAGCCTCTATTCCAGATGATACCCTGGACAAACAGAAGAACACCTATGAAATCAGACCTCTCGCCTTCTTATTTGACATACATGTCAGCCAATTTATTCTAGCCAATTAAATAAATAGGACCCATGAGTACGTGGGATGTACAGCCTTCCTTCATTACATCACACATGTAACCAATCATGTGAGCTCAGCTCCACGTCATGAGTCTGCTGATGTCAGGGCCGGCACCCCTGCTAAAGTCCCGTTACAATCCCACCACAGCTCATCACCCAGATCATCTTGGCCTTCATCTCCTCATCTCTACTCTCTTCTCCATCTCTACTCTCTTCTCCTCTTCTCTCTCTTCATCTGTCAAGTTCTCTGCACTGACATGTTGGAGAGGTGGAGAGGAGCGGTGGAGATCCCCAGAGGCAGTGTGGAGTGGGGCCTTGCTCGGGTCACTGAGGACTGGCACAATGGACTCCAGCAGCACCTGTGCCGTCCTGCCACACACACACACACACACACCACATTTCCTGCACAGGCATCCAACGCAAATAGCGCTGCTGCCTTCAGTCTGTGGGAGACCTGGAAAAAAGAAGAGAGAGAAATGCCCTTCTCCACTTCCTCCCTCCCTCACTCTCTCACGGGTGTGACTAAGGACTGCTAGTGGTTTGTTGAGGTGGTGTGTGGAGACCTTGAGTCTGGAGAACAACCGCCCCCTCCTCAACCTACACACACACACACACACCCCACCCTGGCTCTCTACATGTCTCTGGCAGAACAGTTTTTGTGGTTTTCTACCCCCTCCCCTTCCTCGGTGACGTCGGCTACCTTTCCTCTCAACGTTCTCTCTTTTCTGCTGAAGTTTTTCCACTGCGCCATCCAAACCAGGAGAGCCTGCCTATAGGGCACATCCTTTCTATAGGGAACAGCCTTCCTATAGGACACGCTGGGCTACTCAGGCCTCACTGCTTCACAGGGTGCTCCTTTCCCTGTGCCCCTCTGGCCCCTGCTCTGGCCCCTGGGAAACCCTGCAGTGTGGAGCCAGGCCCTGCAGGTTCAGCGCAAGAGTCTCCTAAAGAGCTCATATCTGCAGCCAGCCCACTGAGCCAGGAAACAACCCCCCCCCACAGCAGACCCCTCCCATATCCACACAGGGGAGGAGTCAGGGGAGCAATTATAAACAGCAGGCAGAGAAAAAGAAGAACGATCTTTTGTGGAGTATGCGCCTGCCAGGTGTCCCAGGTAACGTTCGGAGAGCGAATGACATTCGCAGACTGCTTTTCTCCATCTGAGGAATCCTCCTCTGGTCCAGCACTAGGTATGACCCAGCAGGGCCTCCACAGCACAGTTATATCAGCCCCATCTGGGCCCAACTCAGTTACCTGGGCCGGCTCGGGCGTCAGGACAGCCCAGCATGTTCAAATAGAGGTGAGAGGTGATGCAGGAAGATGAAGGAAGTCAGAATGCGTTTTCGTAAGACTTCTGAGCTTGGTCAGCTGGACTGGAAGGCCCCACGCGTCCTGGTGACGATTCTGACCCTCCTCATCCTCACATCTGCACTGAGCTTCAGGGGATCAGTTGTGTCCACTCACTCATAGCACTTCCATTAATCTGACCCCCCCCCCCCCAGGCCTGAAGCAATGACTCCACCCATGAGGATTCATCAGCAGTCACATATGGAGAGGAGATCAAAGATGGAGACAGAGAAGGAGAGATGGTTAGCGAGGGACAGACACAGAAGGAGAGAGAAAGAGAGAGAAAAGACCAAGAGAGGGAGAGAAGGACATACAGAGAGAATGAAAGGAAAACAGAGAAGTGGGACAACAGACTCTATTGAGGGGGGGGGACTGTCTCCACAGAGCACCATTCAGTATTCAGCAGGAACCTGCTTACAGCCCAGCCTATCTGCTTCTCACACGCAAACACACACACTCTTACACACGCGCTCGCTCTCACACATGCGTGCACGCTCACTCACACACACACACACACACACTCTTCTGAGGACACGCTGTCCTCTTATTACAGTGAAGCACAACCAAAACTCTTAAGGGAACACACAGCCTTTCCCAGTCTGGATCAAAGGCCTCTTTCAGTCTGACTGATAGTAGCAGAGGGGCGGAGGTGATGCAGGCCACGCCCACCAGTGCCCCGACCACTCAATTCTGTCTGCCTCTGCCGAGGAAGACCAGCGCCACCTAGGGGAATACTGTGGAACTGCAGCCCAGCCTACAGGAGCCAGGCCCTTTTACACATGGCCACATACCACCTGCTGAACTCAAGAGTGCCCCCTACCTGTCTGTAGGTGGAGATGATGATCTCGCGGAGGTGGTAATGCATTGGAGTCATCGTCTCACTGACCGAGTCCAGGGCCATGTCCACCTCTCTCTTCATTCGGTGGCCATCAGGGAGAAGTCTGACCAGCTGCATCACCACCTACACACACACACACACACACACACTATGGTTTTTGTGGACGTGCAGGTTTCTCCTCTGTAACTTATGAAGCAGTCGTCTCTCTCTCTACCCAGTTCCCATCACTGTACTGCTCAGTTCCCATCACTGTACTGCTCAGTTCCCTTCACTGTACTGCTCAGTTCCCATCACTGTACTGCTCAGTTCCCATCACTGTACTGCTCAGTTCCCTTCACTGTACTGCTCAGTTCCCATCACTGTACTGCTCAGTTCCCATCACTGTACTGCTCAGTTCCCATCACTGTACTGCTCAGTTCCCATCACTGTACTGCTCAGTTCCCTTCACTGTACTGCTCAGTTCCCTTCACTGTACTGCTCAGTTCCCATCACTGTACTGCTCAGTTCCCATCACTGTACTGCTCAGTTCCCATCACTGTACTGCTCAGTTCCCATCACTGTACTGCTCAGTTCCCATCACTGTACTGCTCAGTTCCCATCACTGTACTGCTCAGTTCCCATCACTGTACTGCTCAGTTCCCATCACTGTACTGCTCAGTTCCCATCACTGTACTGCTCAGTTCCCTTCACTGTACTGCTCAGTTCCCTTCACTGTACTGCTCAGTTCCCATCACTGTACTGCTCAGTTCCCTTCACTGTACTGCTCAGTTCCCTTCACTGTACTGCTCAGTTCCCATCACTGTACTGCTCAGTTCCCATCACTGTACTGCTCAGTTCCCATCACTGTACTGCTCAGTTCCCTTCACTGTACTGCTCAGTTCCCATCACTGTACTGCTCAGTTCCCATCACTGTACTGCTCAGTTCCCATCACTGTACTGCTCAGTTCCCATCACTGTACTGCTCAGTTCCCTTCACTGTACTGCTCAGTTCCCATCACTGTACTGCTCAGTTCCCATCACTGTACTGCTCAGTTCCCATCACTGTACTGCTCAGTTCCCTTCACTGTACTGCTCAGTTCCCATCACTGTACTGCTCAGTTCCCTTCACTGTACTGCTCAGTTCCCATCACTGTACTGCTCAGTTCCCTTCACTGGCTTTCAGTAGCTTCCACATTAGATTTAAAATTCTGATGTCTGCATCCAAACGGACCAGCCCCTCCATGAATGATGACAATGGTCAAAGCAGATGGATACCAAAGGTATCAGGATTTATTCCTGATATCTAGAAGTGCAAACCTTCCACCTTCTTTCTTTTCCTCTCACTCACTCGTTAAGGTAGTTAGTTAAGGTGATTAGTAACCAGAAGGTTGCCAGTCCAAGCTGCACTACTCACTGTCTCTAGCAAGACACTTCATGCTCAGATCCTGGAACTGTATTCAGTCATGACCAAGTCCCTCTGGGTAAAAGCGACGGCTAAATGCCAGAAACATTACCTCAAATTCCCCCTTCGTGTACTTGGCATCAGGGACGCTCACAATCTCCTCCTCTCCAAACTCGGGAAAGCCCTGAAATACACAAGGTGATTTCAGTCTAGAACATTCTCACAGCAACAAAAATCCTATCAGGACTGGAGTCACAGCACAACAACAGTTTAAAGTGGTCAGCAGGATGTGTGAGAGAAGTCTGTTAAAGAACGAGTGTGAAGCACTGCGGCAGGGGGGCGTGAGGATGAGGAGTGGGAGTGGTTGTGAGGATGAGGAGCAGCCGTGAGGATGAGGAGTGGGAGTGAGAGTGAGGATGAGGAGCAGGCGTGAGGATGAGGAGTGGGAGTGAGGATGAGGAGCGGGCGTGAGGATGAGGAGTGGGAGTGAGGATGAGGAGTGGGCGTGAGGATGAGGAGTGGGAGTGAGAGTGAGGATGAGGAGTGGGCGTGAGGATGAGGAGTGGGAGTGAGAGTGAGGATGAGGAGCGGGCGTGAGGATGAGGAGTGGGAGTGAGAGTGAGGATGAGGAGTGGGAGTGAGGAGTGGGAGTGAGGATGAGGAGTGGGAGTGAGAGTGAGGATGAGGAGTGGGAGTGAGAGTGAGGATGAGGAGTGAGAGTGAGGAGTGGGAGTGAGGCTGAGGAGCAGCCGTGAGGATGAGGAGTGGGAGTGAGAGTGAGGATGAGGAGCGGGAGTGAGGATGAGGAGTGGGAGTGAGAGTGAGGAGTGGTCGTGAGGATGAGGAGTGGGAGTGAGAGTGAGGATGAGGAGCGGGAGTGAGGATGAGGAGTGGGAGTGAGAGTGAGGATGAGGAGCGGGCGTGAGGATGAAGAGCGGGCATACGCTGCAGTGCCAGCGGATCAGAGCCGCGATGGTCATGGCTGTCGTCGTGCTGCCTTTTCCATTTGCACAGTTAAACACGAACGCTGTGTGACTGTCTTCAGCTAGCACACTCTTCGTCGCCTCCAGCAGTCTGTCAAAGTCCTACACACACACACACACACACACACACACACACACACACACACATTAAAGCATGCCATCACAACTGACAAAGATTACTCATAACATAAATCTAGTTCAACACGTCCCTAAGGACGTGAAATTCAATAATTTTTTTGGCATTATAAATTGAAAGTAATTTTTGCGACATGTGCATAAAAGAAAATACATTGACAGGTCTGTAAGGGCAAACAGTCATTGACATATTCCTGAAACACAACCAAACGGTCTGCATTCAGATCCTACCATACTGTGGGAGAGACCAAAAAAACACAGTACTGCTGGTCTCCACTAGAGGGCACCCTATACTCACGTCACCATTCCATTCAAACGGCGCCGCGTCTTACCACATGTTAAACATACACATGAGTGTGTGTGAGTGTGTAAACGTATGCATGTGTGTGTTTGTGATCCGAGTGTGTGTGCTGCACCGTTTCTCTGGGAGCGGCGCGGTCTGGGAGGGGGATGCGGTGGTAGTGCAGGCCGGGGTGGCTGAGCTGCTGCTGGGTGAAGGCATCCTGTAGCGTCTGGCAGCTCTTAAACAGCTTCACCTGACTGCCCTGCTCCAGGGTCACCTCCAGCCACTTCTGAGCACACAGTAGCTCCTCCTTCAGAGCCGTCTCCAGGTTCTACACACACACACACACACACACAGTCATATGCACATGCATGTGTGTGTTCCTGCTGTGTGAGCAGCGAGGCGCGGACTCTGGATCCGACCTCGATGTCCCGAGTGTGCGCAGCGTAGAGGGAGATGGGCTGCTCCAGGCAGGACGGCTCGCGGGGGCAGAACACCTGACCCTCCGCCTCCAGCACCAGCTCCTCCCGCAGGTTCACCCACACCACCCGCTCGTGTCTCCTACGCTCGTCCTTCAGGTACGCTAGCACCACCGCTACCGCCTGGAGAGACATGGAGGGAGGGACGGACAGAGATGGAGGGAAAGAGAGAAAGATGAGTGTGTGTGTGTGAGAGAGAGAATGTGAAGGTAGTAGAAAAGATGAAGAAAAAGCTAAATGAACAACCTATAGGGATGACTGTGTTTGCCATAGAGATAACTGCACAGGAATCTGAGCAGATCTATTTACCACCCACACACACCCACAACCCCCCCTCCCCACACACATGCATGGGGAGGACTATGGTGGTGTACCCACCTCAGACGTGGGCTGGGCCATCCCATAAACCGCCATCTTGGGCACCCTCCTGAAATTAGCCACCTTCATCTCCTTCATGGTGCTGAGAACATCAGGGGCCATGTATTCATCAGACACCTAGAACACACACACACACACACACACACACACATGCATTAAAACACACATACACTCCAACAGGGTAAGAGATCCTGTAGCTTTTTATTAACTCCAAAGTGGAGGATGTGGAATGTATGTTTACCAGTACAGTGAAATAAAGCTATGATAGCACCTGAGAAACACAGCCAAACACGCCCATACGCGCCCAAACACAGCCAAACACACCCATACGCGCCCAAACACGCCCATACGCGCCCAAACACGCCCAAACACGCCCAAACACGCCCAAAGGCACCCATTCGCACCCAAACACAGACATACACCAAAAACAGCCATGTATAGCCACACACACAGATACACACTGCCAATTCCCCAAACTCCCACACCATCCACAAACCAAGTCACCAGTAAAGAGATACAGAAGCAGGACACTCCCACTAAAGAGGCTCTCAGAAGGGCGCTGCAAAAATCTCTCTGTAATAATCTCTGTAAAAGTCTCTTTTTATTGTATATTTATTCAGTTTTCACAAAAGGGTATCAGACATACAATAGATAAAAAGTCCCAAAAAAGCTAAATTAGTAGAGACAACAAGCAAACAAAAAAGGCGCTAGATGCACATTACAGTGATTATACTGTTACATCACCAGTTCATATGGATACATACAGGTGAGTGGTTTAAACTGACCTAGGTCAACCACCCCTCTCCATCACTCTGGGCCAGTTGGTTCAGAAATGGCTGCCAAGTCTCATAGAAAACCTTATGTTTGCTCAATACGCCATATCTGAGTCTCTCCATGTATAATACACCTGTGAGTTCTGACAGCCAATCCGTGAAGGTGGGCAGTTTCTGATTTCCACAGTCTTCCACAGCCAATTACCCCACTTAGCAATTACCACTCCATTACCACTCCTACAAGAAACAGTAGGGTAGATACTAGGTGTAAAAGTAATAATCTCTGTAAAGGTCTCTCTGTAAATAATCTCTCTGTAATAATCTCTGTAAAGGTCTCTCTGTAATAATTAAGGAAAACTAACTGCAATGCTGAGTATTGTAGGTGTGGCGAGTTACATGAGCATGGTGTGTGTGTGTGTATATGTTTGTATGTGTGTGTGTGTGTATATGTTTGCATGGGTGTGTGTGTGTGTGTGTGTACGCGCACATGAGTGTGTGGGGATGCTTGTGTGTGCGTGTCTGGGTGTGTCTCACTCTTACCAGCACTCTGGCTCCTTTTGTGACGAGGTCAGGAGGAGCTCTGAGCTCTGATTGGTTCGTGCAGGCCAGGAGGCGGTACACCCAAGCATTGGCACACATCCACTGGCTGAAGTTACGAGCAAACGCCAGTGGATACTACAGCAAACCCAGAGAGAAGCACAAACCAGAGTGGTAAGCACAGATCTGCTTTCAGCTGACTGGGGAAATAAAACAAAGGATAGTAGAGAAGGTTTGAAAGAGTGCAAAGTCCCCAAGACAAACACACAGTTCCAGCTTCATACAGTCTACCAAGTCACACTTCTGCACACTGCATCATGTGAGATCAGTGTTTATGTGTGTCCTGAATTGGACATGGAGTGTGTGTGTGTGTGTGTGTGTGTGTGAGGTTAAAGGTCACAAAGGGAAGGCTGGTGAACCTGTTCATGTAGGTAGGCATTGAAGAGGATCAGGTAGATGTAGCGCTCCAAGCCTTGCAGCGCCCTCTGGAGGAAATACGCTTTACTACTGTTGCCCTACAGCACAGAAAAGTCAAGCATTAGAGATACACAACACACACGTGTACCTCCCCAACACACACACACACACACACACACACACATATATACCTGAGTGTGGTAATCCTCTCCGATAGCCTCCAAGTTCTTCTTGTTCTCATAAATGGCGTCTTTGATGTCGTGTAATTCAGAGCAAAGTTGGATGGCTCGGTCTACCTGACAGGTGTAGGGAGGAGAAGGCATCACAGCACACAGACATATACACACTATACCAGCATTTCACAGCACTGGAGAGGAGTGACCACCCTTCAGCATCCACCCACACTCTGCCCACGTCACTCCCATGCAGGGCGTCTGTTTACTATAAGCGTGGTCAGTAATGGAGACCACAATGGGTGGTGATAATGGCAGTAATTATCAAGATCATAATAGTTGACCTCTTACCTCCTGCATGACCTGTTGACCTTTAGGCAATTTGTCGATGAGCATCTTGATGACTTGGAACTGCACCTTCTGTTCAGATTCCACTGCTTCTGTAACTCTGATCAACACACACACACACACACAGTCTATTCAGATTCATATTATTGTTCTTTCCATTAACTTTAAACTTCCATTACATCTTTACACTTGGTTTATAAATGTGCCATTTTCAACGGCGCATTTTTCTGAAAAAGTGTTAGATAAACGAAGAGCATGGGTGCTGGGAACGGGTGCAGGCTTACGGAGGCTCGGTAGGGGAGGGAGGTGGAGGTGACTGAGGTGGAGGAGGTGGGGCTCCCTCCAACCGCTGCATCACCAGCGTACCCAGGATCATCCCCACGTTTGTGCGGCCCACGCCCACATGGCAGCTGAACAGCAGAACAGGAAGAGGCCGGGACACGTCCCGATTCAGAGACAGAGAGGGACTCTCCTGAGGGAGGGAGGGAACAGACGTCTGCAACGAACTGCGGAGAACCACTGGGGTATCGGGAGTCATCAGGAAGACCGATTCCTTGTGTGAGCAAACACATTTAGACAACAAAGCCAAATTCTTCTGAACCCTTACACTTAATATGGACCTTTACCCTTAATATGAACCCTTACCCTTAATACACTGACAAAGGCATCAAACTGCTCTTCCATTGGGGCGCCCTCCAGAGGCAGGGGAATTCGGTGGTACCTGCAGGAGAATTTACCAATAACAATCATGTTCTGGTCCCACTTGGGCTTTTAAACCCTTTAAGTGAAAAGTTCTGTGATGACAGGGTTAGAACTGAAGAGACATTTATCAAGTTTCCCCCTCTAGGACATGGATGTTTTCTATGAACTCAGAAATCCAGTTCTTAAATAAATGAATAAAGACTCTTCCTACAGAAAAGTGAACAGCACCACACAGCACTAGAGACAGAGAGACCAGAGAGAGACAGACCAGAGATAGTGCCAGTCTGGAAGAGAGAGTGTGTGTGTGTGTGGGGGGTAGGTACCTGTATGCAGGCATGGTGAAAAGTGGCCTCTTGTAAACCTCCTCGGTGACATGAATATCCTCTTCACTGGAGATGCTGATCTTGTGTGGCTCATCTTTAAAATGCTCGATGTCATTGTAGACGTAGAACACGTTCTCATTCAGCCTGGCAAAGTCATGGAGCTGCAAGAAAAGGCATCAAATGATTTAAGGTGACATGACAAAAAAGGTATGAAAACACAAAGTCTACACGTGACATTGTGAAGGTGTGCAAAAATCTGATCTGTCGGTGATGCAAGTACTGAGCTTTTATTTATAGTCCCAGTAAGGCAGTATTCCCAGTAAGGCAGTATTCCCAGTAAGGCAGTATTCCCAGTAAGGCAGCCCGGCACCGAGCTAATCCTTCACCACTTTACCTACTGCTCATTTGATTTCTTTGTCCAACACTATGCTGGGTTTGGTGTGTCTGATAACTATAAGTCTGAGTCTATAACCATTCTAAATAAATCAGTCACCTCGGACCACCAGTACTAGTCCCAGCAGCACCAGCAAGGTCTGAGCAGAACGGAGCCAAACCAACCGGCTTCTTCTCATTTGTTCCCTCTACTTCTGGTGACCCAGAGTCCAGCTCCTCACCTCTCTCCTCATACTCAGCTCCAGGTTCTCCACAGAAGGCTCCTTGCTCAGGTTGTGCAGCTGCTCGTGAAGGTTCTCCTGCCTCCTGGGGGTGTAAGGCACAAAGTCGTCCTCCAAATGCAAGAACAGCAAGGGCTCCTCTCTCACGCAGAACAACATCACCTCCTTTAGTGGAGAAGAGAGGAGAGAACACCAAAGACACAAAGAAAGAAAAGGAATTCAACACTCTTTCCCCTAACACAAAGTTCATGGCCTAAAGTCTGATTTTCATTACTCAGATCAGTAACAGTGCAATAACTTCTGCTCAGTGAGTCACACTACTCTTAATCACCTCAGACATTTATTTAAACTTCACTGTACATTTTCCACTTCGCTCAATATATAAACGGTGAAAATCAAGACATCTATAATCTTTTTATCAGGGTAAAGTGTTTGGAAAAGAGCTATTTATCATGAAGGAGATGAATCTTTTTTGAGAAAGTTATATGGTTTTATTCATTCATAAATGGAAAACTGAAATGAAAAACACTGTACCCAGGCAACACAAGTCTCTCATCCATATGATGGAGATTCAAGTTTGATGGAGCTCAAAGTGCATCTGCAAGGTGTTTTTGTTCTTAAACTCTCAATGCTACATGTGGATCCATCTTATCCTTAATGCTGAACCTTCTCATCATGACACACAGCCTTAGAGAGCTCACAGACATTCTGCGGCCTGAGAGAGCTCACAGGCATTCTGTGGCCTGAGAGAGCTCACAGACATTCTGCGGCCTGAGAGAGCTCACAGACATACTGCGGCCTGAGAGAGCTCACAGACATACTGTGGCCTGAGAGAGCTCACAGGCATACTGTGGCCTGAGAGAGCTCACAGGCATACTGTGGCCTGAGAGAGCTCACAGACATACTGTGGCCTGAGAGAGCTCACAGACATACTGCGGCCTGAGAGAGCTCACAGACATACTGCGGCCTGAGAGAGCTCACAGACATACTGCGGCCTGAGAGCTCACAGACATACTGTGGCCTGAGAGAGCTCACAGACATACTGCGGCCTGAGAGAGCTCACAGGCATACTGCGGCCTGAGAGAGCTCACAGACATACTGCGGCCTGAGAGAGCTCACAGACATACTGCGGCCTGAGAGAGCTCACAGACATACTGCGGCCTGAGAGAGCTCACAGACATACTGCGGCCTGAGAGAGCTCACAGGCATACTGCGGCCTGAGAGAGCTCACAGACATACTGTGGCCTGAGAGAGCTCACAGACATACTGCGGCCTGAGAGAGCTCACAGACATACTGCGGCCTGAGAGAGCTCACAGACATACTGCGGCCTGAGAGAGCTCACAGACATACTGTGGCCTGAGAGAGCTCACAGACATACTGTGGCCTGAGAGAGCTCACAGACATACTGTGGCCTGAGAGAGCTCACAGACATACTGTGGCCTGAGAGAGCTCACAGACATTCTGTGGCCTGAGAGAGCTCACAGACATTCTGTGGCCTGAGAGAGCTCACAGACATACTGTGGCCTGAGAGAGCTCACAGACATTCTGCGGCCTGAGAGAGCTCACAGACATTCTGCGGCCTGAGAGAGCTCACAGACATTCTGTGGCCTGAGAGAGCTCACAGACATTCTGCGGCCTGAGAGAGCTCACAGGCATACCAAGCGGCCTGAGAGAGCTCACAGACATACTGGGCGGCCTGAGAGAGCTCACAGACATACTGTGGCCTGAGAGAGCTCACAGACATACTGCGGCCTGAGAGAGCTCACAGACATACTGCGGCCTGAGAGAGCTCACAGACATACTGCGGCCTGAGAGAGCTCACAGACATACTGCGGCCTGAGAGAGCTCACAGACATTCTGCGGCCTTCAAGGGGCTCCAGCTGCATGACTTGTGCGTGTGAGAAGTTCGCCCCACCGTACAGATCGGCCATTCACTACAGCAGGTGTCACATTGCACACTTTCTGCACCTTTGGCCTCTTTACACTGTGAAGTAAGACCTACTGACTCTGGGAAGCAGTACTGACTTCATTGCCTTGGCTCTGTAACTTCTGCAGAACCCGTTTGAAACCAGCCAGGCTGGGTTGGCCCATGCCGAAGACTGGGGAGCTGCCTTTACTCTGCCGGAAGTTAGGGGCGCCACACGAGTTCGTGGTGTTGAGCACGTCCGCCTTGCTGAACACGTCCTGAACCATGAAGTAGGAACCCTGTGGGGAGTTTAGTGTTAATGACGGCCCATGTTCCGTCTTACTCACAAATCATGCTAGGTCAAAGGTCACAGGACGGTATTCACCCAAGACCAATAAGTTATTAAATAAGTTATTAAAGACATTCACACAGGTAAAATAGGAGAAGTTAAGACTGCAAACCTGTACAGGATAAACTACAAATTCATTGTGCTGTCATGTCAAAATACTTTCAGACTTTTTCAGAAATGAAAAGTGGTGCAGTAGAAGAACCTCACGCAGAAGTGTTTATTTCCGTGTACTGACTGGCTTTTCTCTGCACTTTCATGAACACAAAAAACATGAGAGGTGCAAAAAGATGGAAAAAAAATGTGACTTCTATCTTTCTTTGGAATCCATCGTGGAGATTTCCTGTTGCAGGACGTTTCAAGGTTATAAATCTCTCAGGATCTCTCAAGGTTACAAGTGCTCTTGACTTCTTTTGACTTCTTTGCAAATTATAAATAGTGAGAAAATAACAGGACAGACAGATCAACAGTCGTTTCCAACTCATCGCCAACCAGCCCATCACGTAACGACATGTCAACAAACAGAAACTAACGGCCAAACAAAGCAGGTCCGCCCCCTGCGGGAAGAGCAGAGAGGGGAGGAGACTTCAAAGGCTCAACACTTAGGCGCTAACGCTCAACTTAACATCTCGCTACAGACGTCCAAATACCCAGGGCTCCATTAAAGACACGCTGACCCAAACACTGGTTCAAAAAGACTAGAGCGGCTTTGGGTGAGTGGAAAGGTCAAAAAACAACTGCGTGTTATTGTAAATGAACATAAAGAAATACTTTAGGTCAAAACCTTAAGCAGCACTTAAAATGTTTGTAAAAGTCCTGACTGTGTGACATTTGGCTTCTAGAAGCAAACTGACTACAAACTGCAAACTGACTACTTTTATTTGATAGTTCAGGCCATTGTCCTGCATGAAACTTTCTGGCTGGTTGAGTGATGAACGCAAGGAAGGAACCACGTGTTGTTTAAGGTTCTGATACATGTAGCTATACGAGAGGTCCAACTCCTGCTGCCAAAACATTCCCAGGTCCCTTTTGTCCTTCATCTGGACAACCTGCTGCCGGAGGGTTTCAGTCACTTTGGACAGGCTCACCATTTGTGCAAAAGTTAGGCTGCCAGTTAAATAGGGTTTGTCAGATAAGGAAATTAGCACCAGGCACCAGATTAACACGAATAACTTGCAGGTATCTGTACGTGTTCTCTAATGTTGATCAGTTTTTCAATTATATTATTTAAGTTTTTTATGCTGTGCTTTAGAATATATACAATTTATGAAATAAGTTTAAAATACTTCTATTTCACTCCAGTTAGGATAATTTCACATAGGACTACACAAAGACCATGACATTTAGGAAATTGTGTGTTGTTCTCTAATTTTGATCTCCAGTGTATGTGTGTGTGTGTGTGTGTGTGTAGTACCTGCACCAGGAAGTGTTCAGGCATGGTGTCTGAGATCCGGCCCACTTTGTAGTGAGTCCTGGGGAGGTCATCGTGAATCTGGAACTCCTGCCTGCAGTTATACCTAAGAATACCCACAGAAACATTCACTTTAAAACTGCACTATTGAAGTTTGGGAAATTGGTGACTTGCACAAAACTTGCAGAAGAACATTGGATCATGGGCTACCCTGCATTCCATATAAATAAAGTCATATTCATAGAGTACTAGGTTAAACCTAAGGTGTCTGGTCAGTCAGTGTATCTGTTTATGTAGTTTGCTGTGGTCAGTACAGTGAGCAGATCAGCTAGGAGAAGGTAGCTTGTGTTCAGTAGAAAGCTTTACCGAAACAACACGCATTTGCTGGGCTTTGACATATTTTAGCTGAATATCCACTGATTGGACAGGTCTGCTATTAGCTAGCCACACGCCTGTCAGAGGCAATGCAACCTTAGAGGAGCCCAATGCAATCCCATAATCATCTATTGGTTTAACTAAGCAAGTTACCCATCATCACCCATGTAATCTCTACATATTTTCATTCAGCCTCAAGATGTAACTTGAAAATGAGAAGAAAATGCTGCTATTGTTTGTGACGAGAATGTTGTTACATAAAGAACTGTAAACAAAGACAGCCGCTCTCCCTTTTAGATTGCTGGCTCTCCTCTACGTTTCTTTGCTTTGACCACGACTGAAGCAGCAGAATATGGAGACTTCAGGAGACCGAAGGAGACGGCTGGGATCGCGGTTCCCATATTCCGTCCATTCACAAATGTTTAATGCTGTACAGATCAGGACTGTGAGAAACGCCATTATTACTCCGGTAATATGTAAAGACATCTCACACATTCCAAACTACTCAAATGCCTAAATGCGACCTGAAAGTTTGGATTTTAGAATGAAGATTTCAGACTTTGCAGGTAACAGAAGGCCCAGGTGTTGTTTCTTGACTCAGTAATGCGCCTTCTATCAATTTTGACAAATAAACCTCACACAGTACAGCTTTAATATTTGTGATTCAACATTTACTAATTCATAGTTTGTTACACATTCGTCATGTATTTAAATAACTACAAAAAATGCACTAGGAGCATTAAACTGTGTGGTTTAAGCAAACACCACCCCTCCACCAACACACAGATTCTCCATTATCTCAAATAGTGTCTGTCTGGGTGGGACATCTCACATCAGTGTTACATTGGCAGAGGACAAAACAGAAGCGTCTGTCTTATCTCCTGCCCTGACCATCACAAACGGAGGGATTAGAGCCTGCAAGCCCATATATGAACGCATGCACGTGTGTGAGTGTGTGTGTGTGTGTGTGCGCAATTTAGGAGGAAGTCTTACGTAATAACGACTGGGGCCACTTTGTTGGTGATAATAGACTTGGCTTTGCTGTTGTGAATGCTGACCGCCTGGAAAGAGGTGGAGCTTAGTGACTGTCTGCTGTCCATCATCCCGTTACTGTGGAAACTCTCAGGTGCGGTTGGGGGTGCAGCACTGGCAGTTGTACCCATACTCCACTAGCAGCTGTTAAACACACACACACACACACACACGCACACACGAGGGGGGTGTTGAATGTAATACATACACGCACCCACATTAAACACATTTACCCACTGCTCTTTCTCCATCTTCTCCAGTATATGGTAACATGGTCACAAACATTTAAATTCCTTATGAACTATTTTACTTATTTCAACCTGCTCATGTTTTAAAATAAATACCTGAACAAAAGTCAACATGAGAGAAGCAATACAATCTCTGAAGATCTGGACAAACACAGCGCTGGTGAGAAGCCTGCAGCTCACTGATCACTGGACACAGTGCTAAAACTGGCCCCTGTGGGGGGGGCACACACACCAGGCTGAACACACGAGACTACAGACCACAAGTGAGCCACACGCCCCCAACTGGACTCTACCAGGGAGACGGTGAGGGTCTTGCTTGAGGGTCGCGCAGTGGCGTAGGTATCATTTCAACTGAGTTAGCGCTGACTTAGCACCGTGTTGGCACCGAGTTAGAACAATCTAAAACCTTCTCCAGGCGCTCCGCCAGCCTACACATCCTACACCAGCCCCACGGAGAGCCGTCTGCAGAAATGAGTGCCGCTAAAGTTCACAGGCGCTGCTAACGTTCACGAGCGCGGCTAACATTCACACACTCAACGTCCGTCTTTCTGTCTGCCTCTACCCGCAGTTTTTCTTTTTCTCTTTTGGTTCCTCTGAAAGATATATATACTGTATGTGTGTGTGTATAATCAGACCATCATCACACTCCGCTAACTCACACCGATGAGCACTGTGAGAATGTTAAACTCATTGTCCTGGTGACAGACATCATTCTCATGAACTTTGATCATACAAGCTGATGTCATATTGTGGAGAATGTGCAAACCCTCCTCTACAGAGAGAGGGAGCACATCAGGACAGAGCTGTTGGGCCGCCACTTAATGTGTGTAGTCCACATGCTAAAAACACTTTACTACAGATAGTTTACTACAGAGATACTACAGTTAGGTTTAACTAGTTTAGCCATGATAAATTCTCCAGCAGGGTGAGTTGCAACAACACTGCAACACTGATCTTGCTTTCAAGTTTTCATGTGTGTTTTTACAGGTTTGACCACTTCACTATTGCTACAGAATAAAAGCACGAATGGAGAACATGACCAGTGTTACCAGTGTTACCAGTGTTACCAGTGTTACCAGTGTACTTATGAGAGTAATTTACAGAACCAGCAACAACTGCCTTCAGATACAACATGGCCAGTCTTTACAACATGACCACTTTATCCCGCTAGTCGGGGTCACAGGGAGCTGAAGCCAATCCCAGCATCATCAGGCGAAGGTCACCAGCCTGCCACATAGCCAACAAACACACACACACTCCTATGGGCAATTAAGAGCGACCGATCAACCTAACATGCATGAGGGGGGACACTGGAGTACCTGGGGAAAACTCAAAAGGGAGACACGCAAACTCCACACAGAGCAGCCCAAAAACACAAAGTAAAAAATAAATATTTTCATGGCCAGATATAAAGTAACAGTCCACTACCAATATCCACCTGTTCACAAGGTGCTTTTCATTAGGCCTGCTGAACCCAGGTACAATCATCAATGTTTTAGATACAAAAATGGCATTTTAACTGGTGTACAGTCTGCATGTGTAATGTCTAATCCAGATTTCCACACAAGCCCTGGACATGTCAACATCTGGACTGTAATTAATGACATGTATAATAAAAATGTCAAAATAATGGCATTATAAAGCCACTATAATTCTACTGATTTGCTTATAAGTTTTGTTAGACTTATAAGCCTAAAATGTAATGTAATCAGAGTGTAGGTGGTGGGGTGTGTGTGAGAGGAGACGCGAGTGTGATTCATGTTAAATTCACACGTGTTAAATTCACACGCACGCACGCACACACGCACGCACGCACACGCGCGCGCGAGCGCTGAGAAGCAGTAGTTCCATGGTCAGACTGGTGGGACCTATAGCGCATGGTGAGAGGAATGGAAACAGAGTGTGTGGCCAGTGTCAACATGGCAGCAGAACCAGAACCAGGAAGCTTGAAAGATCTGGACGAGAAGAGGACATGTGCAGGGAAACGAGGTCATGTGGTTACCCTAGCAACTGCTCAGCCATACTTGTTATATTAATTCATTTTGGAGTTATTTTGTAGAACTGACCATGTGTGTGTGTGATGTCTGTATGCGAATGTGTGCATGTGTATACTTGTTTGATGTCGGTGATGTCTGTATAGCGCACACACACACACTTGCATGCATGCTTATTCACACACACACACACACACACACACACACACACACACACACACACACACTCACATGCACACTGATCTATACCACCTCTACACACTGATCAATAACAGCTTGAATTGCATGATGCATCAAAGGTCCAATTCTTTTTTCATTACTAAAACTTGTTGTCGGGGTGTCAAGTCAAATCAAATTAAGCATGCCGAACTGACTCACACGCATTTCACATGGGGGTCATTTTAACAGGTGACCAGGATCACCCCACCTGCTTCTTCTCACTTCTGACTTTTTAGTTTGTTCATGTGCATCCAGTAAAAACACTACTGAAATAAAAATACTACCACAGGGTTCCCATAACAACTCTATCTGGATAAGTCAGCCTGGACCAAAACGCCTGAGAAATGTCAAATAAATTTAGATTGAGAAATCTTAGAAAGTACAACATGCCTGACAGAAACTGGTATACAGAATACCAAAACTCCACACTGATGCAGTTCTGTATTTTACTTGCACAACAAGTCAAATGGATGTCTGGATGAGCAGAGTGGCAGATTCAGCCCCGAACAGAGCAGCGGGAAGCAGCCCTGTGTATATCTGCACTGGTCTGCACACAGCTCACACTGAGGAGCATCTGCATGAGACTCTGGGGAAACAGTCCCTGAGGAGTGGAAACCCAGATTCTGGCCACTGTCTGCACCTTACAGTAAGGTCTGTGTGTGTGTGTGTGTGTCCACAGTCTGCAGCTGACAGTACAGAATGCCTTAGACGTTAAAGAAGGAGCCGGTCTCCCCAGTGTCAGCATTCTGGTGCTCCAACAGCGTTGAGCAGTAAGAGAGACACAGGAAGCACTGCAGATAACTGTACACAAGCCCATCCAAGCTGACCAGGTGGAGCTCGACGGCTGACATGACAGAGACGTTCTGAGCAGCAGAGAAACACAGAGAGGCACCGTCTGCCCAAGGACACGGAGGAGGTCAGAACGCTGGAGACATGAGGGACTTCACACAGGCTAGAAGTAGTGAGAAAGACCCAACTGTCTCTCAACGTGGGAAATGTAGGCATGTGCTAAAGAGGAGGAATCTGACAGCACTCATGCAAGAGAACTGAAACAAAGGTTTAAAAAATTAAGAGCTCCCTCTACTGGGCTGGATCGGAACAGGAGCAGCAGGGACAGATATCACAGAAAAGGAACTTGGAGCAGTTAGCAAAGAGTGTCCACCTGGAGAAACGCACACTGGGCTGATTTTATTAAATGTTGGAAAAATTTTAAACCCCTTGACACGTGTAGAGAGGGTTGTGTGCTTCCCAAAACCAGTTTATGACAAGACGGCTGCGTCAGGATCAGTCCGAGAGTTTCCTCCCTCACTCAATGGGTGACCTGCAGCGACAGGACGTCTGATTCCTGCCAGACGCAGCGTCTGACAAGAAGAAGCAGCACAAGAGGAAACAACAGGTCAGACACACTAAATCCCCCCCCCCCCCCAACTGGAGGGAATGGAACTCTGCTGGTGTATAAACCTGGGCCTCCGTACAGAGAGACACGTGTGCGGAGAGGAAGGGCTCCCGGCAGAAGGATGCACCTGTACACACCACAAGGAAGGATGCTAACACCATTCCGTCCTTAGGAAACAGTCGCAGGGCAGAGAGGAGATGTTCACCATGGTGAAAGACACAGCAGTGGCTATACGGTTGGGGCGCGGAGTGCAAGTGTTGCTGTGTGAAGGGTTTCCTTCAGCCTTCAGGCACAGTAACCTTAAAAAATCAAAACAGTATAAATAGCATGTGAGGTCAAACAGCTGTGGAACAGCAAGCCTGGTATCCCAAACCCCAACCGCCGTGAGTTGTGAGGGTGGAGGGCGGCGAGTATCCCGGTGAGGGTGGAGGTGCAGGGTAGACTGGGCGCGAGGGTGGAGGTGCAGGGTAGACTGGTCCTCCCAGTCTTATAGTAGTGAGAAGCAGAGACGAGGAAACACCAGAGAGAGAGACTTAAACACACTCCACCTGACCACACTCCATCTACATGCTCAGCACATCACACTGCTTTACTCTTTCAATGTATTTGATTAGAAATCATGATGGAGGCTTTGATTGTTCTCAACCCCAGCACAGAAACCTACATACCTCCACAGGAAGTGACCACACTAGGTGGCAGGAAGTGGGTGGGGTGAAATCCAAGGAGAGTTTTGAAACACCAGCTTTGTTTTGCTTTTTCCCCCCCAACCTAAACAAGGTCAAAGAACATGCTTCTGCAGGGTGTGTTGCATCAGTTATTGGCCAATGGACGAGCACATGAGGGAAGTGACTTCACCATCTCTGTGCACCACTACAAGTCATGCTGGTGTCTAAATCAGGGCAGCCCAAGGCCTCCTGTTTAAAACTACATTTGTCACACACATTCACAAGCACACAGATTACTTAAATACTCAAGTAAAAAAAACAATGACATTACTTCAATATTCAAAACAGATGCAAATCAATTATCCATATTTTGTTAACAGCAAATTCCTAGAGGAGTAAAATACCTTTAAAACCTTTAAAACCATCAGCATGGTTTCTTTTCCTGTGTAATGGCTTTCAAAAGGGGCCCTGTTTGGGGGTGGTGCCCTGTTTGGGAGGGGGGCCTACCCTCTCTGTCCACCCATCTGCTCATCTCTCTCTCCCCCATATCTCTCTCTGTTTGACCTCTGCCTCCTCTTCCCTCTCTCCTCTCCACCCGAGAACCAAGGACCTCGGAACAAACTGCTTCCTCTCTGTACTTCCTGCGTTGCACCACACAGAGCTGGCGGCTGCTTCCACTCCATATGGTTCAGCACAGCGAGCTACACACACACACACACACACACACACACACACACACACACACACACACACACACACACACACACACACACACACACACACACACACACACACACACACACACACACACAGCAGGATGAGACTCGCTGTCTGGAACACACAGCTAGAGATGGAGAGACGGAGAGACGGGCGAGTGGACGCGACTTTGCTTACGCTCAGGCTTTTAAATGCCACGTTGGCCATTCAAACCCCAAATTAAAAGACATTTCTGTGCTGATGTCGGCAATGTAGATTTGTTCAAGAACTTCTCCGGTGCCACTGGAGAGGAAGTGTGAGTGGAGATGCAGTGAGCTCCGACTGCTCCTGCAGGCTTCCCTCACTACGACAGGAACATTCACAGCTCACTCTCACATACACGACAACACTGTGACTAACAGACTTGGTAATTTATCAAACACATCGGCATGCACTGTAATTCCTACCCAGCCTGCTCTTCACAGTTTTTTACCACTACAGTCAAAGTATTGAACCACGTAAACCACGCAGCACTTTAGCAGTCGGCCGTGAGCCCCAGGCAGCCCATACCCACTGACAAACAGCACTGGGAGAAGCTTGCAGGAGACCAGGGTGTCACCCCAGCCTGGTGGGTGAGCCCGGTTAGTGGGGAGTGCAGGACTGGTGCTGAAGGTTCAGGAATAGTACCAAATTACACCAGAGACTGTTCCGAACCCTAAACCTAACATTTCATTTGAACTCCGTGTAAAATGAATCACAGCTGCGGTGCCTGTCCTGAAATTACACACACACACTCTCTCTCTCTCACACAGCCATTCTTAAGGGTTCAATGGTCCAGACGTTTCTTGTGTGCCCTTGCTTTTGCTTCCCTGATCTACAGTTACAGGATGTTATCCTATAAAGCCAGTGAAACTGCATTTTAATCAACACTCCAACACAACACGAGTCCCCGAATTAAATCATCCATTCAGCCAGTATAGACCAAGCATGGCTACCATTAGGAGCATCCAAATATGAACAACCTCATCAACACCTCCTCCAACCCCCCACTATCACCACCAACTACCACCACCCTCACCCCCACCCATACCCCCACCCACAGTACCTATCTGAGCTCACCAGACAAGCCTGCAGCAGAAAAACGTGGAGCAAACCTGCTTCCTCCTCACCAAGCCATCATGTGTGTGTGTGTGTGTCTGTTCCTCCTCACACAGCCATCATGTGTGTGTGTGTGTGTGTGTCTGTTCCTCCTCACACAGCCATCATGTGTGTGTCTGTTCCTCCTCACACAGCCATCATGTGTGTGTGTGTGTGTGTGTGTGTCTGTTCCTCCTCACACAGCCATCATGTGTGTGTCTGTTCCTCCTCACACAGCCATCATGTGTGTGTGTGTGTGTCTGTTCCTCCTCACACAGCCATCATGTGTGTGTGTGTCTGTTCCTCCTCACACAGCCATCGTGTGTGTGTGTGTGTGTCTGTTCCTCCTCACACAGCCATCGTGTGTGTGTGTGTGTGTGTGTTCCTATGGAGCGGAGGCAGCATGCTTTGTATGAGTGAGTGAGTGTGTGTGTGTGTGAGTGCACGTGAAAATTCATGCAGTGGCAGTCTGATTTACCACCTGCTTAGACAGAGAATCCACACTCAGTCATTAACAAAGTACAAATAGAAATTACACAGATACATACAGTCAAGCTTCTCAGGCAAGGAAGCACGGTAACATCTAGATGTGTGTGTCTGTGTGGTGGGGGATGTTTTGAGAGGATATGGAGGCGGACTCTCAGTCTTACCAACAGCGTCTCTCGCACACACACACACACAAACACACAAACACACTTCCTCCACTCACTCTCCTCCACACACACACTTCCTCCATACAGTTGCAGAATTATAAGCTAGTGACAGATACAGTTATCATATACCTCCGAAAACTCCACCCAACACTCATCCACTCACACACCGCTACACCAATCCACCCCTCTACTTCACCTACCCTCACACACCCCTACACCAACCCACCCCTCACCTCCACCCCTCTCACCACTACCTCATAATTATAAAGCTCCGCTCAAGTAGGACACAATGACAATGTGCAATGACAGAACGGAATTCACACACTCACACACACTTATCACAAGATCGTGTAATTTACAACAGCAAAACCAGACAAGAGGAGAGTAGGATCACTCTAGACACCCGTCTCCCTGCGGAGCCTTACGGACATTTGAACAGCAACCGGCTGCTAATTCTCACCCATCCAGTCAGGACAAGGGAGCATGGGAGGGATGGAAGACTACAGGCATGTTTTGGGATTGAACCACTGGCTACCAAACATGTTGTGGCCCAGAGATCAGGAAATGTCTGCTGTATCTCCATCTCAGATCAATCAGCACTCACACTGGCCAGCCTGCACGTCCCCTCCCACAAACACGGACGCCACTACTGATGCCTACGCGATAAACTCGTACTCAAACTCTTCTCGAGCTTTCGTTTTTAAATCTTGTACATTCTTGTCCAGCAATCCTACAAAAGACACAAATTGATATCATTCTGAATTCTAAGCAAAACAGAGTTCCATATTAAAAAATTTGCAACACAGATTTTCTTAGCGAGTATTTCCTAAAGTGTGTATTTCAAACATATATTCCATTAAGCATATGTGTGTCCATATCTGTACATGTGTGTGTGTGTGTGTGTATCAATTTGTGTGTCTATATGGAGCGTGTGTGATGCATGTACATGTGGAGCCTGTTTGTGTGTATGTGTTCGTAAGTGTGTGAGAAAATGTGCGTGTAGGAGGCATATGTGTGTATATGCGGATCTGTATGGTGTGTACAGTGCATGTACAGTGCTGCTTGAAAGTTTGTGAACTCCTTGAGTAGTTTAGATTTTTCTGTTGTCTTTCCACAACTCTTATTTTATCATCACCAGCTTTTGTAAATGAAATGTCAGGTTTATGTTCATCAATTCCATTTACTTCTTTTGAGGGAAATGTGCGAGTTGCCAACAGACGATATGAAACATGGAATCAGAGCATGTGCAAAAGTAAATGAACCACAGCTGCATTGATACAGTTAATTAGGTAAGAAACACATGTGAGTGCTCAATAATTCAATTAAGCAGACCAATCAACTGAGAAATCCTTGGGATATGAGCCACACATTAAAAGGGAGAGGAAACCAACCAAACGTCTGTCGTGCCAAAAAATCACACCGATCAACAATGAGGAGAGGAAAGGAGACATACGAGGACATCAGGAAGAAGGTGGTGACTTTTAAAGACTTTTTAAAGGCCTTCCAAAAAATATTTAAGACCTCATCGCCATTTTAAGTCATCTTTAACTTACAAAATTGTCATTTGCAATTTAATCTTTAAAACACAACCATACAACAGAACTGAGATACAGTATGAAAAAACAAAGGTCAAAAGAATAAATTGAACCAGGGCTAGATAGCTATATTAAAATATAACTTGGGTCACAACAAGAAACAAGTAACTCTCAGCTATTTATCACCTAGGACAACTTAAGTTAAACAAAATGGTGAATAATAAATAACAAACACAGTACTCATTACATGTGCCTCAATGCGTTTGTTTTGCATTCTAATGACTTCAGTTTGCATCAACTCTGAGTTTTTCTTTATGTCTAGATTAGTATACGTAATATCATTAAGGCTGTGATGGTGCTTATGTGGCGTTTATGTATAAATGGAACATCTGTAGCCACATGTGTGTTATGTTAGTTATTTCACAATAAACGAGCACCTACGGAGCATCAACACCAGCATCTGTGTCCAAGCTCCCCACATCGCGGCTACCCTGAAGCCCCCACTCACTCCGGACACGAAGTGGTGCACCTTCTTCTCAAGACATTGGACTTGATTAGTTGCACCTTTAATGATCCTCTAGCGCCAATTACGATTTAAATAGTCTCTAGAAGCTTTACAGGCGACGGCGGAATGTTATTTTTAACAGGTGCGATGAGGCAATAAATACATTCATGCATAATTTTTGCAGTCAAGTTGTTTAGGCAAAGCTAAAATATCAACAAAAATGTAATACCCCAAAAACTGTGATTAAGACTTTTCAATACTTTTTAATGGCCTTCATTTTTCCAAAATTGATTCATCAACTTTTAATACTTTTTTGACCCCGCGGACACCCTGTACAACCACAAAATAAAAATAAAAACTATGATGGTGATGATATCTGAAACACTTACGTCAACTTTAGACACTTTTGCTTTCTGTGATTTAAAGACTTGACCAACTTTATTTGGTTTAGAAGTGGTTTGTAGGTCAATTTCATTTATGTTCATTCTGTTTTAGTTTATTTTAAATCTTGGTTGCCTAATTGTCACTCTGATATAACAAAGTTGGTGGATTCACCTCAGCTTTTCAGCTAGTGAAATGCAAATATAAATATCTAGCTTTGGGATTGTGAAGGCTAAATTGAGGTTAATGGTTATTGTAACTCTGCTACTCCTCGACGCCGTCTTTATGCCGATTCTAAATCCATGATCAAACAAGGTAAATGTCACAAAAATATAAAACAAAAAAATATCGAATGGCACTTTTAATGAATAGCGGTCTTTAACTGTGGTAGTGTGACGTCATATGTCTTATTATATGACATAGGAAAAATGGCGGACCTAGTATATCAGAGGTTGTATGCAAACTACCCAGTCGCCTACTGAAAGAACGTACTGCATCGAAATCTAATGCGTACTGCTTTAAGTATGGCATTTTGGATTGAGCCAACGACCCAATGGCTTAAGAGGAAGAAAATTTGCACTCTGGATTGGTCAAGTCAAAGTCTGGACCTCAATCCCATAGAAATGTTGTGGTAAGATCTGAAGCGGACGGTACAAGCCAGATGTCCCTCTAATCTCTCTCAACTGGTGAAGTTCTGCAAGGAGGAATGGGCAAAAATCCCAAAAAGTAGATGTGAGACACTCGTTTGTGGTTACAGAAGACGTTTGGTTGAAGTAACGGCTGCAGAAGGACGTGGCACAAGATACCGACTAAAAGAGTTCACTTTCACATTTGGCAGATGTTCAGTTTTTGGAGAGAGAAATTACTTTTGAATGATTATATCTTTTTTTCTGTGTCCTCCATGTTTTGGAGGTTCACAAACTTTCATGCAGCACTGCATGTGGTGGTTGTGTGTGTGTATTTGTATGTGTATCTGTGTGCTGTTTCTGTGAGTCTGTGGTGTGGGCAGATCAGTCCAGTTCAGCACTCTAACGGCTGTTTACTAAAGAGCCACACCTGTTCCTTCCTTTCTTCGGCACGGCAGTGGCTTTGAAGAAAACCATTGCAGCATTTTACACACACCCACACAATACATCGCTGCATTGGGCACACTCACAGCTCAAAAACAATCACCAAACAATGATACAGAGTCTCAATATAAATTCTCACATGCTTCATAAACACATACAACTGATTTCCATACATAAAACAGCAATCACAGGGAGAATGAATAACCATGAATGACTGAATGAATGAATGCCCAGAGCTACCACCATATACAATACGGATATCACTCGGATGGAGATGTAACTGCACCAACGATCACTTAACAGCAGCACAACTCAAAACCACAGAAGCTACGGTGAAGGCAGCACGCCCCCCCCCACACACACACACACACACACGGCTGTCCTCATGGTCCTGGGATGGTCCAGTTCAGCCATGAATCAGGAGGATGTGCACTTCAGGACAAAGGAAGTGTGTTTAGCCAATACAGAGCTCAAAGCTCAGGTTGCTAAAGCAGAGCTAAGTGTGATGTTCATGTGGAATAAGCCTTTGTACCAGGTGTCCAGAGCTAAAGAACGGAGACTGTGGATGAGGAGTGATTGGCTGCCCAGGTTTGGACTGCAAGGAGGCTGCAACAGCACCGTCAGAACACACACACGGCACCAACGGAAATCCTGAGAGCCTGCAGGTGAGAGTGCATGTGTATGTGCCAGTCTGTGGGTAGCTATGTAGGGTGCCAGTCAAAGTGTGTATGTTTGCATGCATGCACGCACGCACACACACGTGTATATGCATGCACATGTTCACAAAGCATAAGCACCACCTTTATACCCAGAAATTACAAGTGTGTGTGTGTGTGTACAGATATTAAGCAGGTCTACATTATACTGCAGCTACTTCCTATATGCGCACACACACACACACAGTGGATAGCGGTTCCCTGCCTGTTTCCTGTGTGCTGTTCTGCTCTACATCTTGCAGATGGATGAGGTTTTTTTTAAACATCCTTTTCCACTGACCTGATTCACCTCTACAAAGCTGACGTGTGTTTACAGACCTGCAGCATGTGATGGATGGACGCAGCACTGCAAAGCACCTCCGTACAGCCACAGGACCTTTACTTCACCGTGGGTTACAGCGTCTACCACCTTACACAATCATGCACAAACTTAGAAATATGCCACCTAATGGCAGAAGACGGATAACACACTGTCCTTCAGCTCAGCGTGGCTCCAACACACACCCAGCCTTGAGAAAGAACAGCATAACAATGTTCAAAACTGAAAATCGGACTGTCTGCAGTTTTCCTGTTTTCAGAACATAGTGAAGCTAACCTACAGCTACCATACACACACACACATACATCTGTAATGCCTTTTAAAATACACCAATGAGCAAAGGTCTTGGCCTTGAATTACATAGTCAGCGTAAGCAACAACGTTTAATCTCACATCAAACACCAACACTGAACTAAGTGGTTTTGTCACTCTGTTCATGTATTTTGAATGACTCCATAATCTGGGTGTTAACCAGCCCCAAAACATCTGTGGACCACAACCAAGTCCATAAGACTCAGATGTGTCAGGTATGGTGGACAACACGGTCGCTTTCAGAATGATTTGGGTGGATGGACACGAGTCATGTACACTGAAAAACTGTACATATCTGTCAAAGCACTGATTCAGTCTTCCAAACTTCACAACGCTTACATTCAATTTACAAACACATTTACATTCAGTTTACCAACACATTTAGGCTAAAACATCCGCAGTAACCACATTTCTTCAATTGTAAGACCCAGTATAATAAATTTGGAGCTTTCACCTGTGAATGAAAATAAACGTAAATACTACAGTTCTGTTATCTAAATCATATAAACTCAATACTACACTTTCATTATCTATATCGTATAAATTACGTTGACGTTACGGTTACGCCACATGCGGTTAACACCTGAAACAGTCTGTGATGAGTTCTTATGATTTAACCGCTTCCACACGGCAACCCCAAGTTGAACACCAAATCGTAATCCTTGGCGCAAACTTCTCTAATCTAATGTTCACAGATTAAAACAGAGGGATTATTCGCGGATAACCAATGCGTCTGTCAAACAAAGCCATTCAATTACTTTAAGCGGTTGAGCAGAGGAGACACCCCCCGCTCTCTCCCGAATTCTCTGACTGAGGTTCTGAACAGGCAGGACGGTTTCGATACGCCCTCATCATCATTAATCTTCATAAGCCTAACTCTCGATACCAAGGGACCTGAAACACCAGCACTTAAAACTACCATAAGCTATTTTATGATTTGATAGGATTTCGAAACGGCAGTTTCGCCATCCCAAAAGCCCGAGCTCCACAGAACGCGTTTGGACTGGCCGAGTTTACATCCAAGTTTCATGCCACGTTGGGTCACCGAATTATTTGTCGCCTTGAGCGCCACGGACATGAAAGCACGTCTGTTGTCTACACTCTTACACTTAATCAAAGGGGCCCCTTTATTCCTGCCATTAATTAGCATAAAGTTACCCAACTAATAAGGCATCGATGCTAGATACTTACAATAGGCTTGTTTGTCATTACAATTGGGTGTATAGACGCGCGCCCTTGATGTCCGAAGTTCTAATGAAAATACGTGTTCAACGCCAAGGAAGGTGTGAAAAAGTTCTTAAATTCCTAAGTAGCATGATAACGGTCATGTTTAGTAGCCGAGCGTGAGTGAGTCCCTGTATTAACGCAGGCGCGCGTATGGGTCGACTGCTAAACCAGCAGGCAAAACACCAGGTTGTAAAAGGCTAAACAGACCCCCTCCGCCCTGCTCGAAATCGATGATACAAGATAAAAACATGTATGGCAATTTGTACGCCCGCTGGGCTGCATCTACCACAAACAATCTCCGAGGAGCATCGCGTGAAGCCAGGAAGCGGATTATAAAGTTAAGCATATCTCGCTTTGGTTGATCTGAGGGTATGCGATTAATTCACAACACGCCAGACATGGCAGGCTGAAAATGTCTTCAAACATGCACAAATAACCGGAATGACTGCCCGCGTTCATCGCCGTGTGCTGGTGTCGAGTGGACCAGGCTTCATCAAACACGCGCATCATTATTTGCAAAATACATTTCTCAGATTTCGAGAGATGCCATGCGATAGCCACAGTCGTGCACGGCAGAAGGAAATGACAGTAAAACTTCGTTACTCACCATTGCCCCGAAAACAGGTCCTCGGTTCGAAACACTAAATAGCAAATTGTTTTCTTATCTATGAAAGCAGTTCACTAACTATTTCTTAGGACTCGTGTTCGTCGTTGAAAGTGTCTGGTTCTGTTTTTTCATGGGCGGCTCTACGTCACACCGATAAAGTCTGGATTTTTACTCTGAAAGTGGCAAGCATTGTGGTTACAAGATGGTGTTCTGAGCATGCGCGCATTCAGGCACGAAAGCGCGAGTCCCATGGATTCACTCTGTGCTTGGTACTTGGAATCGCGCGACTCGTCTTTGTAGGCCAACTGGACAGCTGGTAGAATTCATAGCCTACACTAAATCGTTGCTATATACATGCAAATGTGGTTTTATGTAGGTTCGGTTGGCAGTAAAAAACAAAGAGAAAAATAATAAATATAGCCCACGTTTTATCTGGCTTGAACACATTTTTAAAAGGGGGCATTGTGTTTGACACGTTTTAAACATGGACAAACTGAAATGTCACCCTACAGCAAACTAACTATAAAACCAAACGAACCAAGAGAAAGAGCTAATACGTTCAGTATCTTTTACAGGGACGTAAGACCAAAGAGCCACGGCAACTTGTAGTATGTTACTGATATTTTTTCAATCAATCTGCAATGACAGTATATGCAGTTTATGACCATTTAAGTCTTCAAAGAACCGCAGAAATCGAGGAGGCGTGTAACACGGAGCAAATGAGTGTTCTAAGAGTTCTAAGTGTTCATTGTAAAATATGCGTACCAGCGCCTAATTTACAGTTCAATAGTTGATGAGCTGTCATGTCAGCCCTTGAAGAGGCACTGTGGTTCCTTTAATGCTTTCTGCTCCGCCACGTCTTAGATCTGCAGGGTGTGGAGCAAGGGGTATAAAAGGCAAGCTGATGTCGTGGGGGACAACCTGTCATTGCAAGCTGACCAACGATGAACACTGTCGGAGTTTTACAAGCGCTTTCTTTCCAACTCTTATTAGTCGGAGTATTTGGGATTCACAGACACATTTACGGAGCCAGGAATACGACGCATCAGGTGCTCGCTGCAGAACGTACGCCCCGCCATCACTTGCCGACATATATAATGCGACTGTATCGGAATTTCAAGACAAATCAATCTCGATCAATGGATTATACCTATCAAGAACGAACGAATCACGCTGATACCGTGAAGAGCGTTATGTCCAAGAGTAAGAGCATTTTCACTTTTTTTTAGTTTTAATTATGTTTTCTTTCACATAAAACTACAATCAGATTGACAGAATGAAATAAACATTTTATATATATTTTTAAATATCACGTACGATATCCAAATAGCCTCTCAATATTGCGGTAAAATGCGAAAATCTGTGATGTGCAGCGTCTATTGTTTTGGGGCGCAGTGGTACCTGGCTGTCAAATCTCCGCGCCAGACGCCCTCAGATGCGGGCAATCAACATTTCAGTTCTGCGCGAATAAGCGTGGAGAAGGATCAGTGGGCCCCGGGAGCGCGTGCTTTCAGTCTATAGCGCAAAGCATCGCCCCTCTTCTTCTGAACATGGTGATGTTGATTGGACAACTTGCCAGACATCCCTATACAAATCATTTGTTAACTCAAATCAACATCTCGGGTCACTTCTTTTCACACCCATACCCTGATTAGATTAGCTGTCCGTGTCTTTGCTAGGCGGGCCCGAACATAACGGCTGCGGTGCTCCCCGCGCGGGGGTGATTTAACATCGCCGCTAGGTGAGAAAGTTGAAGCCTGTTTGTTTGAAGAGGATATGCGGAAGGCAAGCAAGCATCAGCGGATGTGTTAAATGATTGGTTTCGATCCGGTGTTTGTTTTGAGAGGATTACGAATAGCCTTGGCAAACAGTAAAGATCGGGTTATTATCAACCCTGCCGACATATTTAGACCTGTCCCTATACTTTTGATAGTTTCTGGCTGTTAATCAAAAACAAAATTGGAATCTAATCTAAAGTGCTGAAGAGGCAACCCACGCCCTTAATCATCAGCCTCTTAAAACTTTCTTAGTATTTAATCAGCTTTCTGTAGAACTGCAGTCAACATATGGAAACTGTAAGTGCGCGTTACAAGATCTATCCCTGCATAATATGCATAACATAATCCGACTCATTTGTAAGTTTGAAAATCGTGGGTGTTAATATACATCATTAGACATCAGTACTTCAGGTGAACATCGTCCACTCCTGCAGCTCAACAGAAACGTTACATTTTTGTTGCATTCTTGATACATTTTTCATGTGACTTTTTAATTTGCATCTGATTTTGTGCCTTAATTTAATTGGTCAGTTTGCTTAATAAGTTGTTTTCTTCTGCTCCAGGTTTGACCTATCGAGACAGACGCTGGGTCACAAACTTTGACCTCTCTTCCTTGCTGTTAGACCCTCACATCCAAGCTGCTGAACTGAGGATCCGTGTTCCTCCAGTAACCGATCACGCCAACAGTACTGTAGAGATGAGACATCAGCAGGTAGAACCGTGTCTCCAGCACAGCGTCTGCCTACAGGACCAGTCGATGGGTATTCTCCCTGAATCCTCTATGGTGAGCTCGTCCAATCACTGGAGGGTGTATAACATCACCTCGGTGCTGTTAAGCTGGCTGGCGCAGATACACACGCAGGGGAAGGCAAGGTTGCCAAAGAAGCATGGTCAGCTGCATTTGCCTGCTCACGTGCATTCCAACGACACGAGCGGGCACTCCGATGGCACACGTGGGCACCCTGATGGCACACGCAGGCACCCTGACAGCACACATAGGCATCCCGAAAGCGTGAGAGTTAATCAGAGTCGGGCCCACCGAGCCCTGCTGGTCGTTTTCTCCCACACAGGTTTAAAAGCAGGTGCTCAGCACCGGGCCAGTCTTCTGCACACAGCCGAGCGCTCCAAGTTTCTGCTGCCTCCAGACAGCAAACTGCTGTGGAGGGTGAAGAGGCAGAGACGGAGCCGGCAAGGACGCACAGGCCAACCCGGGAAACTCCCTGAGGCCCTGCAGTCCAAGAAGGAGAAGACGAACCTCTGCAGGAGGGTGGACATGCATGTGGACTTCACCCAGATAGGATGGGGATCCTGGATCATATTCCCTAAGAAGTACAATGCCTACCGCTGTGAGGGTTCCTGTCCCACTCCTCTAGGGGAGGAGTTTCACCCCACAAATCATGCATACATGCAGGTTAGTACTGCTCACGTATATATAGATATGCTTGCTTAGCTGATGAAGTTTTGTTTAATAAATAGTGCAATATGTTACAGTGTGTGATGTCTCCTGTTCTAGAGTCTAAACGTGTGCTAAAGTGTGTGATGTCTCCTGTTCTAGAGTCTAAACGTGTGCTAAAGTGTGTGATGTCTCCTGTTCTAGAGTCTAAACGTGTGCTAAAGTGTGTGATGTCTCCTGTTCTTGAGTCTAAAAGTGTGCTAAAGTGTGTGATGTCTCCTGTTCTAGAGTCTAAACATGTGCTAAAGTGTGTGATGTCTCCTGTTCTTGAGTCTAAACGTGTGCTAAAGTGTGTGATGTTTCCTGTTCTAGAGCCTGCTGGAGCACCACCACCCGGGCAGAGTTCCATCGCCTTGCTGCGCCCCCATCAGGACCAGCCCCCTCAGTATGCTCTACTACGAGAATGGAGAGATGCTGGTTAGTCACCATGAGGATATGGTGGTGGAGGAGTGTGGGTGCCAGTGACACTTCCAACAGTGGCAGCCCACACTTCAAGGCTGATCATCTCTTCCACTGAAGACCTTCCTGTTTCCAAAAGTACAGGGCTTGACAAACCAGCATTCTCAAAGACCCCTGCAAGAACACTGCAGATGGCACACAGAACAATTGCATGGTTACTGGGAGTCTATAACTAAATGCTGAAACTCCGAATGAATTAAGCAGACAGCTTTGTCAAGCAGTGTTGTACCCGCATTAGCCTGGTATGCACTCCAGCTATGAACCAACAAGGACTAGTCCAAGAGACTGAAGAGTTTGTGCACATGTCGTCTGTGACGGGAGTACATGGAAATGAGCAAGCAAACTGGAGAGAGAGAGAGAGAGAGAGAGAGAGAGAGAGAGAGAGAGAGAGATGTGATGGCTAGTTTTGAGATTGGAGAGGAGTACTGATATAAAAATGTAGCAAAAATGTAGCCTTGACTTGATGAAACACTTCAATGATCACAGTGCTCTCTAATCTCTAGAAGCTATGTAAGATCCTCAGAGAAGGAGAAAAAGCATCTCCACCTGAGCACATCTACAAACAGAATGTGTCATGTTTAATTATAGACCCCTTAGGGTTCCCAAGCACTGTGTTTACATTTAAAAAACACCATCTGGTGTGGCAATGTAAATATTTATTGTAAATAATAGGTAAATAAAGTAAAATATTTATGTTAATAATATTTATGATTCTTTGATTACCCATCAGTAAAAAAGATGAAACCATCAGTAAAATGTTTTTTTTTCATGAACAAATACATTTCTATAAATGGTTCTTTGGCATTTTTTTTAATCAGATGGGACAGAAAGGTGCAGGGGGTGTCTGGGGTGGGCAGTCCACAAGGCAAGCAAAGGTTATTTTTCTTTAACTTCTGCCATTATCTCTGAACCAATCATAAGCTGTTCAGTGTAGAGCGATTTCTTTACTTATTTCTGATTGACTCACTGAGTCAGTGCAGGCTGCACTGGGCAGCCCAGGAGAGTAGAAAGTGTTTAATCGTTTCTGCGAACAGGAGAAGTAGTTATTTGTGTATTAGTGCAGTTTTAACACTTTTACAAGTTTAAACTCACATCTGCATGCTAAAATGGATGAATTATTGCTTGATGTTTCTGACTTTTAATATTTTGTTAGGAATTTCTTTAGCGGATAGTCATAAACTATTATGGCTAATCTCTGTCAGCTCGGTCTGTAGCTAAACAATAATTCATATCTTTTCACATATTTTATTTTTGTGCATTTTACATTGAATACACCTACATCGCTAAGAAATGTTCCATTGTTTTCTGATTATAAAACAAAGTTGCCACATCTGCTATGTCTTCCATGTCACATCAGAGCCCAGTTTCTGGTCGCACCTCCACCATCTCTGAATTGAATTGAATTCTTGTCATATGCAGGTTAACACAGGTCAATAATGCAATGAAAAGCTTTGGATGAGAAGATCCATTTCAACTTGCCAGAGACAGTAGCCCCAGAGACCGTAACATACAATTTAAATAAAAACAAAAACAAATATGAACAAAAACGAATAATATAGCAGTGCAGGTGGGAGTGCAGCAGTAGACAGATGTCACAGAGAGCCCAGTTCCTGCTCACTGCACTATTACCCCTCACATGCCGAAGCAGCTCACGGCATGGACGTCCCTACAACCAAAACATAAAACTCATGAACTGTTTGTTACTGTTTTTCTTTTTAAACATAGTTCACTTGTCTTGCTGTATTTCTAGCAGATGCAAACTGCACCAAACCCTCCACTGAGTAATGAAGAGAAACATACATTCTACAGAACCATCTCATCTCTACTGCCCCTATGGTCATCTCTACTGCCCCTATGGTCATCTGTACTGCCCCTATGGTCATCTCTACTGCCCCTATGGTCATCTGTACTGCCCCTATGGTCATCTCTACTGCCCCTATGGTCATCTCTACTGCCCCTATTGTCATCTGTACTGCCCCTATGGTCATCTCTACTGCCCCTATTGTCATCTGTACTGCCCCTATGGTCATCTCTACTGCCCCTATGGTCATCTGTACTGCCCCTATGGTCATCTGTACTGCCCCTATGGTCATCTCTACTGCCCCTATTGTCATCTGTACTGCCCCTATGGTCATCTCTACTGCCCCTATTGTCATCTGTACTGCCCCTATGGTCATCTCTACTGCCCCTATTGTCATCTGTACTGCCCCTATGGTTGTCTGACATGAGGAATTCCTGATATGCCCAAGGCAACTGAGTGAATAAACTTCACCTATGGTTAGAGTGAACATTTTAACAACACAAACATCATCACCATAATCCACAGGGGGTGTAAAGGGAGAGGAGTGTTACACAGGGGGTGTAAAGGGAGAGGAGTGTTACACAGGGGATGTAAAGGGAGATGAGTGCTACAGAGGGGATGTAAAGAGAGATGAGTGCTACAGAGGGGATGTAAAGGGAGATGAGTGCTACAGAGGGGATGTAAAGAGAGATGAGTGCTACAGAGGGGATGTAAAGGGAGATGAGTGCTACAGAGGGGATGTAAAGGGAGATGAGTGCTACAGAGAGGATGTAAAGGGAGATGAGTGCTACAGAGGGGATGTAAAGGGAGATGAGTGCTACAGAGGGGATGTAAAGGGAGAGGAGTGCTACAGAGGGGATGTAAAGGGGAGATGAGTGCTACAGAGGGGATGTAAAGGAGATGAGTGCTACAGAGGGGATGTAAAGGGAGATGAGTGCTACAGAGGGGATGTAAAAGAGAGATGAGTGCTACAGAGGGGATGTAAAGGGAGATGAGTGCTACAGAGGGGATGTAAAGGGAGATGAGTGCTACAGAGGGGATGTAAAGGGAGATGAGTGCTACAGAGGAGAGATGAGTGCTACAGAGGGGATGTAAAGGGAGATGAGTGCTACAGAGGGGATGTAAAGAGAGATGAGTGCTACAGAGGGGATGTAAAGAGAGATGAGTGCTACAGAGGGGATGTAAAGGGAGATGAGTGCTACAGAGGGGATGTAAAGGGAGATGAGTGCTACAGAGGGGATGTAAAGGGAGATGAGTGCTACAGAGAGGTAAGGGATGTAAGGGGGGAGATGAGTGCTACAGAGGGGATGTAAAGGGAGATGAGTGCTACAGAGGGGATGTAAAGGGAGATGAGTGCTACAGAGGGGTGTAAAGGGAGATGAGTGCTACAGAGGGGTGTAAAGGGAGATGAGTGCTACAGAGGGGATGCTACAAGGGGATGTAAAAGGGAGATGAGTGCTACAGAGGGGATGTAAAGGGAGATGAGTGCTACAGAGGGGATAAAGGGAGGAGTGGGACAGAGGGGATGTAAAGGGGAGATGAGTGCTACAGAGGGGATGTAAAGGGAGATGAGTGCTACAGAGGGGATGTAAAGGGAGATGAGTGCTACAGAGGGGATGTAAAGGGAGATGAGTGCTACAGAAAGGGATGTAAAGGGAGATGAGTGCTACAGAGGGGATGTAAAGGGAGATGAGTGCTACAGAGGGATGTAAAGGGGGATGTAAAGGGAGATGAGTGCTACAGAGGGATGTAAAGGGAGATGAGTGCTACAGAGGGGATGTAAAGGGAGATGAGTGCTACAGAGGGGGATGTAAATGGAGATGAGTGCTACAGAGGGGATGTAAAGGGAGATGAGTGCTACAGAGGGGATGTAAAGGGAGATGAGTGCTACAGAGGGGATGTAAAGGGAGATGAGTGCTACAGAGGGGATGTAAAGGGAGATGAGTGCTACAGAGGGGATGTAAAGGGAGATGAGTGCTACAGAGGGGATGTAAAGGGAGATGAGAGCTGAGATGTAGGGTAAAGGGAGATGAGTGCTACAGAGGGATGTAAAGGGAGATGAGTGCTACAGAGGGATGTAAAGGGAGATGAGTGCTACAGAGGGGATGTAAAGGGAGATGAGTGCTACAGAGGGGATGTAAAGGGAGATGAGTGCTACAGAGGGGATGTAAAGGGAGATGAGTGCTACAGAGGGGATGTAAAGGGGGAGGAGTGCTACAGAGGGGATGTAAAGGGAGATGAGTGCTACAGAGGGGATGTAAGGGAGATGAGTGCTACAGAGGGGATGTAAGGGAGATGAGTGCTACAGAGGGGATGTAAAGGGAGATGAGTGCTACAGAGGGGATGTAAAGGGAGATGAGTGCTACAGAGGGGATGTAAAGGGAGATGAGTGCTACAGAGGGGATGTAAAGGAGATGAGTGCTACAGAGGGGATGTAAAGGGAGATGAGTGCTACAGAGGGGATGTAAAGGGAGATGAGTGCTACAGAGGGGATGTAAAGAGAGATGAGTGCTACAGAGGGGATGTAAAGGGAGATGAGTGCTACAGAGGGGATGTAAAGGGAGATGAGTGCTACAGAGGGGATGTAAAGGGAGAGGAGTGCTACAGAGGGGATGTAAAGGGAGATGAGTGCTACAGAGGGGATGTAAAGAGAGATGATGAGTGTGAGGGGGATGTAAAGGGAGATGAGTGCTACAGAGGGGATGTAAAGGGAGATGAGTGCTACAGAGAGGATGTAAAGGGAGATGAGTGCTACAGAGGGGATGTAAAGGGAGATGAGTGCTACAGAGAGGATGTAAAGGGAGATGAGTGCTACAGAGAGGATGTAAAGGGAGATGAGTGCTACAGAGGGGATGTAAAGAGAGATGAGTGCTACAGAGGGGATGTAAAGGGAGATGAGTGCTACAGAGGGGATGTAAAGGGAGATGAGTGCTACAGAGGGGATGTAAAGGGAGAGGAGTGCTACAGAGGGGATGTAAAGGGATTGGAGTGTTACAGAAGAGCTGTAAAGGGAGAGGACTGTTACAGAGGGGGTGTAAAGGGAGAGGAGTGTTACAGAGGGGGTGTAAAGGGAGAGGAGTGTTACACAGGGGGTGTAAAGGGAGATGAGTGCTACAGATGGGGTGTAAAGGGAGATGAGTTTTACACAGGGGGTGTAAAGGGAGATGAGTGCTACAGAGGGGGTGTAAAGGGACACGAGTTTTGGGGGGGTATCCCCATGCTTCTTTTTAACTGGGGGGTAAGCATCTCGCATCCCTCCTCAAATCAAGCCCTGAGTATAGTTCTGGCTTTCTAAATATGACTAAAGACGTGCACACCCATTATGTCTTACTGAACCCCCTACCCAGACAAAGCATTTGAGAACCGAGCCTGAGATGGAGTCTGCATTAGTTATCAATTTATTAGCCTATTTACAACCAAGTTATTATTTCTGTTTATTCAGTAAGATACCCACACGTAACCAGCAGATATAAAGTACAAAAACCACGCTGGAGAAAAATGTACTGCGTATGTTAGGTTCAGCAGTGACTGACATTGCTCTTCATGAGAACTGGTAAAAGTTACAAACCGTTACGATTAAGGCTGTTGGCGCCTTTTAAAGTTCCCAATCACGCAGCTCGTGCCCCCAGTCATTCGCCCACTACAGATCTGTGTATTCCGCTTTCACAGACTATGTACCTATTTTCACTTTAAACAAGACTTAGATAACTGGATGCCCAATACAACCTCGACATGTACGCAACCTGTCATAGATGCAGAAGTAATAATGTAATCTGAAGACTGGTTCAAATCTTCAAAATTAAATGAATTTATTTTACTGTTTACAATTGATTTACAAATATCTAAGTAAAAAAAACATATAAGCTATTCCTCGATCCAGGCAAATGTGAGACATTACTTTTATCGACCACGCACTATTTCAATACGCTGGTTCGTGTGATGGACTGCATAGCTTACATCTGCTTTTGTGTAGCTCAAAGAAGCGTTTCTGCACGTTACGTTCCAGAATTAACCGGCACCCAGCAGTGCGCCCTAACCCGAGGGGGGTGGGTTGGGGGCGCAAAACACATTCCGAAACTGTCTATTAACCTTTAGAATGACAATTACAAAATTTGACACGAGTTACAAAATGTTAACACGTGAAAGTAAAATTTAGTGTGCTCAAAACCGACTGTTACAAGTACATTTGTAACAAATACAAGTGAATGTATGATGCAGTAGTCCATTTCATAACTTCTTTTGGTCATCTGAAAATAATAACAGGTCTCTTTTGATATTTCACTAATTCCATTTTGGGGGTGAATTTTAGATCATGTAATGCTTTAAAAAATATAATATGTTAACAGCACTCTGACTGATTTGACTGAGATTTTATTTTATACCGATCTGGACTTTCTACAACTCGCTTCCTCAGATATAAACGACACCGGGTGCCGTCAAGCTCCTGTGTTTTGCGACAGTTCAGACAAACTACGGCCTTGGTGGCATTAGTGCGCGTGGAGTCGCTTGGTTCTGGCGGATGCTTCTGAGCTCCACTATGATTTACAGGTAGCTGGTAAAAAAAGTTCGTTACAGCGACATACACGTGTATAACGTGTGCATTAGAGTTTGAGACCGTTTTCATTATATTTTTTAAGACAAGCGAAGGGACTAAAACGGTGAGATCGCGTTTGAATGAGAAAGCATCCGCGTGTGCTCGTCGTTTTCCCCAAACCTTGCTTTACGGGGTTGTCGCTTGCAAATGTGATGTTTACAGTAATGAAACTGTTGTTGAATATAACACATACCCAGGTTCAAATATTTTAAGTATTAGGATTTGATAAGATCGGGTAAAATAAAATATAGAATATATTGTTAAACACCTACAAACGGTTTTGTTTAAATATAGCAACCTGACCACGGATTTGTCGCACACAGCTGTCGTTTGGTCAGCAGCCCGGCATCATGTAGCTGGGATCAAAATAACACTTGGTCTTTACCAAGCCCGATGTACAAGCCGGCTAGCTATATCCTAGTATATTAAAACAACCTGCTTAGCACGACTAACCTGAAACGTGCATGTCGACTATTGACTATAAAACATGAACAAACCTAATTGCTGACAAATTTGCCAAAATCGCCTCCTCCGAATCGAGTTTGTTGGCTTTGGCGAGATGGCTTTTCAAACAGCCGCGGCGCGATTTCCATAGATGGTTTTCACTTTCGCAATTGAAAACCATCCTGTGTCTCTGGTCAGACTGCAGGACCAATGCATGTGCAGTAGCGACAATTAACGCGTCATCTGTACCAACACCTTATGTATACCTGAGACACGTGCTTTAGACTGACGCTAATCACCCCTCAGATACGGCCAGCTGAAGGAGCATGGGAGAAGCGGTGGCAAACGTGGCCAGGAGAATCAACGCGACAGTGGAGGAGGCAAGAGACACACTAGGTAAGCGCAGATGCACCTCCTCGCGCATTCGGAGCGCGACATTCGCAAATGGAAGAAGTTCTAAGCCAGTTTGGTTACCCTGACAACCACGCCTGTGCTTGGTTTCCTGCAAATACCTTAATCAAGGGAGGACAGTAAGGAGCACCCAGGCAAAGGCTCCTAAATTTGTGAGTTGGATTATTGTTCTGCGTGTTACTTTACTGTTCTGCAGATGGCCCTATCTGCTGATGAAAACTCTCCTTAATACTACGGCATAATGGGCCACCCACCAATCACTGGCTTCAGACCAGGGGCTTAAGGTCACACATACAGTTTAATCAGCTTCATTGTGCAGCCAGTTGTTGACTATAAAAACAAATCACCAGTCATGAGCCTCTAGATCACACTTTCATTTTTGCCGTGCATGTTTGGTCCTGATTGATCACACATAATTGTGTTATTGTGTGATTCAGAGAAAAGACATGACCTGATGAACAGGGCACACTGATGAGGGCGTGTGTCCTGACACTCATGTCTCTGCTCCCCCCTTCTCTCTCTCTCTCTCTTTAGATCTCTCAGACTGCAAGCTAATCAGCTTTCCTGATGGAGTCTTCAAAGTCCTCTGCAGTTGCACTGATAACATACACAAAATCACTCTGGCTAACAACGAGGTGAAGGCCTTACCCAGCAAGTTCTTCACCACCTTTGTCCAGTTAAGAGGTGCAAGATCTTCCCATAATGCTTTCCGCTTGCATGATGCGCTGCTATAATCTGGATTTGTGAAGTGTAGCTTCGTGTGTCTGGTGTGACTGGTGTTTCTGTATTTGGACAGAACTGGACTTGGAGGGAAACGTGCTCACAAAGCTCCCCGATGCTGTGGGGGACATGGAGCACCTTGTCAGCATCAACCTGGCAAAGAATCGCTTCAGCACATTTCCCCAACAACTGATGAATGTCCGCACCCTTCAGCACATCAACCTGGAGAGCAACCAGATCGCAGGTAAGAGCAGGTGGGGTCTTTACAGTTAAGAGCAGGTGAGGGTTGTGAGCATCTGCATAGGTAATAGCAGGTGGGGTCTACGCAGGTAAGACATACACAGATAGGACTTTAGCCTGTGTGTGGGTGCGTGGTTTAACTCCAAATAGATGAAAACCTACCAGGGCACATGCCAGTGTTGAATGCACTCTGTCTGTTTGTCTCTTTAACAAACACACACACACACACAGAAGGACTGAGTTCAGTTCTGTATGTTCCATTTCTAATATTGGCATCAGTTTTGTCTGTGCTGAACAGTGTAATCCAGTTAGACAAAAGACAAATCTACAGGATCTAATATGCTCCAGTGCACATTGATGACCACAATAGTCACATCCAGAAGCACCTGCAATAAACTTCCTGCCATTCTCTCCTTGTCTCTGTTCCTGTGGTGGTCATGTGTGTGTGTGTGTGTGTGTGTGTGTCAGAGCTGCAGATGGAAGGACTGTGTGAGATGCCGGCCTTGCAGTGTGTAGATGTGCGGGGCAATCCTCTGGCTGCTTCCTGTCTGAGCACCCAGCACTTCCGTCTCCTCACTTAGAGCTGCAGCGCACACACACTTGAACCTGATACATTGGCTTAACACATATAGGGCTACATCAGACACCCTCACACACACACCTAATACATACACCCCACCTACATACATACCTACTATGCACACCCCACCTACCCACACACACCTACTACATACACACACACACCTGCTACACACACCCCACCTACCCACACACACCTACTACATACACACACACCTGCTACACACACCCCACCTACCCACACACACCTACTACATACACACACACCTGCTACACACACCCCACCTACACAGCCAAAGCATGAGCTGTCCATGATGTTTAATGCACATTAACTAATAAAGCACTAATAAAGTGTTGCACATGAGTTCAGTGTAGGGATGAACATACAATGGCACCCCTCCTACACCTGGAAGAGTACTGGGTAGAGTTGTGCATGTGTGCAGTAACCAGCTTGTAGGCATGAGCAGAGACATGTTTGATTATTCAAAACCACTGGGTCATCTGGAGAAGAAACTTCATGGCCTCTACCAGACTTAACGAAGAAAGATTTCAATCTAGCTCAGAAATACTTTCATTTGTCAAATCTTCCAAGACTAGTATCTCGGAGAGCTGTCTCGCGGAGGGCTGTCTCTCTGATGCTGCTTCTCTGTTACACTGAACCTTTCTTGCTGTGCCTTTGTGACATTTTTCAATAAATATTTATTTAGCAAACTGAAGTACTTGCTTTTTTATTTTATACCTGTCTAAATGATGCTTCATAATACACATGCATGATTGGATTGGATTCCAGCCATGAAGAGCCGGTGGCTGCCTGGCATTTATAGAAAGCTGGTGAGACGTGAGTGCTGGACACAGCTGGACACAGCAGTCGCACCTCAGTAGCAGGAGATGCAGGAAAGCTGTGCTGCCGCTTAATCACATCTATACTGATGGTTACAACCACTATCAGATGTTATATGCACCTTTATAATAACTCTTTACTGATTAATAAGCTTGTCCAAACTAGTACCAATCAACAAAACTGCTATAATGTCATCTGAACTACCTCGTGCAGTGCCATGGCCAGCAGTAATCAGATATGAAACCTTTAGGCTTTTAAGAATGTAATGACAGCAGGAATATTAAAGACAAGATCACAAGACAAAGTCCAGACAATTCTCAATGGTTAAACATTATATTCCCAAGTATTAGTTGTTTCCATATGTTCACAACAGAGTCGTATCTGGGTTTGAAGGCACCTTCCTGGACTGTTTAAGCATAACCTGAGTGCTGAAAGACAGCACGTTATTCCAGTTTACAAAATGACATGCATTTTCTAGAGTGCAGTAATAATAAACTGCTAGTAAATGTGTAGGATGTGTGTTCCTGGTTCAGTGAGAAACATGACCAGATAAATGCCCTGAAAACACTGCAAACTCAAGAAACTCCCTGAGACATAGCACACATGTATGAGACCTTACCAAGGCCTACAAAGAAAGTTGCCACAGTGCAACAGGATTGCTACACATTTCACATACAAGCAGCTAATATAGATGTGAATACATTAGTTAAAGCTGTACTGCTGTAAGCATCTAGAGGTCACAAAGGTTCTCATTTATTTTGAGAGACAGAGGATTCTGATCAGGAAGGTTTTCATATCCATGGTAACAGTAACCATGAGCAAGTGACAGTGTGATATACACTTAGCAATAGAAAATTGGGTGCTTCACCTCAGCTGAAGCATCAGTCATCCTAAACAGATGCATGTGCTTCTACTCGGCTCATATTTCCTGGTGCAGTTCTCTCCCAGATAGAGAGATACTTCCATGCCCAGTTCTGCCTATAGCAGGCGTTTTCAACTGGTTCTGCTGCAGGGACCATAATTCAGACCAATCTGTAGTCTGCGACTAGTGTGTGCGTATGCGACGGGGGTGGGGTGTGGGCATAGATATCTGCTTGTGCTAGATAATTAATTCATCTGATGTTTTTTTAAACAAAATTATTTAAACAAAATGAAAAAGTATTTTCAGTAGTTAAACTGGATAACATGTCAAGGACCACCAGGGGGCTGCGGACCACTGGTTGAAAACTGGCCTAGAGAAGCCATGAACATTTAGTGTCACTGAAGTGTGGCCATGTTTGGAGAGAGCGTCCTGATTCAGCACCCTGGACAGCAGCCACCTGGGATAGGGCAGTGGGTGTGGTCTTCACTGCACATGAAACTAGACCCCCACCCTTAATCTTGGTTCCTGATACTCTCTGCACACCTTATAAGAGCACAGAATGGTGGGATAGTGTGTCTGCCTGGTGCACTGCCTGCAACAAGAAAGCCAGAAACAACATCAGGTTGAAAAGTGTGAAATCCATTGAGTAGAAGTTTGTGAGTGCAGGCCCTTACACCGGCTGTAAGGGCTGGAGTCAAGGTGATATAAAGGGGTATAAAGGTTCTGAGGCCTCATCCCCCTAGTGTAGTTCCAGTGCAACAACCAGCAACATTAACTCATTACTAGAGTAACATGAGTGATTTTTTACAAGGAACAATGAATTCTTACAGGAAGAATTCTGGAGAACTTTGGGCTGGATTTCTAGGCGGCTTCCAAAGGTTTGAGAAACCAGCCCCAAAAGGTTTGGGATACCTGCTGTTGGGCTCACCTGAGGTCTTGTGTCTGCATCCTGATGTAACATTTATGCTTGAAATGACCAGAAGATGAGAAGCTGGATCATATGATCTTGTCTATGTAAATGTAAATGTAAATGTAAATGTCTAGATACAGAGGATGCTGCCCTGATTCTGAAAGAGTGGCTATTCAACTGGAAAGGAGGGTAACCAGTCAAGGAGAGGCCTGGAGAACTGGTGAGGTGGGTCACCATCAGAGAGAGGGTTCGCTGAAAATGATGAGACCACCCTTGGGTAATAATGGAGCCATTTTCAGAAATGAAGAGAAGCTGGATTGGCTGCTTCGGGGCAGTTCTGAGTTGGAGATGGCATACAAGGGGTTTGTATGGGCCGAGAGAACAGGCACAGCGGGGTAGTCTGGGTATGCAGTGACAATATGCAGTTCTGTTCTGTACACAATATAAACTCCTTCTGGTATTTAACGTTCTTGTGACACGGTTGGATCAGTAGTGGAATCCACCGCGGGGGTTATAGTGAGGGATGCGGACCAAAGTGCCGACTCGCACTAAATAAATAAAATAACAAAGGTCGCGGAGAGGGGAGAAAGGCAGGCGAACACAGAGGGAGACGGTGAAAAAATAAACAAACAGAAAATAACGCGGAATACTCAACGCGTAAAGCAAAACTGAATGCACGGGAGAAATAACCAAACGTAAACACAAAAGACGCGGAATACTCAACAAGAAAGCAAAACCAATAAATAACAAAAGATGCCAGGGGAAGTAACTGGCTGGCAGGCAAAAATGAATAAAAACCCTTCCCAAAACAAAACCAAACTGGATAGGAAAAATAACAGCAGGAGGAAAACTTGAGGGAGGCCAGGAAGCGGCGCAGGAGGCAAGTACTCGAATAAGTACAGGTTACAGAGAGAGAATTGTGGTGAGACACCAAGAAAAACAATTCTCAGACCAACGAGAAAATGGCTGATAAACGCACGGCATGTAAACCAAACAATTCAGCAATGAACTGCCACACCTCTCTCCCTAAAGTAGGGAGGGAGACAGCTGTGGCAGATCACCGCTGATTGAGGGGGCCCTGCCTGGAACTGGCTCCTGAGCTCCTCCTTGTGGTGGCAGGAGGAACTGCACTGGAGCCAGCCCAGACAGTTCTGGTCTTTAATGTCTATCTACACATCTATCAGGAAGCAGCCGTAAACCATCTCTCAGCTCAACTTCTCAATGTTGCAGTTATAGCAGCAAATGCATCTATATAGGTGCAGTCATGGTCTAGTCGTCTGGTCTTGTGACCGGAGGGTTGTGGGTTCAATTCCCTGGCCTGAGGCCATGACTGAGGTGCCCTTGAGCAAGGCACCTAACCCCAACTGTTCCCTGGGCGCCAGGCTAGGGCTGCCCACCGCTCTGGGCATGTGTGCACCACAGCCCCCTAGTGATCACTAGTGTGTGTGTGTGTTCTGACTGCACAGATGGGTAAATGCGGAGGACAAATTTCGATTGGGGTGAAAATCACAAATGACTAATGTGGCTTGTTTAATCTAATAATCTTAATCATTGTAATACAATGATGTAAATAATTAAAATATTATATTTACAGCATTTGATAGAACCAGAGCAACTTTGCAAGTATGTATGTTCCCTGGGAAGCTGAACCTTGACCTTGGTGTTTCTAGCACCATGCTTGACCTATTGCACCCTGTGAGTTACAGGAGCTAGTTGGCATACAGTATTAGAGTAATCTCATCACACCTCTGTCTGTTCTCTCTAAGTGTTAGACCGGTACTGAAGGTGAAGTCTTAGACCACCATTGAAGTATTAGACCTGTACTTAAGGTGAAGTATTAGATCGGTATTGAAGGTGAAGCATTAGACCGGTATTGAAGGTGAAGTATTAAACCACTATTGAAGTATTAGACCTGTACTGAAGGTGAAGTATTAGATCGGTATTGAAGGTGAAGCATTAGACCGGTATTGAAGGTGAAGTATTAAACCACTATTGAAGTATTAGACCAGTATTGAAGGTGAAGTATTACTAGCTGTAGAAGTGAAGGCTTCATTACAGGTACTGCATGCTGAGTCAACAATACATAATCAAGTATTTCTCTCTCTCTCTTTCTCTCTCTCTCTCTCACACACACACACATGCACACACTCACACATACACACACCTTCTCACATAATCAAATTTATTATTTCACTGATTCATTCCTACCCATCCTGATAGCTCACCCACCAGATGTTTCCCTCTGTGTTTGTGTGTGTGTGTGTGTGTGTGGTTGTCTGCTGTTGTGCGGTACATAACGGTTGCTGGGCTGTGTGTACCTGTGCCGTCTGTATCAGCCCTGCTGTTGCTGTTCTTCAGTGTGATCATAACCAAGTGCTGTTTCTGCTCCTCTGGATAATGGCTGCCAAGCTCATTCTGTCAATCGGGCCAGTAACCCTGTGCACGGTCCTGGATGCCATGTTGCCATTAGATCATTATATTGCTATATACTGCAACAGTCATATGCCAGTCATATTTATTCACCAAGTACCAGATGTACAAAGAATGTCTCCTTGTCCAGTTTTCAAATATAGATTTATATCAAACTGAAATAGAATACTATAGGGATACTATAGGGATACTAGGTTTAAGTTGTGTGCAATCAGGCCCTCCTAACCCTTCAGAAAAGGTGTTACATAAACATGGACAGAAAAATAATATAATCAAATTCAGAATTTTCTGAATAAAAATAAAATAAATAAATAATAATTTATATAGTATGTAGGAGGCACTTCTAGCAGTAGACTATAGTAGGTCTCTACAGTGTGGCTATAGAGACCTGCTGCTGGTATTGGGAAGGGTTCTGTAATGTTTATTTGACAGGAAATTACAGGAAATCTGACCAATGAAATTTTTGATTTTCATAATGTGGGTGGGCCTATAGTCGCCTGGCTACTCTCAGTGTTGGGATGAAGGGGCTATGGCATTATTAGTAAAACATCACTGTCTCTGTACGCACTACCTTGGACAGCTAACTATGACTGGCAAATACAAGAGGGATAGACTTAACTCCAGGCTACGCTTCAATGGAAATCTCATAATAACAGAGGTCAGTAATATAGATGTTGGCCAACTCCATCCATAAACCTTATCCAGAAACTAAGCTGTTATGTCCTTCTGTAAACTGTTATGTAGTTTCGGTAAGATGAAGTGTAGGATGCATGTCTGGATAACAACTTGCCTGCAGCATACATGCTACTTATGTTTTATCAATTGTAGTTGCATTTTGATGCTGGAAGCAGAAGAATATATGTATGTATAAATATGTGTGTATGTATGTGTGCAGGAGAGGGAGGTGAGAGGTGTACTCAGAAGAATATATGTATGTATGTGTGTGTGTGTGTGTGTGTGTGTGTGTGTGTGTGTGTGTGTGTGATAATGCATGATACATTAAGCACCAAAAATGCATGTACAACTGATTGTGATAAACATCTGATTGACAGTCTCGTAAAGATTTTTACTGGGAATAAAAAACTTCAGCAATCCATGTAAAAAAATTACAATAAGTTATTCTTCTAGTTATTCTTTATCAATTGTTTTGTGTTTTATGCGCACGATACGTCTTTCAAGTTGGACTGTGTTTGGGTCATCCGGTTATTGATTCTTTGCTGTGTTTTGCATAATTGCTTTTGTGCTGCTTGACTGTCATTTGATTTTTACGCTGCATAAAGAAACCATGACTTAGACTTTCCTCACACAGCTTGAAACCCATTGCTCTGGTAATGGGTGGAAGACAACCAGCCCCTTAGGCCTGTCAGGGTGAGGTTGAGATATTTGATGGGAAGCAGTAATTTATATGCAGTGCACAGAGCAGTAATCCTGACATGGAACCACCTAGGTGGTCTTGGGAATCCTGGAGGGCAGTAGTGATTCTCAGGAGTGATTCTCAGGAGTGATTCTCAGAAGAGCACAAGTGCCCCCCCTGCCAGCTACACGTCACCCCCATTCTGTCTGCTTCTCTACACCAAATTCATGAAAACAAACATTATAGCTGTCCTGAGCTGCTATGCTGGGAGCTTTGTGTAATTTTGATATATGTTAATTTTCATCACCAGTAGCTGCAAGATGAGGGAATGCTGTCGGCTGGTAGTTAAAGAATACTATTTATTCATATGACCTAGATGAAGTGAATTTTAGGAGTAATAATGCAGAAATCCAAATGAGATCAGTCCTTGATAGCACACGAATGAACTTGCGCACCAAGTCATTTTCTTCAGATAGAATGACATAATAGTCATGATGGACTGTACAATACCTGTAAAGGTGCTGTCATGCAACTGAAACACGATTTAAATGTTACTCAAGTTAGAAATCTCTTTCGCGTTCTAGGATGAGAGTCTTTGGGTGTTTAATTTGAATAACTGTAAAATGCGATGCTTTGATTGACCTAATTTTTATTTCAAAAATCGCTTCGCCTCCCGTACACATCGTTTCGTGACAGTTCGCGTATTAACGTTTAAGTGGAATTTGAGTCATGATGCCACAGCGCCCCTTAGTGTCGTGGTGTACAAACACGCCAGACCAGTTCGTCATTTATTTCAGTAACTTAATTGATGTGCCACGCACGCGGAGATGGATTTGACCCGACTGGCGCGAATATCCAGCAGAATTCACCGTTCAGAATGTCCAGTTTATGACCTAATACAACTATATAACTTTTTTATGTTTAGTTAAAAGTAATAAAAATTATCTCACTCCACCCACTCTCTCTCTCTCTCTCTCTCTCTCTCTCTCTCTCAGTGTATCTATTTTAACAGCATCCCGGCAGCTCAGACGTGACTGCGCCGTTTGGTATGACCCTCGATACAGTTTCTTTAAAAGCAGAGGCGAATTATGGTTGTATTTAAGAGGTGTTCCTTCGGGTTTAGTTTTGGGGAACTGTTCGCGTCCACATGACCTACTAACGGGGGTTTTAGGTTTAGGTAACGCGAAAAACGTCACTGATCAAAGTTGAAGAATAAATAGGCGCGTGCTCTGGAATAGTTTTTAGTCAAATAGACAATTAATACGCAAGAATATCACTGGAGAAATGGAAGATTACAACGCTGATCAAGGTAAAAACAGTTTTCACTAAAAATTAAAATACTGTTACCATAGTGCAGTACCAGATGGGAGGCTCAAAGGCTGCAGGCTTACACGAGTGTTTTGTCGGCACTATATTAATGTATTAATCTAGGATTGTGTGTGTTTGTTGATATTTAGTTATATGCGTTCTAATCGGTGATTATGGTTTGTCTGATTTATTTTGAATGACGTGGAAAATCTTACGCGTAGGCTACCGGTCTGTTATTTCAAGAAATGTATCATAATTGACCGATCGTCATTACTAATCACAACCGTATTATATTTCTACAATAATAGAGTTGTCTACAATTCACCGTCATCATTCTCAACCTGGATGACTTTGAAAGAGCAATCTTGGAGATGATTGACAGGTATTACAGGCTCTGAGTTAGAATCCACCAAAGCTGCAAACCTGTCCGGTAGCTGTAGAGCCTCGGATGAAGTCCGGGAGTTTGACACGTGACTTCAGCAGAGAGAGCGCTACGAGCGCGTGAGAGTGCTTGTTCTAGCTGTAGAATAAATAACAAAATAAATACAACTTTACCTGCTTAAACGTATCTTGGTCATTGGAACACCGACCCTAATAAATTATGCAACATGATAAATAATTAATTAATAATAAATACAGGGTGTTTTATTTAGATTGCTGATTTGTTAAATTGGCATCAATCGTTGTTTTATTGGTTAAATATTAGTATTAGTCATTAGACATGAGCGCGCGGATATCACACCAAGCTCCCTGCCCATTGTCCCCAGTCTCGCAACCTACTGCGCTCAGCCAGTGTAGTAGCGTCGGATTAGTTTCCATTAAAAGCCTATTGACGATCTCTTTTTGGTCTGTGAACGTGAAACCAGCAATCAGACATAATGGATCATATATTTAGTGGCCAGTAAGTGTAGATCTTGTGTGGTTTTCTCTGAACTTAACTGTACTTTCTTGACTGTCGTGGAAAACGCTCGAGAGTTCCAGCAGACTCTACGACATTCATCTTTTACGGTTCAGGCAACAACTGTTTTTTTCCCTGTAGTGATGCTCTGTTCTTGCAACTCAACGCACAACACAGTGCTGTGTTCCCCGTACTCAGAAACGCCTGATTCATGAGTTTGATTGAATGCTTGATTTAATATTGGTTACTTAATTCGTTGATTAATTTTACAAAGCCCCATAAACCTCAGCAGAAAAGCAGTGTCGTAGGACTGAAATGTGTGCTTGCAGACCCTCAGGTGCACCAGCAGAAGGAGACACCCTGAAGACACCCTGAAGAACACAATGGTACCGGTGCTGTATTATAGACTATCGTTAGTTCAGTCGGCTTTAGCTAGCTATAGATCTGTAACTTCAGAAGTAGAGGCTACCACTCCATAGTGTGGAATCCTAATTAATGTCAATCAAAGCTATGATACAGCCAGTTAAATAAAGTCTGAAAAAAATGAAAGCTATGAAAAAGAAACTCTTACTTCGGAAACAATTCTTCCTGCATGAGAAGAAGTAGCTGTAGAGATGGTGTGTGACACCCAGAGAGCCTAAACATGAACTGAAACAATGCATGTTGACTTTGGTAAAGATCTCAAACACTTTAGATGATAAAGATCCATACTGCTCACAGTCCAACTTCAAAAACAGAGATTACAGAAATCACAGAGATCTGGGTGCAGGGCTTCAACTCCACTGAGAAATGTTTATCCAAGAATTCATCAGTCCCTCCCCTCCCCTCTCCTTTCCTTTCCTCTCCTCAAAGTATTCAAGAGGCACAGAGCTCTTTGTGAAAATGACTTTTCAATCTAGTACACTGCCACAGTGAAGCTCTCACTGTTAATCAGCAAAAAAAGTGCTCTCAGGTGAAGTCAGCAGGAGTTTTCTCGGGTGTTCAGCTCTCAGAGCCCCAGGCTGCTCACTTTTACAGTGGAGGATGATAGCAGGATGCTGTATGGCTGCTTGTTCCTCTGCCTCTCTGCCATTAAACGTATAATGAGAAGACAAAGGAGTCCAGAAACAGCTGGTGATGTTGGTGCTGTCCCTGTTAGTGCTGAAGCTGTTGGGACTATCCCTGTTGTAAACCAAACCTACCGCTTAATCAGAATCTGGTGATTGGCCCCTGTGATTAGTGATTGTGATATGTGTCTGTGATTGGTAGTTATGATTAGTGATTGTGGTCCCAGTGATTAGTGATCATAATTAGTGTCTTAGATTTGTTCTTGTGATTAGGGATCATGATTAATGTCTGAGATTGATATATGTGGCTAGTAATCATAATTAGTGTCTGTGATTGGTAGTTATGGTTATTGATCTTAGTGTCAGTGATTCATACACTAGATCATTCATACATGGAATCCTACACTAGATTATTCATACAATAGAGAAGCATAACACATTAAACAGAACTGAACTTTAAAGAAATACGCAAGACATTTACATCATAGCAGGAGTGATGTCCCTCTGTGATTTTTTTGTCCCTCATATTTTTATCTTACCACCTCTGCTGTAACGCCGATACACTCATGACAATTAGTTCAGGCTGTAAAAGAATGATGTTACTAATGTTTCCTACTTTTGAGAAAGACCAACAAAACCCTCTTTATTTTTCTGCATGACCACAGATGTTTGGATGCACTATCGCCTTACAAGAGAAGCACTTATGAGAGGGAGGTTGTCTCCTTGTTTCTCCGCATGGTCTGGCTTTCAGAGCTCACCACTTTGCCCACTGGTGTGGAGCCTGCTGTCCCTCTCTCTGGGTGCGCCCCCCTGAACGCCAGCGACATCCAGCGAGCCGGCAGCAGCTACACCTTTTCCTCCTACTACCAGCACTCTCCAGCAGTGGCAACCATCTTCATCCTCGCGTACCTCCTCATCTTCTTCCTCTGCATGGTGGGCAACCTGCTGGTGTGCTTCACCGTACTGAAGAACAAGCAGATGAGGACGGTCACCAACATCTTCATCCTCAACCTGGCCATCAGCGACCTGCTGGTGGGGATCTTCTGCCTGCCCATCACACTAGCTGACAACCTAATAACGGGTGAGTGTAGAGGTGCTGCCCCATGAGGTGTAGAGCAGCAGATCTGTTATGCTGTTACTGACAGTGCTGTATGCAGCTCTGTAGCCTGCTCGGGGGGGGAGGTGGTGGAGGGTAATTGCTACTTCACATGTATCTGATCTTTTTCTTGCTTAGTTGCAGGTACAGTAAGGAGCACTGTGCTTTGGCCAGAAAAACAGTAACAGCAAAGCTGTTCACATTAATTAATTAATTACACATTATGTCCATAACAACAAGAAAACAGCTGCTCATAGCAACTAGTTGCCAGGGAACCACCAGGGAACCATCTTGCGACTATAAATTGCAGTGCTGTGTCTGACCCTTCTGTGTCATCCCACTGTCTCACCCCATGGTGTGACCCTTCTGTCTCACCCCATGTCTGACTCCAGGCTGGCCATTCGATGAGGTGACCTGTAAGATGGGTGGTCTGGTACAGGGTGCTTCAGTATCTGCCTCGGTCTTCACACTCGTGGCTATCGCTATAGAGAGGTGAATCTCACTGCTCTTTCTGCCACACATTTAAGAACAGGTTGACATTTAAGAACAGCTTCACATTTAAGAACAGGTTCGCTTTGCTGTTGCTGTGGACAATTAGCTGCTTGCAGTAGTAATTAAAGCACTGAAACAGGTGACTGTATAAAGCAGCTTTTTATATTTTGTATGTGCTGCAGAAATCACGCACAGTTAACAATGGTAACGAGACCTTGCAATGTCACTGAAGGTTCTCATATTTACAGAGGGCAGAGACCTGCATCACCTGAGTACAAGTACTGAGTAGTTCTGAGTATTGTACTGAGTACTGAGTAGTTCTGAGTATTGTACTGAGTACTGAGTAGTTCTGAGTATTGTACTGAGTACTGAGTAGTTCTGAGTATAGAGCACCAGTTATTGAGCATTCTGAGTATAGTGTCTGTCTGTCTGGTTCTATGTGGATATTTTAGGTATTAATTATGTGTACTTTGTATTATTTGATTATGCTGGTATTTAAATAGTCTTTATTGCTATCTACAGTAATCTAAACCTAAAGCACCGTATAAAACATTCCTAATATGTTTATGTACGTGTAGATGTTTATGTATGTGTAAATGTTCATGTACATGTAAATGTTTATGTATGTATAAATGTTTATCTATGTGTACAGTACATGTTCATGTACATGTAAATGTTTATGTACATGTATTTTAAATGTGTGTAAATGTGTTTTCTGTGGTGTCTCCCAGGTTCCGCTGCATCGTATATCCCTTCCAGCAGAAACTCACCCTTCGTCAGGCCATCATCACCATCACCTTCATCTGGGCTCTGGCCATCATCATCATGTGCCCTTCAGCCATTACACTCACCGTTTCCCACGATGCCTTTCACTTCATGGTGGACCGGGACAACTCCACATATCCGCTGTACACATGCTGGGAGGCGTGGCCAGACCAGAGCATGAGGAAGGTCTACACCATGGTGCTGTTCTCACACATCTACCTGGTGCCCGTGACACTCATCGCCATCATGTACACACGCATCGCCCTCAAGCTCTTCACCTCTCCGGCCCTCATCCGGGGCGGACAGCCCCAAGACGAGGTGCGCTGTGTCAACCGCAGGAAGATCCGTGTGGTTAACATGCTCCTGATGGTGGCTCTGCTGTTCACCGTGTCCTGGCTTCCTCTGTGGATCATCATTCTGCTGACAGACTATGGGAACATGAGCTCCAGACAGCTGGATGTGCTGGCTATCTATGTGTACCCTTTCGCACATTGGCTGGCCTTCTTCAACAGCAGCATCAACCCCATCGTCTACGGCTACTTCAACGAGAACTTCCGCCGAGGCTTCCAGGCCGCATTCAAATTTGGCCCGTGCCTGGCGGAGGCGCCGCCCCAACCCTCTGCCGCAGCTGCCATGGAAACAGGCCGCAAGAAAGGGGCGTGGAAACGGAACCGGGTGTTCGTGGACGGGCATTCGGATGAGAGGGGGGTTGCTGTGGGGAGGAGGAGCTTATGTGACGGACAGATGCAGAACGAACTCGTGCTGGAAGACCTGGAGTGAGAGGAGATCACCTGAAGTCCCTGAGCAACTCGGAGGAACAGCAGTGGTGCTGTTCTGTCTGAACGCCTCTGAACAGCACTGAAGCAGGACTGACTGACACACACATTTGTATTTGGTGAGGATGAATATCTTGTCCCAGATCAGGACTCCTGGATGTCTTTGTCACTGCAGGTGGAGTTATCTGTCACACCCTGGTTTATGCACCCTTACGTCCTTATTTAGTTATTTATGGTGCAAGTGATACAGTGATACAGTGATACAGTGATACATCAGCATTTATAACACCACAACTTGACAAGAACTCTGCAAGACAACAAGAACAGTGAATATGACTCCATATGTAACGTAATGAATCATGGACACAAACAAACTACAGCTGCTCATGAATCATGAAAACTATCATGAAAGCTGTTGATGTCAGCAGCATGTGGGCAACATATGTAGCTGTAGTGTTTGTAGCTGTAGTGTTTGTAGCTGTAGTGTATGTAGTGTATGTGTTATAGTGATAATGTGAGAGATCTACACTATACTGCCAAAAGTATTCGCTCACCTTCCTTATGATCTTAAGTGACATCCCATTCCTAATCCATAGGGTTCAATATGACGTTGGTCCACCCTTTGCAGCTAGAACAGCTTCAACTCTTCTGGGAAGGCTGTCCACAAGGTTTAGAAGTGTGTTTATGGGGGATTATTGACCATTCTTCCAGAAGTGCATTTGTGAAGTGACATACTGATGTTGGATGAGAAGGCCTGGCTCTCAGTCTCCGCTCTAATTCATCCCAAAGATGTTCTATTGGGTTGAGGTCAGTGCAGGCCAGTCAAGTTCATCCACACCAGACTCTGCCATCCATGTCTTTATGGACCTTGCTTTGTGCACTGGTGCACAGTCATGTAGGAAGAGGAAGGGGCCAGCTCCAAACTGTTCCCACAAAGTTGGGAGCATGGAATGGTCCAAAATGTCTTGGTATGCTGAAGCATTCAGAGTTCCTTTCACTGGAACTAAGGGGCCAAGCCCAGCTCCTGAAAAACACTTGGCACAATGCAGTCAGATAAGTGCTGTTCTCTTGGCAAACGTTGTTCCCAAACACTTCCATTTTCTTAGAATACAGCTGAAAGCTGAATATAACAGTTCCACGCTGGAATTCACTGAGTCTGCATGCCTAGGTGCTTAATGTTATACACCTGTGGCCATGGAAGTGATTGGAACACCTGATTCCGATAATTTGGATGGGTGAGCAAATATGTTATCTTTGGCCGCAGTACATGTTTCATATAGCATGTGAATAAGTTCATGTGATGTGTTAACGTGTGTTATTCTGGGACGTGTCAGCGAGGCATGCCTGTACGAACGCACTCTCTCCCTGACAGCATGCTTGTTACTCAGTTTGATTTCTGAAGAAGTGATTGTCCTGCAATTTGCCAGGTTTCACAGCAGAACCCACGTAGATGCGCGTCAAGGTGCCTTTGCAATGTCCCTTTGCTGCCGGATCCTGGCGCTCGGCAACTGTGAACACGCTGGCTTTGTTTACGTTTCATTTGTGTTTACACTCGTCAGTGTTCCATGTGTCCACGCCTCTCTCAGGTGCATGTCCAGTAGCCACACCCCCTAGGCGGATCTTATCACCTCTTTTGTCGTTGTTTTTGTTTACTTATTTAAACGCTTCTGTTGTGCTTTCGTCCTTTCGTCCTTTTGGCACATGCTTCATGTAATACTGAAAACATTAAATGCTTCTGTTGAGTGCTTTCGTCCTTTCGTCCTTTTGGCACATGCTTCATGTAATACTGAAAACATTAAAAATTATTCTTTGTGAAAGGTTGGAGAGTTCTCTGCTGTTAAACAGACTTGCTTCATCTTCAAAACTGGTGACAGAGCTGTCTCACAGAGCTGTCTCACAGAGCTGTCCGACAGTCTCACAACCACCTGGCCTTGGTGATTGTGGCTTTAACTGGATGTGATGGGTGTGCAACTTTCTGTAGACACTGCTAGACATTTTTAAAGTGGCGTGCTATAGCTTATTTGTTACAATCTGTAGGCTTTGTTAGTTTGTTCTTGTGTGTCCTTGGTTTGGTTAAGAAATACTGTAATATATGTAAGAGCACATCTACATAATCCCAACAAGTAGTTGTACATTTAAATATCTCTGAAATGTTTTAATATAAAAAATATCTTTTTGAAAGTTTTAAACAGTCTCACTGTGGTATGTTGGAAGCATTGTTGGTAGCATTTTACTGTTTTATAATGTGATTCATAGAGGGTTTGTGATTTCAAAAATGTGTCTTCATTTGAGTGTTGAAGGTCCAACGTCTGTGATGCTGTGCACTGTAAAGCTGCAAGCATACAGAGATGAAATTATGGCAATGATCTGTTCACTCTTCACCATCAGCCAATAAATGTCAAATCTGAGTGTATCTAGAACAGTGGGCACCAGGGGCTGGCCATCTAGAGCCAGCCATTAAACCCAGTAAAACTGCTGTCTGACTGCTGGGTTTACTGTGCAATTAGACTGAAACATAAGGAAGTAAATGAAGATCAATAAAATCCCCATCAAACAACTGCTTCTCAGATGAGGGAAAAACAAGTTTCTCTTAGAACCTCTCTTAGTGCACTGCTAAAGGCTAATTAGCTAGAAATGGATACTCCACATGTTCAGTATGTTACGGTCTTGCTGTGTCCTGTTTGACTAGTGTGTCTACATTTATCTTATGCTAGTGCAACAAAATCTATCTATCTATCTATCTATCTATCATGATCAGTACAGTCAACATTTACGAGTGGAGTAAGAGGCTGTGTTGGTGTACACACTGAGCATTTAAGCACTAAAGCAGAAGTGCATTTTAAAGTTGCACTTTAAGTTAGAAATCTAATCTGTGATTCTGAATCACACTGTTGGCGTCACCAATTAACTGCTGCTGGTCTGAGGTCTTTCGCAAATCCAGTCAGCTGGAACAAATAAGGTCTTTAACTTTCTTGAACTGTCCGCCTCTGCTCAGAGAAATACAACACTTTGGAGTCAAAGTCCAGAGAAGTTTTTGCGGCCCTTAAATCCCAGTGCTGGGAAGACAGAAGCATCACAGGGTTGCTGGGTAATGATGGCACTGTTAGAGAACACCTACCAGAAACAGGAATAACTGATTTGTTCCTCTGATTTACTGTAAATTGCCCAATAAGTTCGAATTCTAACAAGGAGTCAACTTTATAAGTGTTGTAATAGGCAGCTGACAGCCATGAACAGCAGGAAGAGCAAGTTTTCACTGTTCTCACTGTATCTGTCCTCACTATAACTGTCACTGTACTCACTGTATCTGTCCTCACTATAACTGTCACTGTACTCACTGGAATGCACTTCTGTTTCCATCATCATCTTTACCACAAGCCTAAGGTTCTGCTATGGGTTTGGACGACGTACAAAAGTTTGACCACTTGCGTTAATGTCATACGACTCAGACGATTCAGCCTCACTTCCTACTCCCTCTCTGGCCTTGCGGACCCATGAATCCCCAGAAGTAGTACCCCAGTATCCAGACTGAACCAAAATACCCCAGTATCCAGACTGAACCAAAGTACTCCATAACCCAGACTGGACTTGCCATCTCATGTCACCAGTTTTCCATGTTACCTTAAAGCCTTCTCTCTTTTTCCAGCATCTTTGTGTTTTGATCTTCCTCCAGATAAATGATCTTACAGAAACCAATGTTTATATAATGAAGCTGGACTTACAGAGAATCCTTGTAAGGGTGGCTCAGTCCGGGAGGACTGATCACCCGGGTTCTTAGGGACAGATACAGGGGCAATAACAAAAGCAGTGAACTAAGGCCTCCGCCAAAATAGTGCGGGAAAAGTTGAGAAAAGAAAATAGCAAACAAAAAACACAGAGCAAAACTCAACGTGTAGCTAAGTAATAAGGGAACTCAAAAAGCACACGGACAAGGTCAACGTGGCGAATCAGGTAAATAACAAACAGAAAACAATCTTTATAAAAATAACAAATGATAAGAAGCAAACAGCGAAAGGAAAACTTGAGATAGGCCAGGAATGGCGCATGAGTAAAAACTCGAAAGAGAAAAGGCATAGGCGAGTAAACACCTGAGAGCGAGGCTGACTGAGTGCGTGAAGACACAAACAAATCCAGCAATGAGATGCTGCCACCGTCTCCCTTAAGTACTAGGGAAAACAGGTGCAGCACCTCATTGCTGATTACGAGGAATGCGTGGAATTCGGGCTCGCGAACTCCCTCTAGTGGAGACAGAGGGAGTCGCGCTGGGACCAGCCCTGACAATCCTCACATGAAAAGAGTGTGAGGTGGAACAGCTCCAACCCTTAAACATGTCAGAAGAGCCCCTGACTGTATAAAGGTAGGGGCTGCAGAAGAACACCTGGGAAGAAAAAAGGAACAAGACCTTAAACATGTCAGAAGAGCCCCTGACTGTATAAAGGTAGGGGCTGCAGAAGAACACCTGGGAAGAAAAAAGGAACAAGACCTTAAACATATCAGAAGAGCCCCTGACTGTATAAAGGTAGGGGCTGCAGAAGAACACCTGGGAAGAAAAAAGGAACAAGACATTAAACATGTCAGAAGAGCCCCTGACTGTATAAAGGTAGGGGCTGCAGAAGAACACCTGGGAAGAAAAAAAGGAACAAGACATTAAACATGTCAGAAGAGCCCCTGACTGTATAAAGGTAGGGGCTGCAGAAGAACACCTGGGAAGAAAAAAAGGAACAAGACCTTAAACATGTCAGAAGAGCCCCTGACTGTATAAAGGTAGGGGCTGCAGAAGAACACCTGGGAAGAAAAAAGGAACAAGACCTTAAACATGTCAGAAGAGCCCCTGACTGTATAAAGGTAGGGGCTGCAGAAGAACACCTGGGAAGAAAAAAGGAACAAGACATTAAACATGTCAGAAGAGCCCCTGACTGTATAAAGGTAGGGGCTGCAGAAGAACACCTGGGAAGAAAAAAGGAACAAGACCTTAAACATGTCAGAAGAGCCCCTGACTGTATAAAGGTAGGGGCTGCAGAAGAACACCTGGGAAGAAAAAAGGAACAAGACCTTAAACATGTCAGAAGAGCCCCTGACTGTATAAAGGTAGGGGGGCTGCAGAAGAACACCTGGGAAGAAAAAAGGAACAAGACCTTAAACATGTCAGAAGAGCCCCTGACTGTATAAAGGTAGGGGGGCTGCAGAAGAACACCTGGGAAGAAAAAAGGAACAAGACCTTAAACATGTCAGAAGAGCCCCTGACTGTATAAAGGTAGGGGGGCTGCAGAAGAACACCTGGGAAGAAAAAGGAACAAGACCTTAAACATGTCAGAAGAGCCCCTGACTGTATAAAGGTAGGGGGCTGCAGAAGAACACCTGGGAAGAAAAAAGGAACAAGACATTAAACATGTCAGAAGAGCCCCTGACTGTGTAAAGGTAGGGGGGCTGCAGAAGAACACCTGGGAAGAAAAAAGGAACAAGACCTTAAACATGCTTACTGGTAAAAGGTGTCGACAATGGCCATTGGACTATGTTTGATCTGAGGTTGTATGCAGTACAGTGCATGACATATAAAAACTAATTTTAATACCCTTCTGTAAGTCTCACTTACCCGATGTATTAGTTTGGACCTGGGCGGGGCAGAGGGTATTTAAGGGTGGTACTTGTAGGTGTCCAGTACTCTTAGTGTGGTGACCCGAACTCTGTTCCTGATGCAGGACCACGCATTTCCGCAGAGTAGACTGTCCTCCGATGGGGATTGGTACAGACACAAGTTCAAGGATATTTTTCTCCATCATCACACACTGTGGTTCTTTGTTATTTAGATGCATACAGAATGTTTCTTCTCTACAGGATGCCTACAATTACATGTGACTATTTTCACAAAGGGTGCTCACATACACTGAGTATAAGAATGAATAGAATAAAGGACAGCATGGGCATCACATGATATTGGATTTATATACATTGAGTTTTAGAAGGAGTAAAATAAAAAAAAGCATGGGCATCATATGGTATTGAACTCACATAGAAAGGATCACATGAACGTCACATACGTATGTATGTTAATAGGAAGGACTATAATATAAGTTTTCCATTACAACACTGAGTGTGTATGTGTGTCTGTGTATACTGAGTTTACTGTAGGTACTGAGTGTATAATGTATGTACTGACTGTTTTGTGTATACTGAGTGTACTGAGTGTATAATGTATGTACTGAGTGTACTGAGTGTACTGAGTGTATACTGTGTATACTGAGTGTACTGAGTGTACTGAGTGTATACTGTGTATACTGAGTGTACTGAGTGTACTGAGTGTATACTGTGTATACTGAGTGTACTGAGTGTACTGAGTGTATACTGTGTATACTGAGTGTACTGAGTGTACTGAGTGTATAATGTATGTACTGTGTATACTGAGTGTACTGAGTGTACTGAGTGTATAATGTATGTACTGAGTGTACTGAGTGTACTGAGTGTATACTGAGTGTACTGAGTGTACTGAGTGTACTGAGTGTATACTGTGTATACTGAGTGTACTGAGTGTACTGAGTGTATAATGTATGTACTGAGTGTACTGAGTGTATACTGTGTATACTGTACTGAGTGTGTACTGAGTGTAGTGTACTGAGTGTATAATGTATGTACTGAGTGTACTGAGTGTACTGAGTGTATAATGTATGTACTGAGTGTACTGAGTGTACTAATGTATGTACTGAGTGTACTGAGTGTACTGAGTGTATACTGTGTATACTGAGTGTACTGAGTGTACTGAGTGTACTGAGTGTATACTGTATGTACTGAGTGTACTGAGTGTACTGAGTGTACTGAGTGTAGTGTACTGAGTGTATACTGTGTATACTGTGTATACTGAGTGTACTGAGTGTACTGAGTGTGTATACTGTGTATACTGAGTGTACTGAGTGTACTGAGTGTACTGTGTATACTGAGTGTACTGAGTGTACTGAGTGTACTGAGTGTATACTGTGTATACTGAGTGTACTGAGTGTACTGAGTGTACTGAGTGTATACTGTGTATACTGAGTGTACTGAGTGTACTGAGTGTATACTGTGTATACTGAGTGTACTGAGTGTACTAGTGTATACTGTGTGTACTGAGTGTACTGAGTGTACTGAGTGTATACTGTGTATACTGAGTGTACTGAGTGTACTGTGTGTGTGTATTGTGTGTGCTGTGTGTACTGAGTGTACTGTGTATACTGTGTATACTGTGTGTACTGTGTGTGCTGTGTGTACTGTATACTGTGTACTGTGTGTACTGTGTGTATTGTGTGTACTGTGTGTACTGAGTGTACTGAGTGTATACTGTGTATAATGTATGTACTGTGTATACTGTGTATACTGAGTGTACTGAGTGTATACTGAGTGTATACTGTGTATACTGAGTGTACTGAGTGTACTGTGTGTATACTGTGTATACTGTGTGTACTGAGTGTACTGAGTGTACTGAGTGTACTGTGTATAATGTGTGTACTGAGTGTACTGTGTATACTGAGTGTACTGAGTGTACTGAGTGTATAATGTATGTACTGTGTATACTGTGTGTACTGAGTGTACTGAGTGTACTGAGTGTATAATGTATGTACTGAGTGTACTGAGTGTAGTGTATACTGTGTATACTGAGTGTACTGAGTGTACTGAGTGTATAATGTATGTACTGAGTGTACTGAGTGTATACTGTGTATACTGAGTGTACTGAGTGTACTGAGTGTACTGAGTGTATAATGTATGTACTGTGTATACTGTGTATACTGAGTGTACTGAGTGTATAATGTATGTACTGTGTATACTGTGTATACTGAGTGTACTGAGTGTACTGAGTGTATAATGAGTGTACTGAGTGTATACTGAGTGTACTGAGTGTACTGAGTGTATACTGTGTATACTGAGTGTACTGAGTGTACTGAGTGTATAATGTATGTACTGTGTATACTGTGTATACTGAGTGTACTGAGTGTACTGAGTGTATAATGTATGTACTGAGTGTACTGAGTGTATAGTGTACTGAGTGTGTATACTGAGTGTACTGAGTGTACTGAGTGTATAATGAGTACTGAGTGTATACTGTGTACTAGTGTACTGAGTGTACTGAGTGTATACGGAGTGTATACTGAGTGTACTGAGTGTACTGAGTGTACTGAGTGTGTACTGAGTGTACTGAGTGTATACTGACTGTATACTGAGTGTACTGAGTGTATACTGTGTATACTGAGTGTACTGAGTGTACTGAGTGTGTACTGAGTGTACGGAGTGTACTGAGTGTACTGAGTGTATACTGTGTATACTGAGTGTACTGAGTGTATACTGACTGTATACTGTGTATACTGAGTGTACTGAGTGTGTACGGAGTGTACTGAGTGTATACTGAGTGTACTGAGTGTACTGACTGTGTACTGTAGGTAGCAACATAGATATGAATTAAAGTGAGGCAGCCCAGCCCCACACGTGACCATGGCAACAGTGATAACAGTAAACAAATATACATGAGGTCCTGCTTGAAAGAAAAAGAAAAAAATGACTCAAAGATTCACCAGACGTGTGTGGACATTTGCTATTGTACATGTATAAAGAATAATGTGTTTGTCAGGGAAGAGTTACGTCAGACAGCAGTGCTCCATTGTGCTCAGTTCACACAGCTTTCTCTCTGCCAGGGCCGAGTGTATCACTCTCTGTCTGTATCACTTTCTCTATCTACATCACCCTCTCTATCTGCATCACCTTCTCTGGCTGTATCACCCTCTCTGGCTGTATCACCCTCTTCGTCTGCATCACCCTCTCTATCTGTATCACCCTCTCTGGCTGTATCACCCTCTTCGTCTGCATCACCCTCTCTATCTGTATCACCCTCTCTGGCTGTATCACCCTCTTCGTCTGCATCACCCTCTCTATCTGTATCACCCTCTCTGGCTGTATCACCCTCTTCGTCTGCATCACCCTCTCTATCTGCATCACCCTCTCTGTTAGCATCACCCTCTCTATCTACATCACCCTCTCTATCTGCATCATCCTCTCTGTCTGCATCACCCTTTCTGTCTATATCACCCTCTCCAAATCACTACTTCACTCCTTCCAGTACTGTATTGAATCTCACATTCACTATACTGAATTAGGTCTGAATTCTGATGTCATTCTTTGACAAAACTGATTTTTTATGACACTTCCCCATGTAGCAAAAACAATATGTTAAATTGTTTCATAATAATTATTAATGGCCTGTTAATACAAGTAGGTAATAATTGTCACGGTGCACCAGGCACCCTATTGGAGAGACACACACACTCTCACACACACACACTCCTGTGTTTATTCTGTGCTCTGGACTATTACTGCAGCGTCATCAGCTTTTGTGTTCAAATTCACTTAAGTCGTGCTGTTATGGCAAATAAAGATTCTCTTTTGCATCACACAGTAATATTTCACAATAATTTTTATCATAGTAATATTCATCACAGTAATTTTTATCACATTAATATTTATTATAGTCATATTTATCACAATAACATTTACCACAGTAATATTTATAGTTATATTTATTCCTGTGGGGAAGTTCTAAGAATGTGCTTCAGCCTGTGTGCACATTTATGTGGGATAATATAATATTTGTTAAAGTATAAATAAAAAAGTTTTTTCATTTAAATGTAAACAATGACCTTTGGAGACTGGTTCATTGTTTAGACAATATTGATTTTCCAGTAAATTAAGAAATGAAACAGACTGACTAGTAAGAAGTATCTAGTGGAACTGCAGAAAATAAATCAAGAACCAACCCTAGTGGGCTGGCAGCTGCTAGCCATGCAGAATTTCAGCAGTTCTAGAATTAGGCCCCTTTGGTCTGGTAATTTCACGTCTTATACCTTATTTACATTCAGATAAGATGACATGCGCCTCCTGTGACCAACTAAAGCATCCTTTAAAAACAAAAATATGCAAAAATATAAATATGATTTTTTAAAATGTTTTTATTACACAACAACTTCAGTCAGAAATGAAGACAGAGGTTTTAGCACCCAGTATCTCTCTCAGCTACAGTGAAATTGTGGCACAATGTATAATAAACAAAAGTAAAAATAAAAACACATCTGTTATCATACAAGTTATTTACAGATATTAGTAACAGGCTAACAGAATGTATAAAGTCAAGGTTATAGAGACAAACATGGATTACAGTATTGAACTGGCTCAGTGAACAGGTGACTCATGATGCACTGAACTGGCTCAGTGAACAGGTGACTCATGATGCACTGAACTGGCTCAGTGAACAGGTGACTCATGATGCACTGAACTGGTTCAGTGAACAGGTGACTCATGATGCACTGAACTGGCTCAGTGAACAGGTGACTCATGATGCACTGAACTGGCTCAGTGAACAGGTGACTCATGATGCACTGAACTGGCTCAGTGAACAGGTGACTCATAACTATGAAGCTGTAATGGTGAGCCTCCAGGAAAATTATGCTTGCATTTTGAGACTCTCCCTCCCTCTCTCACACACACACTGACACGCATACATACACATACACAAACACACACACAAACACACATGCGCGCGCACACATACACACAAATTAGCTTTCTAAGTGAAGACACCCTAGCAGAAACAGTTAGACATCCAAGAAACACACATTTAGCAGAGCAGAAGAGTGTTCTTGAGTGTTCTTCTGCTTATATGGTTATTAAAACTACAATAAAAAGAGGACACAGAGTTAGAGGCACAACAATTCTTCAATTTACAAAAAAACTCCATTAAAAAAAGCATTAATACAATCCAGTGACTCATCGTATAGTGATGACGTTTATTATTTTCTCATCACAACAACTGGACAAACATGTCTGAGTGTGTGGTCTGCTGTGTTTCGTGATTATGTCACTAGCTACACTGAACACGAAGACACAGACCACACAACCCAGGGCAGGAATCAGTGGTGATGCTAACAACAAGCTCTTTAAATGTGCCCGGTCAGATGTTTTGTGTCTGATCACCAGTCTGATTAGTCTCCATGTGATGTCTGAGATTATTCTATTTAACGTTACCAAAAAATAAAAATTACATGTATCAGATTCCTCAGTTAAAAAATAAACTAAAACAACACATTTGTAAACCCAGAATCTTTTTGAAATCTCACATCATGATGAACTTTCATATGCAGTGCAATATGAAATTTCTGCAAAATAAAGAGAGTATTACAGAAAACAAGCCTAAACAAAGAGAAATGAGTCACAAACACACACACACAGGCACACACATACGTGCACACACACACACACACACAGGTGCGCACAAACACACGCATGTGTTTCATGCACACACATGCAGATATTGACACATGGAGCATCATTGATATGTTGTGGTGGATGAGAAATGTAGTCTAGATGTAGTATGAATGTAGTCTAAATGTAGTCTAAATGTAGTCTAGATGCAATATGGATGTAGTCTAGATGCAGTATGGATGTAGTCTAAATGTAGTATGGATGTAGTCTAAATGTAGTATGGATGTAGTCTAGATGCAATATGGATGTAGTCTAGATGCAGTATGGATGTAGTCTAGATGTAGTATGGATGTAGTCTAAATGTAGTATGGATGTAGTCTAGATGCAATATGGATGTAGTCTAGATGCAGTATGGATGTAGTCTAGATGTAGTATGGATGTAGTCTAGATGCAGTATGGATGTAGTCTAGATGCAGTATGGATGTAGTCTAAATGTAGTATGGATGTAGTCTAGATGCAATATGGATGTAGTCTAGATGCAGTATGGATGTAGTCTAGATGTAGTATGGATGTAGTCTAGATGCAGTATGGATGTAGTCTAGATGCAGTATGGATGTAGTCTAGATGTAGTATGGATGTAGTCTAGATGCAGTATGGATGTAGTCTAGATGTAGTATGGATGTAGTCTAGGCCTGGAAGTCCTCTCCAAAGTGTCTCATCTGGTCCTCAGTCATCGAGAGGTAGGTAGCTCGCATACTCGGAGAGTACTGCAAAGTCATTTAAAAAACACACACACACACACATACACACAAAAATGAAGACATTCAGATATATGCACACACAGATACATGCACACACACACACACACACACACACACACACGTTAATCTAGAAGCATCTACATGTCACAGTTATCTATAATATACAATATTTAGTATATTATTTTGAATCTTGGACAGTTCATGCAGTAAAGTGTACTTCTCAGAGAACAATAATTTTATATTTTAATATGCCAATAAATTAGGACCCCCGGTAAATGTTAGTTAGTCAGAGGTAATAACAGGTCAGCTTGACTCTCTCTCATGATTACAGGCATTTGATTCTTTACCATGAATTATGATTGTACCCAGAACAACCACACGGATCTGTGGGACTGACTGCACCCAGAACAACCACACGGATCTGTGGGACTGACTGTACCCAGAACAACCACACGGATCTGTGGCACTGACTGTACCCAGAACAACCACACGGATCTGTGGGACTGACTGTACCCAGAACAACCACATGGATCTGTGGGACTGACTGTACCCAGAACAACCACACGGATCTGTGGCACTGACTGTACCCAGAACAACCACACAGATCTGTGGGACTGACTGTACCCAGAACAACCACACGGATCTGTGGGACTGACTGTACCCAGAACAACCACACGGATCTGTGGCACTGACTGTACCCAGAACAATTACACAGATCACACTGATATAAAATCGAAAGGTTTATAAGCCTTTCAATTTAATAGCAGGTAAGCTTGTGAACAGTCCATCATTTAGTGACTATTCAACACACAGACACACACACACAAATGTCAGCATACTGCGTAATGAAGTATAAAACAGATGTCTGGGACTGGGACTTGGATTGGAGCTGGGACTGGGATTGGGACTGGGTTTCACTAACTCATACTTCTCTAAGAAGTTACTTTCCACGGTTTCCCTGTTTACTAATGCTGCACACACATACACACACACCACTTTTAGAAAAAAGCTTAAATCATGTTCATTAAATCATTATTACAGACTCTAGGCAAACATGGGAGAAGTCATAATGTTTCAGTCTGGTATCATGACAATAACAGTTCCAAAAAACTTGTGTATATAATCACAGGAAGTGTGCAGGTCACCCTGATTGGTCTGTTAGGTGCATCAGAGGTCACACAGTCACTCTGATTGGTCTGTGAGATGCATCAGAGGTCAGAGAAGGCCATGCCAAGACACACACGCTAGAAACCAACAGATGGAGAAGAGTCCTGCGAGGTCATTCTGTACTCTCACCACAAGGGGGCGAGTGTTTCCACTAAAACCTGCAACTAAAGGGGTTCGCGCTCTGAGTGAGGCAGACGCAAATGCCCTGGTGTCTTTAACACTCAAATAGGATGAATGAAGAGTAACTAGGGTAACAACAAAAGAAGATGAAGGGAATGCTATGAAGGATGCAAAGAAATGTGAGTGTGGGAAGGAGAGTCGACATGACAGGAAAAGAGACGGAGGGGGAGAGAGAGAGACGAAAGTGCAGAGACGGAGGGGGAGAGAGAGAGACGAAAGTGCAGAGACGGAGGGGGAGAGAGAGAGACGAAAGTGCAGAGACGGAGGGGGAGAGAGAGAGACGAAAGTGCAGAGACGGAGGGGGAGAGAGAGAGACGAAAGTGCAGAGACGGAGGGGGAGAGAGAGAGACGAAAGCAACTTACTCGGTTTCTACATGGCTGGGAGAAAATCCCCGAACAGTAGAAAACATCAACAAAACAAATACGAACACACAAACACACGCACAAACAAGGAAAAACGCAAAAAGAGACTATTAGCTGAAAAAAGAGGAACATGGCGTTCATCTGAATGACAGTGGTTAACGGCGGAGACTGAGGCACATGTATCATGGACACGCCTCCTCAGCTCCCGCACCAACAGGAGACCACAATGAGTGCAGGGGGCGGAGCCTTACTGAAAGCTACTGCAGTGGGTGGAGTTTTAGTAAAGAAATTGACACAGGGCAGTCTTTTGGAGACTAAACTCACCTAGGGTTGGACTACATCTGTTGTAGGTGGCTTCAAATTGTGTTTGATTTGAGCAAGCGTTTTAGTTTTAGCGTTACAGGTAAAATCCATTACAGGGAAAAGTGTAAAAAGTTTGGGTCCCTTCCACTGGCTCAGAGAGAGAGAGAGAGTGAGAGTGACTTCACACAGACAGGGAGGTGTACATGAATCAGTGTGAGATCTCCCTGCAGCAGCTGCGTGAGAGCCAACACAGCCACACTCAACAGGGATCTCTCTGATACGGCCAGTTAAACCCTGCAGTAGAGGAGTGTGTACAAGTGTGTGTGTGTGTGTGTTTAGGCATCTCAACACACCGAAGGAGGTGGTGATCCTCTGCCTATAAGAGGCACGTTCTCATAGCGTGGAGTCCCTCCAAACACAGCAGACTGGTTCCTGAGGGGAGAGAGAGAGAGAAGGAGGGAGAGTGGGAGGGAGGGAGTGGGGGCGAGAGGGAGGATGAGAAGATGAGAGTGGCCCATGTCTAGTGTCCATTTGTCATTTGTCATCAGTCAGAACTACAATACTAAAAACTTCAGCAAAACTGCCTCAATGACAGCTGTCGGTCTAAGTGAAGCGTGGGTGTGGGTGTCTCACATGTACTCGGTGACGGGGGCGTTGGAGGCAGGTGGAGCCGCAGGTGGATGGAGGCTGTTGTGGCTGCCCAGGCTACTGCGGTAGCTGCAGAACGTGTGCAGGTTTCCCTGCTGGGGCGTGAGACGGCGAGCGCGAGGATTAAATGGGTCATCCTCCTCGATGTCATCGTAATCTCTGAATGGCCATAGAGGGAGAGAAAGGGAGAGAGGGAGAGAGAGAGAGAGAGGGAGAGAGAGGGAGAGAGAGAGGGAGAGAGGGAGACAGAGAGGGAGAGAGGGAGACAGAGAGAGGGAGAGAGGGAGACAGAGAGAGAGAGAGACAGAGAGAGGGAGAGAGGGAGACAGAGAGAGAGAGGGAGACAGAGAGAGGGAGAGAGGGAGACAGAGAGGGAGAGAGGGAGACAGAGAGAGGGAGAGAGGGAGACAGAGAGGGAGAGAGGGACAGAGAGAGGGAGAGAGGAAAAATAAACTAATCTGTTTCAGAAGGGACAAATTATTGGCATGCATCAAACAGAAAAATCATCTAAGGAGAATGATGAAATATAGATAAGAGTTGACCATCGCATTATTAAAGAGTGGAAGGACAGTGGGGAAACATCCTCGAATAAGGAATGTGGTCAGAAAGGATTCTTGAATGATCATGATCGGTGATCACTAAAACTCAAATCACAGAAAAACAACAGTAGGACTCAGGGATCTGTTTAACAGTGAAATAAGGGCATTTCCACACGCAATGTGAGGAGGGAACTCAAGAGACTGGGAGTAAGCAGATGTGTGCACACTCATTAGTGAGGCCAACCGGCAAAACGGCTTGCTAGGAGGCATAAACAGATTGGACTCACTAATGCAAGAACGTCATGTGGTCTGATGAGTCCAGACTGACCCTGTTCCAAGAGAGGCAGGTGAAGTGATGCTGCCATCATGCCTAGTGCCTACTGTGAGGGCGGGGCTATGATCTGGGGGTGCTGCAATTGGTCAGGTCTGGGTTCAGCAATGTTATGAGCTCAAAGAGGTCAGCTGACTACCTGAATATACTGTGGGTGTGGTGTGCATGTGTGTGGTGTGCGTGTGTGTGGTGTGCATGTGTGTGGTGTGCGTGTGGTGTGTGTGTGTGTGGGTATGCGTGTGTGTGCGTGGTGTGTGTGGTATGTGTGTGAGTGGTGTGCTTGTGGTATGTATGTCTGTGTGTGTGTGTGTGTGAGTGTGTGTGTGTGTGTGTGTGTGTGTGTGTGTGTGTGTGTGTGTGTGTGTGTGTGTGTGTGTGTGTGTGTGTGTGTGTGTGTGTGTGTGTGTGTGTGTGTGTGTGTGTGTGTGTGTGTGTGTGTGTGTGTGTGTGTGTGTGTGTGTGTGTGTGTGTGTGTGTGTGTGTGTGTGTGTGTGTGTGTGTGTGTGTGTGTGTGTGTGTGTGTGTGTGTGTGTGTGTGTGTGTGTGTGTGTGTGTGTGTGTGTGTGTGTGTGAGTGTGTGAGTGTGTGTGTGTGTGTGTGTGTGTGTGTGTGTGTGTGTGTGTGTGTGTGTGTGTGTGTGTGTGTGTGTGTGTGTGTGTGTGTGTGTGTGTGTGTGTGTGTGTGTGTGTGTGTGTGTGTGTGTGTGTGTGTGTGTGTGTGTGTGTGTGTGTGTGTGTGTGTGTGTGTGTGTGTGTGTGTGAGTGTGTGTGTGTACCGGGCAGTAATCTGTCTCCAGGCTCGTGGAACGGCACACAGCATGGTACAGAATGCAGCAGCAGTCAGGAGAGAAAACACACAGAGGTACAGAACCCCCTCCACTCCATCATAACACACGCCCATCAGAGCGTCCACGTAGTCCTGCACAACACACACACACACACACACACACACACAGAACACACACACACACAGAACACACAGAACACACACACACACACACACACACACACACACACACACACAGAACACACACACACACACACACACAGAACACACACAGAGACACACACACACACACACACACACACACACACACACAGAACACACACAGAACACACACAGTGAACACACACACACACACACACAACACACACACACACACACACACACACACACACACACAGAACACACACACAGAACACACACAGTGAACACACACACACACACACACACACACACACACACACACACACACACACACACACACACACACACACACACACACACACACACAGAACACACACACAGAACACACACACTTATTTTCTCAGTGATCACCATTATCAGAGATACATTGATACAGTGCACATGAAAAAATGAGAGAAAACGTTAAAGAATTGTTGCATAATCTGTAAAGCAGTAGATCCTGATGAAGTCACAGGTCTCAGGTCAGTACCTTATGAAGTCCCCGGCAGTCAAGAAGGGCAGTGAGCTGATGCAGGCTGGTCTCAGAACTGTTCAGAAGGTGCTGAATGCTTAAAAGATCTCTCTGTAAGCAGGTAGATCAGTACTAGTACTTCATGTGCTTGAAAATGAGAGCTTCTGTGAGTAAATTATTTTAAGAACGTTACGTCCAGAGATCCCTCACTAAAACAGATCAGGCCCTGAGACTCTTCTGTCCTGGGCTGTAATCAGCAACTCAAAATCTTTGCATTGTGTCAGTATTTCATGTTCAGCAGTGAGAAGCCCAGACGGCAAGTATGCAGGTCTGTGGGGGAGGGGATTGGAAAAAGGTCCATGAGGGAGGGGCTTGGAGAAAGGTCCATGGGGCAGGGGCTTGGAGAAAGGTCCATGGGGGAGGGGCTTGGAGAAAGGTCTGTTGGGGGAGGGGCTTGGATAAATTTATATGGGGAGGGGCTTAAAAAAGGGTCCATGGGGGAGTGGATTGGAGAAACATGTATGCCTGTGTGTGCATATGAGAGTGTGTGTACATGTGTCTCACCTCAGCAGTAGGGAAGAGAGGAACAGCAAACTGCAGCAATCCCTGTACCTGGACCTGCATGGTGGTCAGCGACCTCTGGAAAACTGTGAGGGACTGCAAGGCAAACTGATTTAGGGTCAGTACCCTCTATTCAAAACAAAAATAAAGGTAACCAATACACACACACACACACACTTGCGCACACACACACACACACTGTGAGGTCAGCAGGTGATGACATGCTCTGTGCTGAGGTCAGTCAGCCCCTTCCGCAAACTCCTTGTAAAAGACAGGAGGATGATTCTTTGACATGAGACACAGGAGTTTCGAGAGGAATGTAACAAAAAAAATGTGAAAAATTCAAGTTTCTGCCACCAGATGGTGCCCTCGCACCACAGGTCTACAGCGCTACGAGCCAGGATAGCAGAAGAGAGACACTCCTGAGGGAAGGAGCTGTAGTAACAATCCCAGTGAAGTACACAGGTTAGTTGTCCTGGCCATGTATGGGTTACACACCATAAACATCCCTGACTGGGTTCAGATACACCATGGACATCCCTTATGGAGTTTACATACACTATGGACATCCCTTATGGAGTTTACATACACCATGGACTTCCCTTATGGGGTTTACATACACCATGGACTTCCCTTATGGGGCTTACATACACCATGGACTTCCCTTATGGAGTTTACATACACCATGGACTTCCTTTATGGGGTTTACATACACCATGGATGTCCCTTATGGGGTATACGTACACTATGGATGTCCCTTATGGGGTGTACATACACCACGGACATCCCTTGATGGGGTGTACATACACCATGGACGTCCCTTATGGGGTATACGTACACTATGGATGTCCCTTATGGGGTGTACATACACCATGGCTGGCCCTTATGGGGTATACGTACACCATGCATCCCCCGGTTTACATCCCCAACTGCGTTTACACACCATAAACGTCCCCGATTGGGTTTACATACAGCAGGGACATCCCTCACTGTGTTTACATGCACAATGTACATTCCTGACTGGGTTGACATGACGTGGGCATCAGACAGACAGAAAAGAACAGTAGGGGGTGTGGCAGGGGGTGGGGCACGATGCCCTGGCCAATCTGGCCAAGGCAGGCAGATTTAAATCTTCTACTTCATCTGACAATCTGGCTCTCTCATCTCCATGAGACTAATGACTGATGAGTCACACCAAGGTTGTTCACACTAATACAGACCCAGCGAGGAAAACCTACCAGGAAGATGAAAGTGAAAGAGAAAAAAGAAAAAAGCAAGGGAGATGTAAAAGAGTAAAAGAGAGAGGGAGAAGTAAAAGAGTAGACAGAAGAGTTGAAGTGTGAGGTTAATAAAGTGGGTTAGGATTAAACTGGAGAAGCTGCTTTTTAATGACCACATAATCAAGGGAATCCATAAACAGCTATCTACTTACACAAACACATCCACACGCACACACACGCAGTGCTCTTCTTGTTAGCATTGCTTTGTGAACTATAAAAGCTTTATTGAAATGGAGTATATGATCTCACAGCTAAAGGCACCCAGTCTAAAACTGCAATGGGAGAGAGAGAGAGAGAGAGGGAGAGAGAGGGAGAAAGAGGGAGAAGGAGAGAGAAGGAGAGAGAGACAGAGAGAGAGAGAGAGAGAGAGGGAGAAGGAGAGACATGACATTATTAATTGTATGTACATGAACAACAGGTGCAGTATATCGACAAAAAAGAACCACATTCTTCTCCCAGGAGCGTTGGAGTGAGTCAAGGTTGCTGCATATGCCCAACATTATTCTACATGTATATCAATAAACTAGCCACAATTTTAGATCACTCTGCAGGACCTGGTCTCTCTCTGCAGGACTCAGACATCACATTCCTGCTCTATGCAGACGACCTGGTTCGGCTGTCCCCCACAGAGAAGGGGCTACTGCAGAGACTGGACCTGCTGGTCAGGACTGCCACACCTGGGCCCTGAATCTGCTGGTCAGGATTGCCACACCTGGGCCCTGAACCTGCTGGTCAGGACAGCCACACATGGGCCCTGAACCTGCTGGTCAGGACAGCCACAACTGGGCCCTGAACCTGCTGCTCAGGACAGCCACACCTGGGCCCTGAATCTGCTGGTCAGGACAGCCACACCTGGGCCCTGAACCTGCTGGTCAGGACAGCCACACATGGGCCCTGAACCTGCTGGTCAGGACAGCCACAACTGGGCCCTGAACCTGCTGGTCAGGACAGCCACACCTGGGCCCTGAATCTGCTGGTCAGGACTGCCACACATGGGCCCTGAACCTGATGGTCAGACAATAACCTTTCAAAACAAGAGACAGGTCTCAGGGAAGCACGTCACACTTCATATTAGGGATACAAACCTTAAGGAGCTGTACAGATTACTAATTAGTTAATCTGGAAACTTCAACTCAGCAGTTAATGATCTGAGAGAGAAGGTACAAAGGCAATCTATGGAATCAAACGTCAAATTCACATTCAAATACCAATTCACATTTGGCTCAATATATTCCACTTTTCTGCTGTATGGTAATGAGGTGTGGGGTCATTCTCAAATAACAATTTTGAACAACGGAACAGAATTTTGTAAAAATATCCTTCAAGTCCACAAGAAAACAACAAATAATGCCAGTAGAGTCTAGAGCCTCCTACAAAGAGCTGAGCACAGAAGAATCTCCTCACACAGACGGTCCCATCAGACAGACGGTCCGGTCAGACGGACGGTCCCCTCAGACAGATGGTCCTGACACTGAGTTAACTAACTAACACTAACAGCAAAATGCAGTCCTATCAGTCCCTAAAATGACAGTACACTGTGGTGGAAGACCTGCTCACAGGGACTGATATTAAACACAGAACCATACTGACAAAGCTGAGCCTCAATGAACATAGCCTGGCCGTCCAGACGGGCCAATATAACAACACATTGCTGCACTTTCACACTGAATGCGAAACACTCAACCAAATATATAGAATTTGCTTGTGACTTTAAGTCTCTATCTAATCCTGACAAACTGCCTGTGCTATTGGGAGAACAGAAAGACAGCAACGCTTTAGCAGGGTGATATATATCTGCGGGTCACAATATGAGACACATACACATGTGCGCATGCACGCATGCACAAACACACAGACACAGACACATCTGTCTATATAATATATGGATGACATATATTAACATAGTACCTGCTGAAATGGATTGTAGAGCGCCTGGCTGCAGAATAAATAATAATGGACAATATCTATAAAGAGAAGAAACACATGAGGAGAGCAGGCAAAAAACACAATCATAACCACACCCCCTAATGAATAAGAGCAACATAACCACACCCCTTAAGGAATGACATCAACATAACCACACCCCTTAATGAATAACAACACCATAACTACACCCCTTAATGAATAACAACACCATAACTACACCCCTTAATGAATAACAACACCATAACTACACCCCTTAGTGAATAACAACACCATAACTACACCCCTTAACGAATAACAACACCATAACTACACCCCTTAACGAATAACAACACCATAACCTTAGAACTCGAGCTTGCGTATAATCACTGTTGAGTGGGATTAGTACCTGAACTGATCGCGTCTTTGGTCTGGTTCATGATGAACTTGTCTGGAGACACACAGAAATCACTGATGCCCTGGAGAACAAACAAGATAATCTTACTCTTAGAGAACAGGACTGTGTTAATACAGCCTGCCACATTAACACACACACACACACACACACGCACACACACAAACACACACACGCATTCATGTTGTAGTATGACTGGGTTCTGAAACGAGACCGCAGATCTAACACACCACTCCATCTCACCTGATCCAGGTTCATCACCTACTCTAACATGCCTGACACATGCACACACACTCTCTCATGAACATATACTCACACAGACACACAGGAACACACGATCACATGATGAGCATCGTATTAGGGGAACTCACCACAGCTGTAGCAAGATCAACTCCCAGAGAGGCCCAACTCAGAATCAAGATTAGGACACCCATCACCATCATCCTGCAACACACGCAATTTCATTTGTCTCTGTTTATGACTTGCCATACCTTGTCAACTGCGTCCTACATTAGACCACACCCCTCTATCAGTCTGCTCTCCCTTATATTAGGACACACCCCTCTATCAGTCTGCTCTCTCTTATATTAGGACACACCCCTCTATCAGTCTGCTCTCTCTTATATTAGGACACACCCCTCTACCTGTCTGCTCTCTCTTATATTAGGACACACCCCTCTATCTGCCTGCTCTATCTTATATTAGGACACACCCCTCTACCTGTCTGCTCTCTCTTATATTAGGACACACCCCTCTATCTGCCTGCTCTATCTTATATTAGGACACACCCCTACCTACCTGTCTTCTCTCTTATATTAGGACACACCCCTCTATCTGTCTGCTCTATCTTATATTAGGACACACCCCTCTACCAGTCTGCTCTCTCTTATATTAGGACACACCCCTCTATCTGTCTGCTCTATCTTATATTAGGACACACCCCTCTATCTGCCTGCTCTATCTTATATTAGGACACACCCCTCTATCTGCCTGCTCTATCTTATATTAGGACACACCCCTCTACCTGTCTGCTCTCTCTTATATTAGGACACACCCCTCTATCTGCCTGCTCTATCTTATATTAGGACACACCCCTCTACCTGTCTTCTCTCTCTTATATTAGGACACACCCCTCTATCTGTCTGCTCTATCTTATATTAGGACACACCCCTCTACCAGTCTGCTCTCTCTTATATTAGGACACACCCCTCTATCTGTCTGCTCTATCTTATATTAGGACACACCCCTCTATCTGTCTGCTCTATCTTATATTAGGACACACCCCTCTACCTGTCTGCTCTCTGCTGTAGCCCTCTACCTTGATTACACCAGTGTAGTATGCAGAAGTTTGTGTGTACTATTGAGTACAGTAGTGTACTATGCAGTAGTATGCATGCATTATTGAGTACAGTTAAGTAGTATCCAGCAGTATGTGTGTATTGAGTAAAGTAGTGTAGTATGCAGCAGTTTGAATACACTAGTGAAGTATGCAGTAGTATTTGTGTTTTATTGTTTACAGTAGTGTAGGATGCAGTATGCACATACGTGGTAAGTAGCCAGCGAGACTGCTTGGCCAGACCGAGACACGCTGCCAGGCAAACCACCAGATCCAGGATCAGTATGAGCAAGTATGTCAGCCATCTTCAAAAAAACAAACACAAACTTTCATGCTCAAACCGCTAACAAAGACAGTTAGGGGCAGCTACACAGAGCACCAGGTTTAACACTCACACTAGTAAAGACACTGCTGTTATATGTGTGTGAGAGGGAGACAGTCACTAAAACGCTTCTTTCAGGTGATGTGAGGGAAAGGATGTGTGTATGTGCGTGGAAGTGTGACAGTGAGCGGTTCTAACAGTGCATCTATCCATCTGTGGAGTTACGGCCTCTCTCAGACACTTTTAACACAAGCAAGTGAAGGTGATAAATATTAGATGTGTAAAATCCACACACACACACACACACACACACACACACACACACACACACACACACACACACACACACACACACACACACACACACACACACACACACACACACACACACACACACACACACACACACACACACACACACACACACACACACACACACACACTCTCCTTACTACACCCTAGTCCTTAAAGCAGTGATGTCACAGTAGTAGTTACAATATTAATTCAAGGGTTGACAGAATTACAGGATTTATATTATTTATAGGTCCACAATACTCAGCAGTATATGGCTCCTGTGTCTTGTGTGTAAAATGTTACGGTTGAAGTCAGTGTAAAAAATCTTCCTACTGGCTGAGGATGCAAGAACACCTTTTGTAGATCTACAGGAAGTCACAGCCGTGCTTGAATGGAGTCTAATGTGTTGTCATAATCTTAAATCAGTCCATGGAGTCGATCTCACACACACACAAAATTTTACAACACAGTGCGAGTGTGAGAGCAGAATCAATACTTGATCATATACACAATGTTCTGAACACTCTACTGGAATTCATATCCTGTTTACCTGTAATACTCAACGAAGGCAGTGCGGTGTTTACTGTGCAATTCGGAGCCTGCTGTGCAGTGCGGTGTTTACTGTGCAGTGTTTACTGTGCAGTGCGGTGCCTGCTGTGTGGTACAGTGTTTACTGTGCAGTGCGGTGTTTACTGTGCAGTGCGGTGTTTACTGTGCAGTGCGGTGCCTGCTGTGTTTACTGTGCAGTGCGGTGTTTACTGTGCAGTGTGCGGTGCGGTGTTTACTGTGCAGTGTTTACTGTGCGGTGCCTGTTTGCGGTGCGGTGTTTACTGTGCAGTGCGGTGCCTGCTGTGCGGTACGGTGTTTACTGTGCAGTGCGGTGTCTGCTATGTGGCACGGTGTTTTACTGTGCAGTGCGGTGCCTGCTATGTGGTACGGTGTTTACTCTGCAGTGCGGTGCCTGCTATGTGGTACGGTGTTTACTGTGCAGTGCGGTGCCTGCTATGTGGTACGGTGTTTACTCTGCAGTGCGGTGCCTGCTATGTGGTACGGTGTTTACTGTGCAGTGCGGTGCCTGCTGTGCGGTACGGTGTTTACTGTGCAGTGCGGTGCCTGCTGTGCGGTACGGTGTTTACTGTGCAGTGCGGTGCCTGCTGTGCGGTACGGTGTTTACTGTGCAGTGCGGTGCCTGCTGTGCGGTACGGTGTTTACTGTGCAGTGCGGTGCCTGCTGTGCGGTACGGTGTTTACTGTGCAGTGCGGTGCCTGCTGTGCGGTACGGTGTTTACTGTGCAGTGCGGTGCCTGCTGTGCGGTACGGTGTTTACTGTGCAGTGCGGTGCCTGCTATGTGGTACGGTGTTTACTCTGCAGTGCGGTGCCTGCTATGTGGTACGGTGTTTACTGTGCAGTGCGGTGCCTGCTGTGCGGTACGGTGTTTACTGTGCAGTGCGGTGCCTGCTATGTGGTACGGTGTTTACTCTGCAGTGCGGTGCCTGCTATGTGGTACGGTGTTTACTCTGCAGTGCGGTGCCTGCTATGTGGTACGGTGTTTACTGTGCAGTGCGGTGCCTGCTATGTGGTACGGTGTTTACTTGCAGTGCGGTGCCTGCTGTGCGGTACGGTGTTTACTGTGCAGTGCGGTGCCTGCTGTGCGGTACGGTGTTTACTGTGCAGTGCGGTGCCTGCTGTGCGGTACGGTGTTTACTGTGCAGTGCGGTGCAGTGCGGTGCCTGCTATGTGGTACGGTGTTTACTCTGCAGTGCGGTGTTTACTGTGCGGTGTTTACTGTGCAGTGCAGTGTTTACCTGTAGTACTCGATGAAGGCAGCGTGGTCTGCGACAGCGGTCAGGTCCACTTTGACCTGCTCCCAGTCAGGAAGCCCCAGTAGCTGCTTGATGACGTTATCCGACATCTGCTGCATGAACTGCAGTGTCTGCACAAAGTCTCGCCGTGTGGCGAAGATCTCGTCCAGTCGAGACAGGTGCTCCTTCAAGCCGCTCTGCATGCCACCCATAGCGCCCGTCACCTGTTGAGAGGGAACATTTGGCAGTGAAGGGCTGTATTCTACGTGCTCGTATCCCTGAGGACTGAGAGGGACTGTGATGGGAGGCATCTGCACTGGCTCTAAAGCATTTTTGAATATTTAAACTATTTAAAACCATGATTAGTTAAAAGTGGTTCAAGGTTTTAGGAAAATCAGAAAACCAGAAATCAAACAAACATTGCACATAATCTCCCATTTGAACCGGAGGACTCCTGAAACAGGAAGTTTATGGATCTTGCCCATGGGCCGTAAACAGAATGATGATCGTTCCAGGGTAAATGTGAGGTTACTCCACGGATGGCTTGTGCCCACTGCCCTGGATACCCACACATTAGTGGTGTATAGCACAATGACTCTCATTCAGACTTTGGATTTGAACAGACATGCCAAACGAAGAAGCAGAGTGGAAAGGATGTGTCCTGGCCATGTGGTGAAGAAGAGGGTTGTTTTCTGTGAGAACAGTATTTCACTATGTCAGCTCTGTGAGATCGGAGGTCAGCCTTGGTTCTATCTCTCAATGTGCTCTCAGAAACCTCTCAGACAAATCTTATTTAGAAATAGACAGAGAATAAAATGATTTAAGAGCTGGTTCAGGGTCAGCTGTTATGGAGTGTAATTGAATAATTGGTTGGCGAGGAGACGAGGTGAATACAGATTAGCAGACGGGTAGTCGTGTTTTTTTTAATTTATTTGTCTAATATGTTTATGATCTTCTCACTGAAGACCAAACTCATCATCTAACCATATTTTCTCAGTTTTCGTTGAATTACTTTTGTGCAAACTAGAGCAGTTATTTTAGCACTTCTGAGCGTCTGAGCCCATTAGACTCGAGAGCTGAGGGAAGAAAAGCAGTTTCAGTCCTCTCAACATTTTTGTCCTATAGGAAAATGGAACAATTTGTACTTCGAATTGAGAGTAATTTGTACTTTTCCACTCTAACCCTACTGACCACAGACAGATGTGGCTATACTCTAACCCTACTGACCACAGACAGATGTGACTATACTCTAACCCTACTGACCACAGACAGATGTGACTATACTCTAACCCTACTGACCACAGACAGATGTGACTATACTCTAACCCTACTGACCACAGACAGATGTGACTATACTCTAACCCTACTGACCACAGACAGATGTGACTATACTCTAACCCTACTGACCACAGACAGATGTGACTATACTCTAACCCTACTGACCCTACTGAGACAGATGTGTGACTATACTCTAACCCTACTGACCACAGACAGATGTGACTATACTCTAACCCTACTGACCACAGACAGACATGTGACTATACTCTAACCCTACTGACCACAGACAGATGTGACTATACTCTAACCCTACTGACCACAGGCATGTGACTACCCTACTGACCACAGACAGATGTGACTACTAACCCCTGACCACAGACAGATGTGACTATACTCTAACTGACCACAGGCATGACTATACTCTAACCCTACTGACCACACTGACCACAGACAGATGTGACTATACTCTAACCCTACTGACCACAGACATGTGACTATACTCTAACCCTACTGACCACAGACAGATGTGACTATACTCTAACCCTACTGACCACAGACAGATGTGACTATACTCTAACCCTACTGACCACAGACAGATGTGACTATACTCTAACCCTACTACTGACCACAGACAGATGTGACTATACTCTAACCCTACTGACCACAGACAGATGTGACTATACTCTAACCCTACTGACCACAGACAGATGTGACTATACTCTAACCCTACTGACCACAGACAGATGTGACTATACTCTAACCCTACTGACCACAGGCATGTGACTATACTCTAACCCTACTGACCACAGACAGATGTGACTATACTGACCACAGACAGATGTGACTAACCCTACTGACCACAGACAGATGTGACTATACTCTAACCCTACTGACCACAGACAGATGTGACTATACTCTAACCCTACTGACCACAGACAGATGTGACTATACTCTAACCCTACTGACCACAGACAGATGTGACTATACTCTAACCCTACTGACCACAGACAGATGTGATGTGACTATACTCTAACCCTACCAGACTACCACAGACTGACCACAGGACAGATGTGACTATACTCTAACCCTACTGACCACAGACAGATGTGACTATATCTAACCCTACTGACCACACTGACCTAACAGACAGATGTGACTATACTCTAACCCTACTGACCACAGACAGATGTGACTATACTCTAACCCTACTGACCACAGACAGATGTGACTATACTCTAACCCTACTGACCACAGACAGATGTGACTATAACCCTACTGAACCCTACTGACCACAGACAGATGTGACTATACTCTAACCCTACTGACCACAGACAGATGTGACTATACTCTAACCCTACTGACCACAGACAGATGTGACTATACTCTAACCCTACTGACCACAGACAGATGTGACTATACTCTAACCCCTGACCACTGACCACAGGCATGTGACTATATAACCCTACTGACCACAGACAGATGTGACTATACTCTAACCCTACTGACCACAGACAGATGTGACTATACTCTAACCCTACTGACCACAGACAGATGTGACTATACTCTAACCCTACTGACCACAGACAGATGTGACTATACTCTAACCCTACTGACCACAGACAGATGTGACTATACTCTAACCCTACTGACCACAGACAGATGTGACTATACTCTAACCCTACTGACCACAGACAGATGTGACTATACTCTAACCCTACTGACCACAGACAGATGTGACTATACTCTAACCCTACTGACCACAGACAGATGTGACTATACTCTAACCCTACTGACCACAGACAGATGTGACTATACTCTAACCCTACTGTAACCCTACTGACCACAGACAGATGTGACTATACTCTAACCCTACTGACCACAGACAGATGTGACTGACCACAGACAGATGTGACTATACTCTAACCCTACTGACCACAGACATATGTGACTATACTCTCACCCTACTGACCTCTAACCCACTGACCACAGACAGATGTGACTATACTCTAACCCCTACTGACCACAGACAGATGTGACACTCTAACCCTACTGATGTGACTATACTCTAACCCTACTGACCACAGACAGATGTGACTATACTCTAACCCTACTGACCACAGACAGATGTGACTATACTCTAACCCTACTGACCACAGACAGGTGTGACTATACTCTAACACTACTGACCACCACACAGATGTGACTATACTCTAACCTACTGCTGACCACCAGACAGATGTGACTATACTCTAACCCTACTGACCACAGACAGATGTGACTATACTCTAACCCTACTGACCACAGACAGATGTGACTATACTCTAACCCTACTGACCACAGACAGATGTGACTATACTCTAACCCTACTGACCACAGACAGATGTGACTATACTCTAACCCTACTGACCACAGGCATGTGACTATACTCTAACCCTACTGACCACAGACAGATGTGACTATACTCTAACCCTACTGACCACAGACAGATGTGACTATACTCTAACCCTACTGACCACAGACAGATGTGACTATACTCTAACCCTACTGACCACAGACAGATGTGACTATACTCTAACCCTACTGACCACAGACAGATGTGACTATACTCTAACCCTACTGACCACAGGCAGATGTGGCTATACTCTAACCCTACTGACCACAGACAGATGTGACTATACTCTAACCCTACTGACCACAGACAGATGTGACTATACTCTAACCCTACTGACCACAGACAGATGTGACTATACTCTAACCCTACTGACCAGACTAACCCTACTGACCACAGACAGATGTGACTATACTCTAACCCTACTGACCACAGGCATGTGACTATACTCTAACCCTACTGACCACAGACAGATGTGACTATACTCTAACCCTACTGACCACAGACAGATGTGACTATACTCTAACCCTACTGACCACAGACAGATGTGACTATACTCTACTATACTCTAACCCTACTGACCACAGACAGATGTGACTATACTCTAACCCTACTGACCACAGACAGATGTGACTATACTCTAACCCTACTGACCAGACAGATGTGACTATACTCTAACCCTACTGACCAGACAGATGTGACTATACTCTAACCCTACTGACCACAGACAGATGTGACTATACTCTAACCCTACTGACCAGACAGATGTGACTACACTTTCTCTTATTAGGATCTTACTTAGTAACAAAAAATACTTATGGAGACTGTGAACCAGCCAACAAAGTGACTGGAAGTGTGAAATGATCCTCAGGGCAAATCCACATTGAGCATTAACAACAGACAAGTTCTGCCAAGCAGTGGCCTCATCTCTGTGGTCCTGTCCTGGATAACAGCTTCAGAGAGGAGAATGAGCGTAACCTACAATCTGAAATAACTCCACATCCAATCTCAACTGCTTATCTTTCTGCATGTCATCAAGTAACCTTTGGTCTGAGTGATGCTAGATCCAGAAACAGTCTTGTTAAAATACATAACCTAGTAGATACTGTATCTAATTATATTCAGTAAGATACCACTCCAAACCTAATTCAACCTTCTCGATCTGAGTCTAAATCAAATCCATTATCTTGATCTGAGACATTTTGTGTATGTACGAGTTTTCTAACTACTACTGGATGTTTAACCCTGGAAGGTTTTGTTCAGTGCAACAAAACAACGAACTTTGAGAGGTCGGGAGAGGTCACAAGTTACATTTACATGTAGTGCATTTAGCAGACCCTCTCACCCAGAGAGACTTACACAGCGCTTTGTCATTTACTCACAGATGACACTATAATAGAACAGAGTCCAAGATCTCACTGAACTAGGATACCATCAGATACAGGAGTCAGTGCTGATACCTGACTGTCAGTGCCGAGTCAGTGCTGATACCTGACTGTCAGTGCCGAGTCAGTGCTGATACCTGACTGTCAGTGCCGAGTCAGTGCTGATACCCGCTAGTCTGTCCAAGACAGAATCACAGAATGAGATTGAGAACGAGAATAAGAAGTGCAGTACCAAGGACACATGCTGGAAGTGTTCAGTTCATCAATAGTAGTTGATGGGACAGTGATTAAGGGTGCATGTTATGGTATATAATAAGTGGAATATGCAAAATTAGGTAAAATACACCAATGCTCAAAGCATGTATTATTAATAATCACAATAAGCATGTCTTCTGCCAAACAATAGCAGACTAGAAAAAGATCTTTAAATGTGGATCAGCCAATCAGATTCAAGTACTGGAATTATCCAGTTTCTAATAATTTAGTTAATTACATTAATGCATCTTTATTAAATTCCCATTTGTCAAAATTATGGCAAGTGTTTCATAAAAGCAAATGTAGACTTTTCCACTAGCATGCGCCAGTTACAGACGGCAGACGTCAGTTACAGGAATGTCCACCGCTTGGCTACAAGAGTTACTAAAAACCGTTATTATAGACTCAATGATTCCACAGGTATAGTGCATGTGATCCATTAAGCAACATTAAAGAAAACACATCCAGTCTTCCCCAAGCTCCATTCCACAACCACTGCACAATTGGCCTTACAGCTGTGGGTGAGGATATCGGCCTGAGATTTCCTTATGCATTGGTGATCTAACATTCAAATGGAAACACCCAAGCATGAAATGGAACAGCTCTAAAATTGTTCCCCACCAATCTCACATGGATGTATATGTTTCTCCTGACTCTGAACCGTAACAACTGAAAGGAAAATAGTTATTTGGGTAAATTAGGGTGTATTCTAGCTTTGCAATTTATGTTTTTCCTCCAGTGAGGACTGTAATTATTTGACAGATGTGTTCTGATGGATGGATGGATGGATGGAGGGATAGATGCATGCATGGGAGAAGCAGAACAAGCATTGTATTGTCATCAGCAAAGACAGAAAGTTAGAATGAAGGTAGAAAACTGATGATACCAGGAGGATGTGTGTTCAGGATTCAGGATGTGTGTTAAGGATTCAGGATGTGTGTTCAGGATTCAGGATGTGTGTTAAGGATTCAGGATGTGTGTTCAGGATTCAGGATGTGTGTTAAGGATTCAGGATGTGTGTTCAGGATTCCACATGGTGGTGAAATGTAACTAAGACAGTCATATTCATACAATCTGATGTGCTTGTTAGAATATTCACTTAATTCACTTAAAGTACAATATGTCACCTTTCTAAGAACTTTATACTGCACATTCAGAAACGAAAGACGTGACATGTAAAAACCTTGGGGCAAACTGTATGTCAGAGTGGAACTCCAGGGTTCTAGCTCCAGGGTTCTAGCTCCAGGGTTCTAGCTTAGCAAGCTCCACTTGATCAAGCAGCCCCTCAATATAGGAACAAATTCTACCTATTGTGCAATCTCTGGACATCCTGTTTGCGACATGACTCTACCTTACTGCTGCTGGACAGGTGAGACAGGTGAGACTGGCCTCTTGTCATACTTTATACCTGCGCCTGTTTCGTCAGCTGGAAAAAATCCATCCAACTTGTACAGTATCCTTTATAGCTGTGAGCCAGATCAGCTTACAGTACAGAGGCCTGTTTCTGATCGTGTAGCTGGCAGAAGCCCAGGGGCGTCAGACCACCAGAGCTCTGAACTTACCAAGCACAGGCCAAAGAGCAGAATGTCATGTGCTAGAAACACCCCTGCCCTCTGCACATAACCCCTATGATTGTCTAAAATAGGAAAACAAAAACATTTAAAAGAGAAACAACAGAACTAAATTAGCCTTTACATTTTCAAATTGAGTATTTAAAACCCTTAAACGGGGCAATTCAATCTAATGTTAAAGAAAAGCATCATATCACATTGTGATTAATTTTACACAATTGAAAACTAGTTCCGTCATCATCATCATGATTATTATTATGTTGGTCCCCAGAACCCATGAAAGGCTACCAGACCACTGCCGACCAGTGCGGGGGGGAAACTAAAGCTCTAAGCTGGAAACACCACACTGGGGAACAAGCAAACCCTTTCACCATCAGACACATTCCAGCAAACACGTTTTCTGACACACTCACTTATTTCAAATCCAAAGTGAATGCACCCATAAGGTAGCTAAGGGATTTCTAAATAAAATGGCAATAAAAGGTAAGAGTGTATGTCTAGAGAGAGAGAGAGAGAGAGAGAGAGAGAGAGAGAGAGAGAGATACAGACAGACAGACAGAAAATCTGTATGCAATGCAAGTCTGAAATGTTTTCCAGCAGGGAGTCTTGAACAGTTGAACAGATTGTAAGGCAGGAATTCAGGCCTTTGTGGTAGAGTTCAGGGCTAATGAAGTGAACCGCAGGCAGGGATCGGAGTCCCAGACAATAGCCACTCTCTGCTCCTACATCATCTATCCCAGCATGCACTGCAGGGGCTGCTCTTTTCCTGTGCCACTCATAACACACTAATGATAAAGTGTGCTCTCAGGGAAAAAAAAAAAACAAAAACATTACAGAGTATCTGTTTCTGTTTGAAAGCTGTTCACGCCTGAGGCTAAGCTATCTGTGGCTAAGCTATCTGAGGCTAAGCTATCTCTGTTCCTCTGACTCACTCTGAGTTGAGAGACTGAGGCTGCTGTCGTGTCAAACTGAAGTCGTTTCTGTGCTCATCTGGGAAAGTTCAGTCCAACCAAGTGGTGGGAAATATCCAGACCTTCAAGTGAGTGTTTATCACAGCAAATACTTTAATGGCCTACATAACTCCATAAACTCTGTAAAATATTGTACCTGTGCAATTTAACGGCTACAGCTTTAATATCCTGAACTAGTATTTAACACCAAAAATCCTTCCAAATTCATTCTGGAGTCTCATGACATCACTCAATTGAAATGCCCTCATGCATAAATATGCAATCTGAAATCACTCTGGCATGTCGTGTGCGTTTAGATCTGAAGCACAGCTCTAGGAACTGCATAAAAAGTCAGAGGCCAGGCTATAGACTGAACCCAGATCAATGGAAGGGTTTTGGGTGGAGGTCCTAGGAAGGTGTTAATCTCCTTTAGTAACATTTCAATCCCCTTGTCCTCTACAGTGCAGCTGGTAGCTACTCTCCACGACCCCGAAAGCAGACCACACCACCACACCACACCACCACCAACACCACACCAAAACCGTTGGGTAAAAGTTAGGTTGTGTTATATGATGTGTTTTGGTGTTATATGATGTTTGGTTGGTTTTGGTTTTGGCTATGGCTATGTTTTTTTTAATATGTTTAATATGTTTTTTTAATGTATTTTTAATGGTTCTTATGGTTGAAATCTTACAGCAATACACAACCTGTTGAATACATGCCTAGTTTCCATAATCTTGATGTTGGTACGTTGCTGACACAGTAAATACGTACTCTAGAACTTATCCACAGACACACATGATCAGTGACCTGTTTCCTTCAACTAAGGACCTCTTTCTTTTTCTCTTGCTCTTCCTCCTACCCAGTATGAGTCAGAAACAGGCTGTCTAATCTCGCTTGGTCCGACATGAAGGAATTTAGCACATAAACTGACAAAGCAGGATTTGTGTCTTAATGTTGCCATCACATCTACAGGGGAAAGGGGAACATTTGCAGAGACAGAAGTGAACAGAACTCTTCAGTTGTGCCCTGGCTGGACCTCTGAGGCTTCAGATATGTAATGTGTAAGGGTAGTGTGTGAGGGTAGTGTGTAGTGTCTGAGGGTAGAGTGTGACAGTAGTGTGTAGACATCAGTAGATAATTAGATGATTAATTAGTTAATTAACATCTGAGACATATTCCAGAGCGGCAGGAGATGCCTGAGACATAAATCCCAATGTTTGTATTACGAATATGACAATGTCAACAGGTCACATGGCAGTCATGAATGATTTGCAACAGAATATGAATTTCCATCTCTTTTTTATAAAGCAGTGTTTTGGAATGTAGTGTCTGACAAGTATGTATGTTGCAAATGTGATCCAGTGAATCATGAGCAAGTTGTGTGTGCGACCTGGGTGTGTGCGACCTGGGTGTGTGCGACCTGAGTGTGTGCGACCTGAGTGTGTGCGACCTGAGTGTGTGCGACCTGCGACCTGGGTGTGTGCGACCTGGGTGTGTGCGACCTGAGTGTCTGCGACCTGAGTGTGTGCGACCTGAGTGTGTGCGACCTGGGTGTGTGCGACCTGAGTGTGTGCGACCTGAGTGTGTGCGACCTGGTGTGTGTGCGACCTGGGTGTGTGCGACCTGAGTGTGTGCGACCTGGGTGTGTGCGACCTGGGTGTGTGCGACCTGTGGATGCCAAAGTGAATGTGATTGTTTCCAATTCCAACTACTCGGTGTGAACTACGGTGATTCTTGTGGATGGCAGGTTATTACTGTGGATTTGGTCAAAATTTCACTTCTGTGGTTTAAGCTCTTACAGATTTGCTAGTAAGTCAGTGAAGTTTACATGGTCATCAGATTGCCAACATTCTTTTAACAGTGTAAATTGCTATGTTGTTCTCCCGTGCTGGCACTGGATCTTGAGCGTCCTTTTAAACTGGAGGTAGATGCCAGTAATGTCGGCGTGGGGCTGTTTTATTGCAGGAAGATGATTTGGGACCATCCGGTATCGTATTTTTTGAAAAAGTTCAATTCTTCTCAGGTAAACTATTTGACAAAAGAAACTCTGTCTTTATTATTAGCATTGAAACACTGAGGTATACGTAAGCTCGAGTGTACAGCCCTTGTTAGTCTACACTGACCAAAATCCAATTATGGTTTTAAATCGCATGTACAATTCATATCAAAGATTCATGCATCGGCCGTTGTTCCTGCAGGAATTCGGTTTGGATATACACCGTAAGGAAGACTCAGAAAACATACTTGTGGATACTTTGTCTCGGATACCAAAGGAAACCCTTGACCTCCAATTTTAAGGGAGGGGGAGTTACGACCAATGTTGTTTTCAGGAGGTCTGTGGTTTGGCTACTATAGTTTTATTCACAGGTTGTCCAGAAGATGGAGCAATAATGGGATGAACAACTGGTTTGAGGGCAACGTGACGATTCCATCATGGCTGAGTTTGATCAAGGCTAGTGAAGGCTGAGGTCTAGCGTTGGGTTTAAAAGCTCACGTTTGTAATGGTGCCCCGTGGTGTCTTGAATAGTAGGTCACGGGTGACACTGGTTATATTTTGGCTTTTAGAACTAGGCCTTACGAGTTAGACATGTGTGGTTATTAAAAGGACCTTATGAGATAGTACTGAATTTGGACTTTTTGGATAAATTCGCTTGTATTGAGCGTTACAGAGAAGTAATGCTTGTGGGCTTCAGCTGAATCATGTTGAACTCATGTGGAACTGTGTAAACTGTATATAAGTAATAAGGTTTTGTTTGGATTCTTTGTAAGTTGTAAGGGTGAGCTTTTCTCCTGTTTATGTTTGTAGAGCGATAGGAAGTTAATTGTATTTTGTTTATTTTCTTTTGCAAGGAGATTTAGTTTAAGAGTGAGTGGTGTGGAGTGACACTATCCAAACTATTTGTTATGTATTATAGATATCTGTGTGTGTGTGTAGCAGCATCTACTCACCAGGTTCTCCACACCTGCCAACGTGTGATTAGCATTGTACAGGGAGTAGGTCAGTTGGTACACACCATCGTTGGTCTCGCTGTTGCCATAGAAACCCACTCCGACAGCAACGCTATAAACAGAGAGGAACAAGGAGATGTTTTATTTCATCATCACTGCTACCATCACTACCGTACACCCTACCACTAGGCTAAGCTATGATCATGCGGGCTGGCCACTTGTAGAGTAATGCACATGTGTAATCTACGATTATGCATGATATCAAACAGTAGCTAGGCTAAGATAGGGACACACAGGATATCAAACAGTAGCTAGGCTAAGCTACGGACACACAGGATATCAAACAGTAGCTAGGCTAAGCTAGGGACACACAGGATATCAAACAGTAGCTAGGCTAAGCTAGGGACACACAGGATATCAAACAGTAGCTAGGCTAAGCTACGGACACACAGGATATCAAACAGTAGCTAGGCTAAGCTAGGGACACACAGGATATCAAACAGTAGCTAGGCTAAGCTACGGACACACAGGATATCAAACAGTAGCTAGGCTAAGCTAGGGACACACAGGATATCAAACAGTAGCTAGGCTAAGCTAGGGACACACAGGATATTCAATGGCAGCTAGTCAAAGATAAGATCATACAGGTAATCCAATAGTAGATAGGCTAATAAAAACAGTGGATAAGAAATAATACAGTGTAGTGTCATAACACTTGTCATATTATTACATTGTATTGATACACTGAATCAATGAATAATATTTGCATTTATTGAGAATTCAAACCAAATAAAAGTATTCAGGAGATACCTCAGATAATGTTCAAGACTGAAGGACACTTGTGTTAAGGTTTTTTTGTTGGTGGTGTTTGTTACAATAATAAAAATTCTAAAGTATGATGCACTGACTTAACTATTTTATGAAATGTAATACATGATAATGTTTGCCGGTAACATGGCACAGGACATGCTGGTTAAAACATGGTATTTATTCCAAAAATAAGACATGACAGCAGAATACAACATGATTGTTTACTCCTGGGGCTGTTTGTTCCTTATAAAAGTAAATATGAATATAGGATGGCTAAACAGGGATGATTCTAAAGTAATCTCACTGGAAGAACAGGGATTATTCTACAGTAATCTCACCGGAAAACCGGCACATTTCTACAGTAATCTCACCGGAAGAACAGGGATGTAGACACAGAATGCAAACAGCACACCCTAACTCTGTACCCTGCTAACAAGCACTCCCCACCCTTACCCATCCACCCTACACTATTACCCATCATCCTCTCCACACTAAAGGCTCCCTGGAGACCCTCATCTGCGGTCTGGCTCTGCCTCCATAAAAAGCCCTTTCACCTCTGCTTTCAACTAAGTGCAGTGCTAACTGTTCCCAGTCTCATCACATGCTGCAAAAGCACTTCTACTGCATGCTGTAAAAGGCCGCCTCAGTGGAGAGACCTGCTCAACTGTCTGTAAAAGGCCGCCTCAGTGGAGAGACCTGCTCAACTGTCTGTAAAAGGCCGCCTCAGTGGAGAGACCTGCTCAACTGTCTGTAAAAGTCCGCCTCAGTGGAGAGACCTGCTCAGCTGTCTGTAAAAGGCCGCCTCAGTGGAGAGACCTGCTCAACTGTCTGTAAAAGTCCGCCTCAGTGGAGAGACCTGCTCAGCTGTCTGTAAAAGGCCGCCTCAGTGGAGAGACCTGCTCAGCTGTCTGTAAAAGGCCGCCTCAGTGGAGAGACCTGCTCAACTGTCTGTAAAAGGCCGCCTCAGTGGAGAGACCTGCTCAACTGTCTGTAAAAGTCCGCCTCAGTGGAGAGACCTGCTCAACTGTCTGTAAAAGTCCGCCTCAGTGGAGAGACCTGCTCAACTGTCTGTAAAAGGCCGCCTCAGTGGAGAGACCTGCTCAACTGTCTGTAAAAGGCCGCCTCAGTGGAGAGACCTGCTCAACTGTCTGTAAAAGTCCGCCTCAGTGGAGAGACCTGCTCCACCATCTGTAAAAGTCCGCCTCAGTGGAGAGACCTGCTCCACCGTCTGTAAAATGCTGCCTCAGTGGAGAGACCTGCTCCACCGTCTGTAAAATGCTGCCTCAGTGGAGAGACCTGCTCCACCGTCTGTAAAATGCTGCCTCAGTGAAGAGACCTGCTCCACTGTCTGTAAAATGCTGCCTCGGTGGAGACACCTGCTCCACTGTCTGTAAAATGCAGTCTTGCTGGACAGACCTGCTCTGTAGATGGTATCTGTGTGTTCAAAAAATTAATATCAGAACACGATCAGAAATATTACCAGTTGCTTTTATCTATAGCTCCGGTGATAAAAAACAGATGTACTTTATTGAACCCCAGAGGGAAACTGAAGAAATGATCTTGTGTGTATCAGAAATCCCCCTCTGGGGTGGGAAAGCAGGATGGGTTTCATATAAGATGAGATCATCTGGACATCTAGCCTCACATCCTCTGGGTATAGGGCTCTTTCTGTTCAGTGCTACTGACAACCACACAACAGTTCAAACACACGCAGCTAGGAAGAAGTGTGACAGTGTGAAACATTTAGTCTGGAAAAGAATGGACCTCCTGAGGATCAAAGGTCCTTCTGTTTATAGCCAATCACATCCTCAAAATACTGTTTATAGTAAATCACATCCACACAATGCTGTTTATAGCCAAACACGTCCTCACAATGTTGTCTATAGTCAAGCATGTCCTCAAAATGCTGTTTATAGCCAAGCATGTCCTCACAATGCTGTTTATAGCCAAGCATAAAGCACATTTAAGCATGAAGTGGTGGCTTTCAGTTGCTTGTGTGTATGTCTGCAGCATGTGTGTTTGGCCTTGAGTCACTGCTGTGCATGTCTGCAACGTGTGTGTTTGGCCTTGAGTCACTGCTGTGCATGTCTGCAACGTGTGTGTTTGGCCTTGAGTCACTGGTGTGCATGTCTGCAACGTGTGTGTTTGGCCTTGAGTCACTGCTGTGCATGTCTGCAACGTGTGTGTTTGGCCTTGAGTCACTGGTGTGCATGTCTGCAAAGTGTGTGTTTGGCCTTGAGTCACTGGTGTGCATGTCTGCAAAGTGTGTGTTTGGCCTTGAGTCACTGCTGTGCATGTCTGCAACGTGTGTGTTTGGCCTTGAGTCACTGGTGTGCATGTCTGCAACGTGTGTGTTTGGCCTTGAGTCACTGGTGTGCATGTCTGCAAAGTGTGTGTTTGGCCTTGAGTCACTGCTGTGCATGTCTGCAACGTGTGTGTTTGGCCTTGAGTCACTGCTGTGCATGTCTGCAACGTGTGTGTTTGGCCTTGAGTCACTGGTGTGCATGTCTGCAAAGTGTGTGTTTGGCCTTGAGTCACTGGTGTGCATGTCTGCAAAGTGTGTGTTTGGCCTTGAGTCACTGGTGTGCATGTCTGCAACGTGTGTGTTTGGCCTTGAGTCACTGCTGTGCATGTCTGCAACGTGTGTGTTTGGCCTTGAGTCACTGGTGTGCATGTCTGCAACGTGTGTGTTTGGCCTTGAGTCACTGGTGTGCATGTCTGCAACGTGTGTGTTTGGCCTTGAGTCACTGGTGTGCATGTCTGCAGCACGTGTGTGTTTTAGAAAGATTGCCTCAGTTTGTCGGATTCAACAGGCAGTGTTTTTATACCAGGGACACTATGAAGAAGTATGATAAAGTAAACTTCAAAACAGCATGCAAGGTACACACACAGCATGCACGTGTGCACACACACACACACACACAGAATGCACGTGCACACACGCAAATTCATGCACACACACATACAGTCTGCCAGGTATTTCCTGTCTAAGGCTCTGATGTTATGCAGCTATGCAGTTGAAGCAAAGGAACAAATGTGAGCCAGACCAGAGGATGCAATTATCCAATTATTCAATTAGCGGAGCATCCTCATTAGTAAGGACAACCTCCAGAATACCCCATACTTCTACATCTATTATGAGCAAAAGAGAGAGAGAGAGAGAGAGAGAGAGAGGTTGACAGTGTTAGTGAGTAACAGAAGACCACCTATAACCCTTTCGTTGTCATGGGAATGAGTAAACTCTGAGTTTTACTCCGCCCCTCTCCTTCCTGTCTGTGAAGAGAGGGTGCGCTTGTAGAAATGTGTCCACCGCACACCAATTTCATCATCCAAAATGCCCCCCATTCATTTTCAACAAGGAATAATGGAAAAATGCATTGCCCCTCAGATATGTCCCCTCTGACACGCCCTTCAATCAGCAAGTTGCTGGTGAAAGATTCTAAGGGAGAATTTTGCAATGTGTGCAGTGGACACATACACACACATTCACACAGACACACACACAGTGGCACATACATATACATTAAGCAAACACACAGATTACACTACACCTCCTCCACACACACACATACAAACAGTGGGCACGTACCAATGCATTAAGAAAACACAGATTACACTACAATTCAAATCCATATGCAGGCAAAAGCAGAATTAGACGAATCCATCGTTTGATATGCCCTGAACAACCCCTGATGCTCTCTAATTACCTCTGGAGGACGTGCGTTGTGAGGGAAGCATTACATACTCAGCTACAGTGGCCAGAGCTTCAGAGAAGGACCAGGAGCTTCAGAGAAGAACCAGGAGCTTCAGAGAAGGAACAGGAGCCTCAGAGCTTCAGAGAAGGACCACAGCTTCAGTCGTGACTCCCCACCTCAGCTGCTATTGTTGATATGAGTGTTTTAAGTATCTTACTAAAGTGATGTAGAGTTATTATACCTGATCTAACAGCAGACTGAGTGACCCTGAGAGCCATTTTAGGGTTAGAGTATGATGGATTAGGGTATGGGGGTTAGGGTATTGTGGACTAGGGTATGAAGGGAAAGCATATGGAGAGGCAGGTTATGAAGGTTAAGGGTATAGAAGGTTAGGGTATAGAGTGTGGAGTGTGTGTGTATATATATATATATATATATATATATATATATATATATATACACAAAGTCTGTATTTGACCTTAGAGAAAGAGAAAAGATAAAAAGTTCATCCTTATTTGCATCATGCTCAGTAGTTCCCAGATGATCTGGATCGGGTGTGTTAGAACAGGGGAACCAGTGAAGCCTGCTCTGGGGGCCCCTCCAGGAAGAGTTACTACTAACGCTCCCTGCTGCTGGGATACTGTAGATGCTTTTTGGTTTTTTCACTTTTCTTTATAATCTTGCTTATTCCCACAGATGGAGTCAGTCCTGACCTTGAACCTCACTAGCAATGCCTTAATATTTTCATTCCTAAGTAAGAACATTCTGTATTGAAACTAATTAACAAACAACTACAGCGTGTGAATCAGGGGGAGGGAACATGCATGGAAGTGAGGCTCATCTGTTACGCCACCAGCTAGAAGGTTGGAGGGATAATTTGGTGTAATATATTCCAAAGTAAAGGTGGATACAGATATTTTGAGGATGACTGAACAGTAAATATCTCTGCAATTAATCATGAAGTGTCTAACCCTCCATACCCTAAACCCCTACCCTATATGCCCTAACCCTCCTACACCCTAAACCCTTACCCTCTATACCCTTACCCTCCATACCCTAAACCCCTACCCTATATGCCCCAACCCTCCTACACCCTAAAAGTCTATATGCTAACCCTCTATACCCCCTACACCATCCCCTACACCGTCCTCCACACTCCTACACCATCCCCCATACAATTCCCTACACCCCTACCAGTGTTAATTTCGTTGACTTTTCATGACAAAAACGAAACAATAACTAAATAAAAAACTACATAAAAGTATAGAAAACGATCTAGGACAACAACCTAAACTACTAAACTAGGACAACATCCTATCAGAACTTATTTAGTTTTGTGAAAGGCAGGGAGTTAGAAACACATTCAATCATAACTACTTCAGTACATATGGAAAGGCAGGAAATACCGGGAAGCCATCCAATCAAGCACACACTTGCACAAATTTTAAATCCGCCAAGACCATACTAGCCTGTGAACTGTCATTACTCGTGATTTAATGTCATGCAGAATAAAGTATTTTTCTCAGTTTAGCATTTTTGTTCTGAGAACATCACACCACGTTGGACATCAGCCGTGCAGCACCACCGTTAGCTTTACCTCTGCTAACGCTGGCTTAGCCTTTATTAGTCCTAGTCCTCAAGGCACACTGCTCTGTACATTTTAGAGTGTGTTCTGCTGTAAAATGCTCTATTAAGTCAGTAAGGTGGCGTTAATGATCATATTAATTGGATCAGGTGTGTGGTAAGCAGGGAATGCTGTAACGTGCAGGGCAGTGTGTCAGGACCAGAGTCATGAAACTAGCTAGCTAACTCCAGCCATCTGCACTTGATTATCATGAGCCAAACGGCTCCGTACACCCTAGTAGCACTGCTGCTTATAAGGTTCCCAGTTTTATCAAGAATGTAATATGCAGTTTGTTATGATCAATACGTATATTTATCAGGCAGAGTAGGTCTACTCATCAATGTTTTGTTATTGTTATGCTCAATAAGCAAGGGCAGGGAAATAAAGATGACGTTTGTTAAATCTGTTTGCGTGTGTATTGGTCTTTCAAACATGAATAATATTCTGTAACTGGTTAACAAATGTTTCATTTCGAGTAAGTGTATATAATGAGTTCAAGGGAACTGAAGAAAAAGCATTTACATTTTACACCCTTTATATTTTACCCGACTGAATCGACTGTAGATTTAGTCGACTAAAACTAAAAACAGATGACTAAATTATGACTAAAACTAAATGACATTGTCCTTTCCCTACACCCCCTACACCATCCTCAACACCATTCCCACCCCCCTACACCAGCCCTAGCCAACTGCATGTCCCCAAGGGTAAGACACAGGCTGTACTGACACATGGCATGACTGAGGCTTTAATCCGAATGTCAAGTGTGAGGATGCTGAACCTTTAGCTGCCATGTGCTCAGGTGTAGCGGTTCTAACCTTTAGAATGCAGGGCGGGGGCAGAATTTCACATGCCAAATCTGACTCTAAGGGCAGCAGGAAACTCAGTCACCATCTTAACTTAATAAGTACAGCACACTTTCATCACATGACAGTCATGAGCTCAAGAGAGCAAGAAGTACACGCACACACGTCTAAATATAATTTATATTTAGGCTCTTAGGTCTTGTTCAGTATTTGTGAGAGGATGGAGAGTGGGAGAGATACAGACAGAGAGAGACTGAGAGAGAGGATAGAAAGAGAGAGAGAGAGAGCGCAGAGTGAAAGAGAGAGAGAGAGAGAGAGAGAGAGAGAGAGAGACTTGCTGTTGGATGCTGGTAGAGACCACATCACTTCTTGCTTCTCTGAATCAAACAAAGATGATTGAATAACCAGCTGCCTGAACTAAAGTCTTGGGTACCTTACACAACATTTAAAGTTATAGCAGATGATCAAGACAATTGTAATCTAATTTCCCAATTGACTTTGGATCACACAATAAACAACAAGGTATAATACAATACACAACTTCAACCTACTGTTCAACAAACTCCAAACTTGCATGTCTCGAGTTACCTAGGAGATGCAGACAGAGGCATAGGTGTACCACTGTCATGGTTACTGCTGTCACCATGTGTGCTGACCCAAATGAAACAATATAATGACCGTTAGGTGAGGTCATGAGGTTGTGGGCAGAAGACACAGCATGGTCTGTACAGACCGCAAAGGTAGTTCAGGTGATTAGCATAACACAAACGGGCTACCCTACGTCCGAGGCATATTACCCTACGTCTGAGGCAGATTACCCTACGTCCGAGGCAGATTACACTATGTCTGAGGCAGATTACCCTACGTATGTTATTGGTCTTATGTTTTTCTTGATTCTTGTCCTGCTTCGGTATTCGTGTTCTCTTGTGCGGTAACATTTTTTTGTGTATTTAGTGTTATATGTTCACGAGTTCGTATTTAGTATTGTTTCATTGTTCGTACTGCTATTAATATAATGACCATGGACTCTGAGCACGAGTTTGGCTTTGCACTTAATCAATCTTGCTCTTCTCTGCATTTGTGTCCGTCCCTTCTTCTCCCGTATTATTTGAATTTCATTTCACCTTAAATGGCACAGAAGTATTGGACATGTACTGGTGCCAGAATACAGATGCTGTATCATTGAAGGTGGAACAAAACATTTGAATAAGAAGTCATCTTTAACTGTGTATGCTTAGTAGGAGCTGAAAACATTGACGTATAGCTGTTTGAACAATACTTCACTGTATGACCCAGAGCTGTGTTTCTGTTACAGGATGCTGGGAGTACTGGTTCATAGGTCCATGTGCATACAGCACTATGTCATTTCTTGTAGATGTCCATGGTCAGGGCCATTATAGTGTCAACCTGCTGACAGGCAGTCAGTGTTTGTTGGCTGGTGACGCGAGTCTGTCTCTACTAGATTAGGTCCAGAGTTATTACCACTGTCCCAACAATGAAGTTATTACCACTGTCTGTCCCAACAATGGAGTTATTACCACTGTCTGTCCCAACTGTGGAGTTATTACCATTGTCTGTCCCAACTGTGGAGTTATTACCACTGTCTGTCCCAACTGTGGAGTTATTACCACTGTATGTCCCAACAATGGAGTTATTACCACTGTCTGTCCCAACAATGGAGTTATTACCACTGTCTGTCCCAACAATGGAGTTATTACCACTGTCTGTCCCAACTGTGGAGTTATTACCACTGTCTGTCCCAACTGTGGAGTTATTACCACTGTATGTCCCAACTGTGGAGTTATTACCACTGTATGTCCCAACTGTGGAGTTATTACCATTGGCTGTCCCAACTGTGGAGTTATTACCACTGTATGTCCCAACTGTGGAGTTATTACCACTGTATGTCCCAACTGTGGAGTTATTACCACTGTATGTCCCAACAGTCAAGTTATTTTCCTTCTTCGAATGCCAGCTGAAGGTTCATCTCAATCAGGCCTAATTATAACAATTATATTTGCACCTCACATGTCATATTTAGTAATTGCTCTCAAATTGTCTTGTATTCTATAGTGTTGCATTATACTGTAGGTGTGAGCACTCATCCTTCCAGCAGTGTCTCGGTTAAGAGTATTTAAGGAATCCAGCTGATCTGAACGAGCTAAGGACACACTCAGTAGACAACTGAATAAATATACATGGAAATTTTACCATCAGGATTACACCACCATCTCATCTGGGAAATAAAATACGCCTTCATATGCTTCCATGCTGGCTGACAGACTCAGACCTCTGGTAGTCCGAAGGTTAGTCATGCGAGTCCTTCGGGATGTTATCGTGTTTAAGGTGTTTGGGTGTACTGCTGAACTGACACATTCTGGCTGGTGATGGGCCGAAAGCTCCACGAAGCTGGTGAGTTATGTGGTTATGTGGTTGAGTTATGTGCTTATGTTATGGGGCCTGTGCAGATCATTGTTACTGAGGTGAACTGCTGCTGTGTGGATAGACACTGAGAGATGATCTCTTTCTGTGTTTGTGCGGCCGTGGTTCACGGCGTCTGCCCTCAGTAGCTAAACACTAAATACTCACCAAAACAGTGAAATAGCCAGCAAGATTTCCCACGTCTTCTAATAGCTTCACAGGCAAACAATTACCCAATATCTCTTTAAATTAAAAAAAGTAATAAATATATAATTTTATATATTAAGTTATAATATATACCTTTATATATATTTTATAGTACAAGTTATATTATAAAAATGTTTTAAAAATGTTAGCATTTAAATATTAAATACATTAACACACATTTATTTAGTCATAAAACTACCTAAAGTAGGTTAACTAAGATTAAGAATCAAAGAATAAAAAGATACTATGTGTGTGTGAGTGTGTAATAATTACCTTATATATTGTAGGTGTGTGTGCAATCAAAGCCCATAGTTCCTGATATATTAAGACTACCTGGTTACACCCATGAGGATCTGATGACCCTCCAATGCGTAAAACAGACTGGTCCAAAACTTCAGTTCAGTCTTCAGATGTTTAATCTCCTCTGCACTTCGATCAGTTCATTTAAAAGTCCAAAGAAGAAAGAGAGCATCTAGCAGGTGGATCGTAATCAGTTCAAACAGAGACCATTTATTCTCTCTCAGCAGTGTTTAAAGTTCAGTCCCTACAGAACCAAAGGAAGGATATGGATTAAGAGCCGGGACCCGTCTGAGTCCGGCTGGCAGTTCAGGTAAACCTAATCGGTGTGGAGTCATATGCTCCCAGTTGATTACACCCGAATGTGGATTACGCTTGTGGATTATGCCCATTAAGACCAGATGGGCAACAAACACAGCAGCATATGAAACTATGAAAAACGGTGCTTTCATCCACACACAGCAGTGATTCCTGTTCACATGTCTGGCAGGTTCAGTTGATCACACACACACCAGTGCTCCAGCTTGGACACATTCACTGGTGTTTCCTCATGTCTCCAAACTCTAGAACAACATCAATCACTACTGCTCAGACTGAGTGAGCATGGGGAACATGCATGTGTTTGGACAGCTAGTTTACACCAGTACCTCCATCAGAGGATCCGGTTTGAATAAATACATCAGTTTTAAAGGGGTTTACTGAATGGGAATTCTTCCTCAATTTTACCAGGATTCTCATAACATAATTTCTATTAAATAACAATTAATTACTATTAATGTTAACATTTAATAATAAATTATAGGGATGATAACTGAAAGAATACCCAGTGCTTGGGGCGATTCCCCTCAGGGACGTGAGGGACAAGGTCATCTGCACTTGAGTCAGCCCCTTCTCTGTGAGTGGCTGGTCAGCTCTGTGCTGTGGAGGGTCTACCCTCATAAGACTCCTGCGCTGGAGATCTTAAATCTGATCTGATTTACTCCAACATCTGCCCATCCTGTCTTTACCAAATGACCTGACAACCTTAGACTTTTGACCTTCACACCCTGATGACCTTAGACCTATGACCTTCACACCTTGATGACCTTAGATCTCTGACCTTCACATTAACACATACAGCAAAGGCTTATGTGTGCAAAGGAACTGTTTAGGTTTTTGTCCATATGCTATTCCGCAGCATGAGGACGTAAAGATGGACAGTTGTAATCTGGTCCCGATGGACGGAGGTCAACATTGACAAGATCCGCAGCTGCCGATGAGAAGAACTTGGCAACAGGAACGAACTCGTGTCTCAGAACACTAATAATATTGATTACATCTAGAGCACAAGGCAGCGTCTCCCTGTCTTCAGGAAATTGACTGAGAACAGCCCGTAATATCAGAAAACACAACCTGACCATGGACTATACATCACTAACACAGTTCTCACATTTATCAAGATTTCATGTTATGAAAATCTTATGATCAAAGAGAAAAAACTTCACAGGCCAACAAAATTACAAAAGACAAAACTTGTGCCTCAGCATAAAGGCTCAGCAGATGCTAAAGAAGGATGTGTGTGTGTGTGCTGTGTATGGCCCATGTGTAGCCAACGCTCAGGCCAGCAGTAACACTGACACACACAGAAAGCCCACCCCTCCCACCCTGCTGGTCCTGACACACACCCAAACACCACGTCATTAACATCTGAGGAAGGTCCACTGTGTCATTAACACATGCGGAAGGTCCCCTGTGTCATTAACACATGCGGAAGGTCCCCTGTGTCATTAACACATGCGGAAGGTCCCCTGTGTCATTAACACATGCGGAAGGTCCACTGTGTCATTAACACATGCGGAAGGTCCCCTGTGTCATTAACACATGCGGAAGGTCCCCTGTGTCATTAACACATGCGGAAGGTCCCCTGTGTCATTAACACATGTGGAAGGTCCCCTGTGTCATTAACACATGCGGAAGGTCCACTGTGTCATTAACACATGAGGGCCTGACCAGTGAATACGGAGTGGTTGCACAGGGTGAGGTAGCAGACTGCGACTGGACGCGTTTCCATCACACGCAATGCACTCATGCTTCGCACACGCGTGATGCACACATGCGACGTACACATGCAACGCAACTGTAGGTACACAGGCCTCTTCCCCTGCAACCCCCTCCTAAGGCATGTTTATTTAATCTCACCTGTTTGTTTAATCACACATGTTTATTTAATCACACCTGTTTGTTTAATCACACATGTTTATTTAATCACACCTGTTTGTTTAATCAGTGCCTTCCTGATGTGTAGTTCTCCTCTTACACAGGGAGCACGTTTGTTGCACGTGCACACTGTGTCTGGACTGTACTGGGATGGTCATTATGGATTCAAATGATGTTTTATGTTTTGTTTTCTTGCTTCACTGTTTCATTATTTAGTACTGTACAATCATTTGTGCATTTGTGTGTTTATTCCTTCCAGAAAGAAATAACAAATGTTATAAAAAAAACACATTTGGTCCTCATTACTATATCTACACACACACACACACACACACACACACACACACTCACCAGCAGAGGAGTCCAGCAGCGACGGCAGCCCAGGTGACGCAGCAGGAGTTGGGCTTCTTCGTCTCCTCCTCCTCTTCCTCAGTCTGACAGCAGCAGAGGCAGCTCAGGTAGACGGCCAGAGCCAGAAGGTTCAGGCCCAGCGCAGCCGCCGCCACACAGGCCAGGAACATCAGAGACTGGAGCGCACACACACACACACACACACACACACATACACATACACACCGCACACGCACACACACACACACACACACACACACACACACACACACACACACACACACACACACACACACACACACACACACACACACACACACACACACACACACACACACACACACACACACACACACACACACACACACACACACACACACACACACACACACACACACACACACACACACACACACACGCGCACACACACACACACACACACACACACACACACACACACACACACACACACACACACACACACACACACACACACACACACACACACACACACACACACACACACACACATACACACACATACACACACACACACACGCACGTGCGTACACACACATACAGACACACATACACGCGCACGCACAAACACACACACACACACACACACAGATATACACACAAGCACAGATATACAGAGACACACACATACACGCATACACACATGCACGCACGCACACAGACAGAGAAAAGGACAATAAACATAAACAGGAAATCAGTGCATACATACATAATCAGTGCATACATACATAATCAGTATATACATACATAATCTGTGCACACTGTAGCAGTGTCATCACTAAACTCTAAATGTATTAATCTGTTTCAAACAGGAACCAAGCCCACAGACACACAAAAACTCACTGTGTCGTACACAGCAGTAAACTGTGCTCATAGGAAAGGTGTCCAGAGAGAGGACACACCCAGGTCACCACCATCCACCACTGCACATACTGTATAGACACAGATTCATGCACACACACTCAGACAACTAATTATTAGACATGGAGAGACACACAGCAATTCATACACATAGACATTTGTAGGGCCAGACACATTTCTAACCCCAATTAGACATTAGATAGTAAAAGTCAAAAATTCAGGGTGGCAGGGACAGGGCGGCAGGGACAGGGTGGCAGGGACAGGGCTATTACTATTACATTTACACTGTGTGTAAGATTCAGTCCTGCAATTCTGATCCTCTCTCCTGCACTAGAGATGCTGGAGTTATTTCAGACACTGAGTCTTAAATAGGGACAAAGCACTGTGGCTCCTACCCAAGCTCTGAAGAAGACACACACACATGCTCGCACACACACACGCACACACAGACACGTACACACACACGCGCACACACACTCGTGCATGCACACACCCCTCCATTCTGTACCAAGCTCTTGTGAACTCTATAACAGCCCAGACTCTCTGCTGTGCAGCTGAAGTCTGTGTTTACCCTGCTGCGATGGAGACACCACAGTTCAGTGGATGTAAACACATATATAAACACATATAAACACACAGAAAAAAACACATATATGAACACATATAAACACACAAACACAGAGAAACACATACAGATGTAAACACACACAAACACATATGAACACACATGCATACATGTCTACAATGTAGGCTAGTGTCAGAGGAAGGTTGGTCTCTCTCTCTCTTACACACACACACACACACACACACACACACACACACACTCCATCCTCTCTCCTTTCATAATGACATGAAACAAAGGAGACAGAAATAGACCTCAGCCAGAGACACACAGGAGTGCACTGCCCCACACTCTCACTCTAACCCCTCTCCCACTCTCCTTTTCTCTCTCTCTCTCTCTCTCTCAAACTGATGTTAAGGCTGCTGTTTGACCTGCCACAACCTGACAGTGAGATTACACACTCGCTCAACAAAGACAAATGTGTGTGTGTGTGTTATCTGCAGAATGAACAAACCCCAAACCAAGCATTTTTTCCTCTCATTCTCTGTTGATTTTTTTACCTTTGACCCCTGTCTTATTTCTCTATGAACTCCTCTCTGAGGATGAGATGTGTAGAGAGGAAGCGTGTGTGTCTCACTCCGTCTCCATCGCTCTACTTTTGAGGGTGCTGAAGCATTTTTAATGTTTTGCAGGGTAATCCTGCAGATCCACACTGGCTGTACCAACCTGAACAATAACCTGTCTCATCATTCTTAATAAGGGAATCACATCTTCAGTAATCAATCTCTGCTTCAATAATCAATATCACAGCCATCACATCTTTCATCTTTCACCACTAAGCTGTACTAAGTGGCCATGTAATGACCTTCTGCAGAAAAATCCTGAACATGTGAGAACCATACAAAGATGTTTCACAGCGGGACTGTCTGTCTCTATCTCTCTTTGTCTCTCTCTTCACCCCCCCCCCCCCATTCACCTCTCTCTCTCTCTCCCTGAGGTTGTAATGGAGAGAAGGAGCTGTGATTTGGTGTGGGGGAGGAGTGAGGGGACCTCCCGGGCTCTACTGGGGTGTCTGTGTGAGGCTGGCTGTGTGTATGAGAGTGAGGCTGACTGTGTGTGTGTGTGTGTGTGTGTGTGTGTATATATGTGTGTGAGGCTGGCTGTGTGTGTGCATGTGTGTGTCCATGTGTGTGCATGTGCATTTAAAGAGAATGGAGGTTGTAAGGCTCTGTGTATGTGCCTGTATATGTGTGTGTGTGTGTGTGTGTGTGGTGTGTGCTGTGGGGTTGATTGAGTGCACTGTGTGTGTGTGGTGTGTGCTGTGGGTGTGGTGTGTGTGTGTGTGGTATGTGTTATTGATGTATAGGTGCTAATGAGGAGGAGAAGCAGCGCGGTTGGCATGGAGATGGGGGGAGGGTGTAAATGCTGTGTGTTGCAGACAGGACAAAGAGGGCATTTGCATTCTCCCTCTCGCCTTCGCTATGGTAACCTCCCGGCTGCTGCGTGCCCTTGTACTGAGGTCCTGGGATGAGTGAAAGGGGATATCGTAATAATTACAATAGAGTCTGCTTGAATAAATGTGTGTGTGTGTGTGTGAATGAGACAGAACAAAAGCAACATGAGGACAAGAGTGTGACATGAAAACCCCTGTGTTTCAGAGTAAAGTCACTCTGCAGAGCTGAGACTAAATCTGGAACAGCCCAGTGAAGACCAGTGCATTTAATTTAACCTATTGTCCCCCTGCCACACACACACACACACACACACACACACACACACACACACACACACACACACACACACACACACACACACACACAGTGGAAGCTTCTGCTTCAATTATGTTACATCATGAATGATATACCACCTGTGTTTGGAACCAAGGTAAAGTGGACCGAAGGGATAACCACAATCTGATGATGTTTTCACTCCTAGTCCTCTCTCCATCTCTCTCTCCAGCTAAAAAATGTTAATCAGACACCGATACCCTAACATGGCCCTGCAGTGCTGGTGTATTTCCAAGGAGCATGACTGTGTTGGAAATGCCCCTAACATTCCAAACCACAGGAGAAGATTCTTCACCTGCTTCTGTGAAGGGACAAGCCAGGACTGGTCTGGGAAGCTCACCTGATCCCAGCTGTGTCTGGGGAAGGAAGTGAACCCAGTTCAGATATGCAGGTGAACGTGTGTGCACACCACCTGCAGGGAGAGGGAGAGGGGGACTGGCACTTGTGAGATGAACCCTAACGTGTCACATGGCAGAGGGGTCTGACACACACAAGAGACAATGATAACAGCATTTGTGGAGAAACTCCTGCTAGTTGAACATGACTGATGGCCACAGATCATGTGCTGAGCAATATCGGTACTCCCATAATGTGGCACTGTGTGGAAGACACAGACAGTCCTGCAGATGCATAATGACACTCCTCCATGCTTTCATTACATAATAATGAGGTCATAAGAACAATTCGGAAAAGAAGGCGAAAACAGTGCAGTGCAGTTATCGCAGTCACGTGCCTTCTCTCAGACGCTTACTCTCACGTGTCTCCACTGCGGGGCAATGGAAGGCTGCGTGAAGGAAGATGTTCACTCTCACTGTACCCTCCTCCTCACTGACCTGCTCCAAACAGGAGGATGTTCACTCTCACTGTACCCTCCTCCTCACTGACCTGCTCCAATCAGGAGGATGTTCACTCTCACTGTACCCTCCTCCTCACTGACCTGCTCCAATCAGGAGGATGTTCACTCTCACTGTACCCTCCTCCTCACTGACCTGCTCCAATAAGGAGGATGTTCACTCACTGTACCCTCCTCCTCACTGGTCTGCTCCAATCAGGAGGATGTTCACTCACTGTACCCTCCTCCTCACTGGTCTGCTCCAATCAGGAGGATGTTCACTCACTGTACCCTCCTCACTGACCTGCTCCAAACAGGAGGATGTTCACTCACTGTACCCTCCTCCTCACTGACCTGCTCCAAACAGGAGGATGTTCACTCACTGTACCCTCCTCCTCACTGGTCTGCTCCAATCAGGAGGATGTTCACTCTCACTGTACCCTCCTCCTCACTGGTCTGCTCCAATCAGGAGGATGTTCACTCACTGTACCCTCCTCCTCACTGGTCTGCTCCAATCAGGAGGATGTTCACTCACTGTACCCTCCTCCTCACTGACCTGCTCCAAACAGGAGGATGTTCACTCACTGTACCCTCCTCCTCACTGACCTGCTCCAAACAGGAGGATGTTCACTCACTGTACCCTCCTCCTCACTGACCTGCTCCAAATAGGAAGATGTTCACTCTCACTGTACCCTCCTCCTCACTGACCTGCTCCAATCAGGAGGATGTTCACTCACTGTACCCTCCTCCTCACTGGTCTGCTCCAAACAGGAGGATGTTCACTCACTGTACCCTCCTCCTCACTGGTCTGCTCCAATCAGGAGGATGTTCACTCACTGTACCCTCCTCCTCACTGGTCTGCTCCAATCAGGAGGATGTTCACTCACTGTACCCTCCTCCTCACTGGTCTGCTCCAATCAGGAGGATGTTCACTCTCACTGTACCATCCTCCTCACTGGTCTGTTCCAATCAGGAGGATGTTCACTCTCACTGTACCCTCCTCCTCACTGACCTGCTCCAATCAGGAGGATGTTCACTCTCACTGTACCCTCCTCCTCACTGACCTGCTCCAATAAGGAGGATGTTCACTCACTGTACCCTCCTCCTCACTGGTCTGCTCCAATCAGGAGGATGTTCACTCACTGTACCCTCCTCCTCACTGGTCTGCTCCAATCAGGAGGATGTTCACTCACTGTACCCTCCTCACTGACCTGCTCCAAACAGGAGGATGTTCACTCACTGTACCCTCCTCCTCACTGGTCTGCTCCAATCAGGAGGATGTTCACTCTCACTGTACCCTCCTCCTCACTGGTCTGCTCCAATCAGGAGGATGTTCACTCTCACTGTACCCTCCTCCTCACTGGTCTGCTCCAATCAGGAGGATGTTCACTCACTGTACCCTCCTCCTCACTGACCTGCTCCAAACAGGAGGATGTTCACTCACTGTACCCTCCTCCTCACTGACCTGCTCCAAACAGGAGGATGTTCACTCACTGTACCCTCCTCCTCACTGACCTGCTCCAAATAGGAAGATGTTCACTCTCACTGTACCCTCCTCCTCACTGACCTGCTCCAATCAGGAGGATGTTCACTCACTGTACCCTCCTCCTCACTGGTCTGCTCCAAACAGGAGGATGTTCACTCACTGTACCCTCCTCCTCACTGGTCTGCTCCAATCAGGAGGATGTTCACTCACTGTACCCTCCTCCTCACTGGTCTGCTCCAATCAGGAGGATGTTCACTCACTGTACCCTCCTCCTCACTGGTCTGCTCCAATCAGGAGGATGTTCACTCTCACTGTACCATCCTCCTCACTGGTCTGCTCCAATCAGGAGGATGTTCACTCTCACTGTACCCTCCTCCTCACTGACCTGCTCCAATCAGGAGGATGTTCACTCTCACTGTACCCTCCTCCTCACTGACCTGCTCCAATAAGGAGGATGTTCACTCACTGTACCCTCCTCCTCACTGACCTGCTCCAAATAGGAAGATGTTCACTCTCACTGTACCCTCCTCCTCACTGACCTGCTCCAATCAGGAGGATGTTCACTCACTGTACCCTCCTCCTCACTGGTCTGCTCCAAACAGGAGGATGTTCACTCACTGTACCCTCCTCCTCACTGGTCTGCTCCAATCAGGAGGATGTTCACTCACTGTACCCTCCTCCTCACTGGTCTGCTCCAATCAGGAGGATGTTCACTCACTGTACCCTCCTCCTCACTGGTCTGCTCCAATCAGGAGGATGTTCACTCTCACTGTACCATCCTCCTCACTGGTCTGTTCCAATTAGCCGTCTCCTTGGTGAGGACCCGCTGCCGCATCATATTTCCTACATATTCCTTCAGCTCTGAGGGGGCAGTGGGAGGAGCTAACCTACCTATGATAGCTGGAGGTGGGAGAGAAGAAGAAAGAAACAGATAGGGGAGAGAGAGAAAAGAGAAAGAGAGAGAGAGACAGAGAGAGAGACAGAGAGAGAGACAGAAGGAGAGTAAGATGCTAGCAAACAGTCACTCTCTCCTAACTTCACTTTTCAGTACAGGAGAACAAAGAGCAGACCTGTGTGGCTGTGTAATCTCACATCAATAATGCCACATTATCTCATATCAAGACAGTAAGACAGTAAGGGAGTAAGACAGTAAGGGAGTAAGGGAGTAAGACAGTAAGGGAATAAGACAGTAAGAGAGTAAGACAGTAAGACAGTAAGGGAGTAAGGGAGTAAGGGAGTAAGACAGTAAGACAGTAAGAGAGTAAGAGAGCAAGGGAGTAAGGGAGTAAGACAGTAAGGGAGTAAGGGAGTAAGGGAGTAAGACAGTAAGGGAGTAAGAGAGTAAGAGAGTAAGGGAGTAAGGGAGTAAGGGAGTAAGACAGTAAGGGAGTAAGGGAGTAAGACAGTAAGGGAGTAAGGGAGTAAGACAGTAAGGGAGTAAGGGAGTAAGACAGTAAGGGAGTAAGGGAGTAAGACAGTAAGGGAGTAAGACAGTAAGAGAGTAAGACAGTAAGAGAGTAAGGGAGTAAGACAGTAAGGGAGTAAGACAGTAAGAGAGTAAGACAGTAAGGGAGTAAGACAGTAAGAGAGTAAGACAGTAAGGGAGTAAGAGAGTAAGGGAGTAAGACAGTAAGGGAGTAAGGGAGTAAGACAGTAAGAGAGTAAGACAGTAAGGGAGTAAGAGAACAGGCCTGATTCACACAGGCTCAGAAACACTCTCCATTCTCCAAAAACATTTCCCATGACACAGTGACCTCTGCCACCAGAAACAAATCTGAGAGACACACTCCCATATGGGAAGAGGCTCCTCCCACATCCCATGAGCTGAGGACCATGCAATGATTCTGTTGAGCTGGAGAAGCCAAAGAACAGGATGTCCAATGGTGGAGCTCTGGGCTGTTCACTCACACATGACCCCACGGTCCAACAACAACAGCCAGAGTTTTCATGACTTAACGAACAGACTGCTCTACGGTCAAAGCTCCAGAACCACTAGCAGTACACCTCCAGAACCGCTAGCATCTTCAGGGGACCAGGGCCTCTCTGGCTGATCCATTTCTCTTTAAAAGAGCAAGAAACATCAGAGCTCTTATCACATCATGAAAACACATGATGAAGGCAGAACAGATGGTAGTCACCACATTTCCAACAAGCTAAATCCATCCAACTTTATCAGAAAGAGTCAGTCACCTATCCACACAAAAACATCCAGTACCTAAAACCAACTGTGTGTAATGAGAGTTGGTTTATTTATACTTGGTCAGAATGTGCTGTTAGCAAAGTGCCTGCTCTGTGGGGACGGTCACAGTTCCAGGTACTCACCAGCTCTGGTTAATCCAGCACCTATCTCCTCCTTGATCACACACACACACACCCATATTCACACTCACTCTTGGGCTTATCTGATTGTCTTGTTTACAAACACACCTTGCCTTTGCTCCTTGCCTCTACACGCCTGACACACACCTAGCATGGTTTGTGCAGCATCCTGTGTTATTACAGTGCCGGGGTTGCACTATGTCCATTACTGACCCATAGGGCTTCAGTGTTTAGTGTAGGTTCTCAGCCCCTTCCTATTTCATTCTCACGATTAGAGCCCAGCACTGAAGCTCCTCACTGCTGCCCATGTTGGTTCCTCTGCTCTCAGATAGAGACCATGGCGTGGAGAGACCATGGCGTGGAGAGACCATGGCGTGGAGAGACCCAGCTGCTGACTCTGTCTGCTAGCACAGGGATGGAGCTGAACTTCACTGCTCCATGGTAGAGCAGGCCAAACTAAAGACATTGTTGAGGTTTGCATGCGGTCAGGTCACAAAGGACAGCAGACTGCCATGTTCCGATGGCAGACAGACAGACCGACAGACAGACAGGCCGACACCGGGGGCAACAGTAACAAACACCACAACTGTTGACCAAAGTGCAGGATAAACAGAACAAAGTCAAAGCTGGTTAACATTACAGAGCAGAGGTCGCTGACACACACCTACACACACCAGCCTCACACACACCTACACACACCTCACACACACACACCAGCCTCACACACACCTACACACACACCTACACACACCAGCCTCACACACACCTACACACACCAGCCTCACACACACCTACACACACACCTCACACACACACACCAGCCTCACACACACCTACACACACACACACCAGCCTCACACACACCTACACACACACCTACACACACCAGCCTCACACACACCTCACACACACACACCAGCCTCACACACACCTACACACACACACACCAGCCTAAAACACACCTACACACACACCTACACACACCAGCCTCACACACACCTACACACACACCTACACACACACACCTACACACACACCTACACCTCACACACACACCTCACACACACCACACACACACACACCACACCTCACACACACCAGCCTCACACACACCTACACCTCACACACACCAGCCTCACACATACCTTCAGCACACTGTCTCAGTGATCAGAAACACACACAAAACCTGCTGGTGGGCTATTCATTACGCTTCTCCTCACTATGGCCCTGGGTGGGTATTTCATTAAGTTTCCCTCACAGCCCTGTTGCTGTATTTTTGCATTTTTAAAACAATCAAGATCATGAGTTGTTACTCTTAGGAACGGCCATTTGCATGTGCTGCTCCATAAGGCTGTAGTGTGAGTGTCCTAATGACCCTGTGAGTGTCCCGAGGAGCCCGAGAGTGTCCTGAGGACCCTGAGGAAGACCTGCTAATGTGAAACGTTTAGACTGCAATATCAACAAAGAATGCAGTTTGAAATCCAAGCTGAAGACCACTGGCTCCTCCGGCTGGTTCTGCTCATCCGCAGAGCCATCACCTCCACAGGAACAGCAGCCTCCACAGCACCCCTGCTGCCCGACCAACGTGCACGCTTCCTCTTCCTGCTCTCCCGCGGAAACATCTGTGGGCCGTCAGTCTAGCAGGAATCGTGGGTAATCATGTGCAAGACTGACCCCAAGCCATCCCACCCACAGACAGCAGTACACCCACTCACCACCCATAGGCGATCACATGACATGCACACACATGACCTCGTTTGAATAGTGTTGCCAATGAAAATATAAGTAGGAAGTAGGCTACATCCAATGTGTTCCAGAGCTCGAGACTGGGAGAAACTTCATCAGGGCTTAATCACACACCCTTCTGCCACTTTGGTCACTCCAAGAACTTTTACATTTTGGAGCGTGTGCTAAACTGGTTGGAGGAAGTAAAGCAGGAACAATCATTTAGAGACATGTAGAGACGTGTTTATAACTGGGTTACCTGCAAACTAGCACAGGGTGAAATTTCATCAGTTATCCAACCTGGTCTAAAAGCACTCTCTCCATCTGCATCTGCAGTGCCTTAAACGCTATAAACATTCATCTCAAGCCATAACACATTTTAAAACCACCATTCTCATCCCTATCACAAGACTACCATGCACACAATCGCTGCATGTGTACACACAAAGTTCACGTTTTTTTTGTGTGTCAACCAATCGGAAGCCAAGTAAAATCATCCCAGATAAACAGCTTTGTTAATAACGGTTATAACGGCTAAAAGACTGGTTATAATGGCAACTACTCCAGTCGACCCCGTTATGGCTGGATTTACTTTTAGCTTTGAAATGCCGCTTAGAGCCCAAATACGCGATTAAGTGGGTTTATATTTACTGTTGCCCCATTAATGAATAGTCCAGTTTTACAGTGTCTCAAGAGATGACACATCAAGACATTTATTTACGCTTACCCATATTTCCGCTAAAGATAGCAGCCCCCCCCCCCCCCAAATACTAGTCCGAAATACTATCGGACATTTACTGTGGCACTCGTGTAACTTACGCACAGAAACCCTGTCCGCGTCGGTGGACGGAGCGCTACCGTGCCGATCAGGATTCGGGATTTGTGACTAATGTGTGGAGAAAAACTTTCCAGTTCCAAAGAAGTACCACGGACAGTGGCTCAAAAACGGGTTAGCCTACTTAACGAACATCTTACATTTTAAGATGATAATTCAAGACATGTTCAAGAATTAACAAGACATGTTACAACGCCATAACATGAACTCTCGTTCGCATATTTCTCGTTGAGACCGGAAGAAACGCGGTCCTTACGACTATAGTGACTAATGACATTTCAGGACAAATTAAAATCTTCTGATTTAATGTGGTCCAACTTACCTCACTTAAATCAGAATTCACCCCGAACACGATTTCAATTTTAGAGATCATTTAAACAACAAGTATTTTGTTTAGATAGTTTAACTTAGTTCCCCAGCACTGACTTGGTTTAGATATGGTTTAGATAAAATAAAGTCCACCATGTCCAGCAACAGTGAGCTGAGTTTCTAGCCGACTAGGCGCAGAACGTGAGCTCTGTACTGACCTGTTGGTAGTTTTCATCTTGAGGTCTGAACGTATTGTCAATGGACTGAAACCTTAGATTGACGTGGGGAAAATTATGAAGCCAGTAAGTCCACCACGGAGCGATGTAATCCACCCGTTCTGATAACATCTTCGAATCGGTAAAACAGTGCCAAGTTATCGCAGAACTGTTACGCTGACTACTTCTCCCAGAAGGTCAAAAGGAAGGTGTCCCCCCCTGTTAGGACGGTGCTTTCTCGTTTTCTCCGTCGCCCTCCAAACAAAAGGCATTTAGAAAGCCCCCCGTATTCCAATAACACGACTGGCGAAGGAGGACATGAACGAAAAACAGGATTCGCCGTAGTCCCAGTCCAGGGATCCAGAGATCGTTGAATTATTGCGCGTGATCCGCGCCCTGGTCGGACTTCGCGGACACAACCATCCTTTCGTTAAATAAGCGGTCATTCACTCCAGTGTTCCACGAGGACCGCCAACCAAGCGCGTTCATAAATACGGGGACGCGCTCGAATTAGGGGCACGGGGCACATCCGTAAATGAAACGAGGGCTTTTCTAAAGAGAAATCTGTTCACATACACTATGGACTCTAAAATGCATAAAGGCAGCACTAAAATAACCGAAATCATTAACACCACCAGAACTAGTGATATTAAACGGTAATTAGTTTAACCATCGAAGTACCAGTTTCCTGCCCTACAACTCTGCTACCTACTGTTCAAAAGGTGAAAATACAAGTATTAACAGCCTTTACAAATCAAAATGACCTAAAATAAGCAAAAGCAATAAACAAAAACAAACACATGTAACTCTTCAAGATTCATAAGTGAGAGTTGTGGCCTCCTGGTTAAAAGATTATTACTTCACCATAACAAACATGACTGCAGCACCAAGAGGTCTGTACTAAACCTATAATAAACCACATTCTTGTCTTTGAATGTAGAGGTTACAAAGTGAAATCCTACTTACTGAAGATCAGGTGGCTGCTCTGTTCAGCCAAATGAACAAAGCGCTTGTTATGAGCGTGTTAGTTACCCCGCACTAGCTGAGGGGTTGCTGCGGGCTCTGGTAGTTGAGGATAATAGGGCACTTTAGTTCTTACTCATCATTGGCCAGTGATCAACCCAAAGAAAAACCATTAAATGGTTTTTAATGTATAAAATACACACAGGTTTTGCATCGAGGTCCTTTATCAGCTAGGCCAACACAGGTTGTTGTCTGAAGTGGTTCGTTACTCTGGAAACGCCGCACTGAGGGGAAATAAGCTGTTACATATATATGACTGCACTGCGTGTACGTACACACCTCCCACAACAGCCATTAGACAACCGCAGCTGACAGTAAAGTTAAAAGTATAAATGGTGACTTTTAGTTCTTGGGCATGTGTCCATATTGGGTTACACCTGCAGTATTGCTATGACGACAATGTTTAGCATTTGCACACGCAGCGATGGGCTGGAGTTGGTACCATTAGAGCTGCTTCACTATTGGCAGCTTACATACAACATAATGCACGTCATCACTTAGCAACTTTCAGTTCACCCCCCCCCCCACATGTAGAATTTCCTGTTATTTTCACTTCAGTTATAAGCAGGCTAATGTATTTTATACTGAATAAAAATCAAGATGCAATTCTTACCTCAGTTAAAGTGCATCTTTGTGCTCCCCCTAGTGGACAAAGCCACAAATACAACTGCAAAGGAATTTGCGCTAATGACTCGGCTATAACTCAGATCGAGAACTACTTCAAATACATTTTTACAAACCGCATTACAGGTTTGCAGTTCCAAACACCATAGGTGCAGAATGCTGAGAAAGGGCTCAGAAACCACCTGACCTCAATAAACCATCACGCAGGACCTTTTGAGACAGCACTCAACGGCAGCCTCACAAGTGAAAGGAAAACCCAATGTAAATATGAGCTGGACAGGCTAAGGATTAGAGCAAACCCCACAAAGCCCCACCCTCATACCTGCTCCTCCCCCCCTACAATCCCAGACATGATTGGTTCTCACCAAGAGTTGAGGAAAGAATGAAACCTCTGCGCTTTATAACTGATAAGTTTCTCCTCAAACGTGGTAGCATGGTACTAGCGCAGGGCACTCTGGACTGGTTGACCCTGTAGACCTACATGTGGTCTAAGGCTTGAATACCACACTCCGTACAGCAGTGAGGCCAACAGGGATCCTGCTCAGTGACTTTGGGGTGAGCCAGCGGACCAGTCACGAACCACCCTTACCTGCCCTGTTTAGCTTCCTGTTCTAGCACAGCAGATGAAATCTGGTAATGAGTGCAGAACCACGTGTAGCTAACCCTAACGCAGAAAAGCACACCCTCTACCGGAATACGACTAAACTGTGGCGTTTGAACTCTGCTACTCAACACAGCCACTGGTGTACTTGAACAGAAGCAGTGGAGACGCAGATAAACAGCAAGCACGTTTTCTCAGTTTTTATTACAACATTTTTGTACAAGCGAGACGTCTACTTCAGCTCCTTAACAGCCAGTCCTGGAATGAGAGAGAAGAAACACAGGTGGTCAGAAAAACGACTGGTGGGTTGGCAGAAGGAGACGACAGTGGCGCGGTGGCGTGTGGCTGGATTGGTGGAACTGCAGCTTCCGATAAGCGAAACCCAGCACTTGACTCAGCTTTGCTCTAGCAAGTGTGTAAATACACAGTGAGCACCAATCCAGCTCAGAGTGTCAGGACAACTTGCACCCAGAAAACAGCTTGATAAGTTGCAGCACATTCACACATGGCTAGGGGACGGCTTAGTCAAACACCAACACAGAACAGGAGAGTATTGCAGAAAGCCAGTTCAGCAACTAATCCACTTCCATTAACTAATCCACTTCCATTAACTCAAGAGTTCCTGGAAACTCTTGGATGCCCATTTCAAAAACCAAGTTCAGAATAAGTGGATAATTGCTATGGCAACATATGCTGTGGAAGACGAACTGTCCTAAAATTTTACCTGGTTGAATTAATGTGGAGATGCAACTTATTTTATATTATATTACAATGAACAATTACATCAAATTATGAAGAGTGATCAAACTTTTCGCCAACATACTGTTTCAGCCTAATTAGTTTTTTTTAAATATTTCAATCGTATGCCATTAATGTGCAGACAATTACAAAATGTTTTCTTATAATTCAAGACTATTTCACAATAAACTTTGATTTCTCCACTTAAGACAGATGTGTCAGACTGGTGTCTCCTAGGACACCACACCGTGGCCCGGCTCTAGGACCTGGGCTGAGGAAGCCCTTCTTCCACAAGGCTGAGGAAGAAACCCTGGGAGAGACGGAAAACGTCTTAAACTAAAAATCACCTCACCAAACGCTCACAACCATTACCAGCACTGCACAATGGCAGTAATGACTTTAATTATTTGCAAAAGGTCTATAAAAATCATACACGATCCTGTCTTATGAAACAACCGTCACATTCTTACACAGTAACACTTTTTCATACATTGTGTTTCATGCACAAACACCTTTCTACACATGTAGGTCTGATGGAATTTGATGCAAGATGCTCAATCATCACATCCAAAACCAGTGGACACGAGTAACCCTGTGAGTAAAAACCAGTGGACACGAGTAACCCTGTGAGTAAAAACCAGTGGACACGAGTAACCCTGTGAGTAAAAACCACAACATTTTGAATTATGACTAAAACATTCATTATATATATAGTGTCAAAGTGGTTTAATTACCCTAATTACAGACTATATTAAAACAGAAAACCATAACCTACACAAATTAAAAGGAAAGAAACCAGCAACACAGCTGCTTCAAAGTTAAACATGAACATGCTTCTGTTAAGTTCAATTTGCGCAGAGATGACAAACATGGAATACTGAAAACTTTAACCAGGTGTCCTGGAACCAATAGGGCATTTCCAGTTAAGATAGTTCAACTTGGAGTTCAAAGGTTAAGTTTAGGGTTTGTTAAACCTGCTTTCTGGAACACTCTCCATATATTGAAATTTAGCCCAAAGCAACCCTAAACGAACCCCGCAGTCAACCAACCAAATAGAAGCAGTGTCTCGTGCGGGTGTGCGTAGAGGCAGTGTCTCGTGCAGGTGTGCGTAGAGGCAGTGTCTCGTGCAGGTGTGCGTAGAGGCAGCGTCTCGTGCAGGTGTGCGTAGAGGCAGCGTCTCGTGCAGGTGTGCGTAGAGGCAGCGTCTCGTGCAGGTGTGCGTAGAGGCAGTGTCTCGTGCAGGTGTGGCGTGTCTCTTACCAGGGGGCAGGGACTGTTTGAGTTTCTCGGCTTTCTCCTTGTCTGTGATGACCAGCGTGTACAGGTACCTGCTGCAGCGCACCTTGAACTTCACGTTGTCTTTATTCTTCTTGATCTTCACGGCTGTAGGAATACAAACTACTTGATTCTGAACCCACAACTATGATCAAAAGAACAGAGTGATCACAGCCATGGTGACAGGATGTGCTTCAGAAACACCATCACTACATTATTACGCTACGAAGAGACACACATCACATTCATGGCTCAATTCAGCCTCGACACTCACCACAATCCCTTTGCTCAACCTGATAAAACACAACGGACCCACAACAGCACCAAGAGCTCGGGGTTTCCAGGTAAACGGGTGACTGCTCAACTACATTACAAGTACTGAATTTCTCCTTGGTGCTTTAACACTCGCTTCAATAATCAGGAGACCAGTGCGGTCCTGGGTGTAATTAACAGAACTGCAGATCCTAGTGATCGCGTCGTGCCACAGCAGTGACGAGATCGACACATTTATCAACACTTACATTTAGCATCCTTCCTCCTTGCTGTGAGCAGGAAATCTTTGATTTCTTCTATTTTGCGTGGCTAAGGAAAACAGGAATAATAAACACTTAAACGGTCACGTCCCCATTCAACAAACGTTAGTAAAAGGACGATAGAACTGTTAACTAATTTTTCAACGCCCGTCTTTGCAGCTATCTTAGCTGGCTATGCTACATTAGCTAAAAGGTTAACTAAATGCACAATGCTGAGCTCTCAAATCAACTGTCTGAACGCAGTAAAAAGTATTTTCTCAAATTTAAAGCAGCTGAAGCGCTAAAATGTATTTTCACACTTCACAACCTTCCTGATTTCTAGGCAACTAGCGAGCTCGTAACACTCGGTATGGACAAGACGGTGGCGCCTAACTAGCAGCCATGCTAAAAACGCAAATGTACTAACCGCTGAATTCGCCAGTGTGCTATTATGACTAGATAAAAACAAGGCTGCAGTAAACAGTCCGGTTACTAAGGCTGTCGACCGAGGACAGAAACGGTGGCGGTACGTTAACGTGTCCGTGAAGCGTTGATGGCGGTGTCTTACCATTTTACAGGATCGAGACCTGGAACACGAACAGAGAAAATGTATTGTAATAACACTACAACAAATAATTCTAAGAAATAATCAAGAGATTACTAAAATAACAAAGTGAATGTTCCAATTCATTTATTTATTTCCGATCACATGGCTGGATTAACGATTACTTTATGGATTACTTTAACGGTATAAAATAGCTAAAACTTACACAGCCGTCGAGCGAGGAGGGGAAAAGGGGCGGGACTTCCGTTTCCGTTGCTCTTATACGTCTGGTACGGCAACACAAAAGGGACGATTCACAAAGTCTTAACTCACAGCGCACCCTCCCGCTAGTACTAAAACACGGTATGACAAAGTTTTATTATTATTAAGTTAATTTTATTGGGGGAACAATATAACCAGGAAATAAAATGAAAAAGAAAGCATATATCACAAATGATATTTGTTAAATATAATAATATAATATTTTTATTTTTAGAATGTTCATTACTTTAGCTGTTTTTAAATATATATTGTATAGAGGAGACATCATTATAAAAACAGTTGAAAATAAAGTCCTTATCTGAGGCTGGATATCTGAATGTCATATTAGAAAAATAAACACATTCATTATAATACCCCTTTTTGATGTGTAATAACATAAACCTCTAAAGTTTCTGTCCTTATGGTGTTAAGGTCTACATTAACACACCCTTCTATATATTATTCTAAAATTTGTGAGAATCAATACAAAACCATATATGTGTTCAGCACATTCACTATTTTTACCACAGAAATTACACATCATCAACTTGTGGGTAATGTTTAAAATCTATTAGTGCCCGTAATGGTAATTTGTAGTGTGTGAATATGGGAGTTTGTTAGTATGTTGAGTAGTTTGTCTAGTGGCAGGTTGTTCTTTATGGTGTAAGGGAGTTGAAGTATAAGGTTCAACCAACTTTCTTTAATACAAAACAAACGTCCCCGCTGACATCACACTTCAAGCGTGTTCTGTTTCATAAGTTTTAATCTCAATTTATGTATCGTGTTGTCTAGTAATAGCGGTTAGTTTGTTGCTCTTTTCGTTGTGATTTAACCCACAACTTTAACAGATTTCTTTAAAATACTTATTATTGCCACTAGATGGCAGCAAATCCTTACTTTTTAGAGTTAAAACTCCAGACCTGTAACATATACGCACGGAAAACAACAGAGGGCGCTGCGTGCCTACTGACACGAGTTTGATTGTCCAGATAAAAAGAACTCATTTGAAGGGCACGCGGCTAAAGAACCAATTATTTTCCTGACAGGAAATGATCGAACTGAGAGATGATTACAGCGGGCTATATCAGACAAGGCTGCCGCAGTCCGAAGAGGAAACCTACTCAAAAATCCTGAGGTGTTCTGCTACTTGATCAAAACACCGTGGGAGGTGAAGATAAGTGAACGAATGTGGCAATTAGTGATGGAGCGAGAGTATAAAAACACTCAGATAAATTCAGCGATAACAAGACTAAGAAAAAAAGATATGTGAGTAGAAATAATTGTTCAACATTGCTGTAGCGTTCTTTATTCTGGAATAATGAAACGCTGTACTAACGCACCTGCTGAAACGCCACAGAAGACCAGCAGTCTGATTGAAGCACTCTAATTTTGTTCCTGTGTTACCTGTTCTGCACAGGTACTGATACACACACAATTAGCAGGCAAGCGCTCACCTGTTGTAAGTTTAATGTGTTGCTGGATTCCTCTGTTGCTAACACACACACGGTAATCCACATCATTACCATGTCAGCGTTGCTGAGCAGTGAGGCACTATACCAGCTCTGGCCCCGTAACAGTGACTGATGTCTACATCTGACTACACGTTAATCATACTTTGGCTTAATGAATGAGAATAGGTGACAGGTTTCATAGAGGCGACGCCATTTCACCTGATTAAGTCCATTAGATGCAGGCTGCAGTGATCCCGGCTCCCGGGGAGCGAGGGCTGCATTCAAATGAGAAACCTGAAACAGCCATTACCTGGTAACACACACACACACACACACACACACACCACACTCATATATATATATATATATATATATGAGTAATACAGGATTCCTGAAAGATGAGTGTGTCCACCTCTAGGAGGAAAGGTGTTGGCTTCAGGACGTACACAGCATCCTTCTTCATCTTTTTGGATTACAGCAGTTATGATGCATGAGCAGTTATGATGATTTGTGAAAATTTCATAGAAGACACTTAGTGGGATGAAAAAATAAACATCATACAGGACTCCACACTGGAATTCACACTGGACTCCTCACAGGACTCATAGTATCCAATTTAATACACAATACCCACCTTAACACAGTACTCACCCTAACACAGTACTTGCCATAACACTGTACTGACTCTAACACGGTACCCATCTTAGCACAGTACCCATCTTAACACAGGACTCACCTTCACACAGTACTAACCCTAACACACTACTCACCCTATCACAGTACCAACCCTAACACAGTACTAACCATAACACAGAATTAACCCTAACACGATTCTCACACTGGACCTGTGCCCACACCACTTCTCTTGAGCACCTGTACTGAGTATAGTGCTGTCCTGTTGTCCTCTGTCACATGTCCTCTGAGCAGCCCCTGGCCCTGTCTGCTCCGTGCTGCCCGCCAGCGTGTGCCAACACCCCTCACGTCTCCACACCACACATGGCCTCCTGCTCCGTCCACCTCGATCTATGGCCTCATCATCAGCTCTGCTCCGCATCACGGATCCTCCAGCTGCTGCTGCTTCTGCTGACAGATCTGCTTAACATTCCACAGACATGCCTATCGGAGAAACTGAAGGAGTTTTCCACCAGGAGTTTTGAGAGTAAAATATAATTTAAAAGAACTCCAACTCTGCTCTGTGTACTGGGTGTACTGGGAGCTCACACCCCACAGGACCAGTTTGAGTGGGACAGTTTATCGTTCAACTGATTCATGATGAAGCACCTGGCGTATCTCTATAACACATCTGAGCTAATTTATGACTGCAAGAACAAACGTGTGGAACACATCCCTCTCACTAAACACTGGAGTGTTTTCATTCAACAGAGTCAAAATAACAAGATCCTTGATTGTTTTTAATGTAAAAACTTCAAAGTAATTATTTACACTGGGGGAATCAACAGTCCCCTCCTCATCTTTCCTTACTGCCAGCTCGGAACAGGGGATCCATTCGCATTCTATCAGAGCACTGTTCCACATCCATCCACACTTACATATACATATCTGTAGCCCCTCCCATTCTATCAGAGCACTGTTCCACATCCATCCACACTTACATATACATATCTGTAGCCCCTCCCATTTTTTCAGAGCACTGTTCCATATCCATCCACACTTACATATTCATATCTCCAGCCCCTCCCATTGTCTTACCCTGGATCATTACCTCTAGTATTACTATGTGCCTCCTGGGGTCTCTTTTGTTCATCTTAATTGGATGATGTAGTGCCCTGCTTGGGGATCGGCTCATTCTGGAGTCCTAACTTGCTATTAAAGTATCCCTCCTATATATGTCATTCTCAGAAAACCCTAACTGTCTATACATTAATTAAAGCCAAGTTAATAATCTATTAATAACCCAAAAATTGGTGCTTGAGACAGAAGTAGGAGACACAGAAAGGATGTGAATTGTTTCTGAGGTATGAGTGTTTCTGTAAGAGAGTGTCCTATAGACCCTGTGCGGTCATCCCATCTGACGCAGCTGTAAAGTCATCTTGTCTGGCTCACCTCTCCTGTCCTCACAGGTGTGTTACAGAAACACTAAACTCAATCAGGCACTACAGGTGATGTGATTGGGCACAGGAAGCACTGCTTCATGAATGGAGAGAGGCTTCACCTGGTCTTTGCAGTCATGATGTGCTTGTCTGTTCAGAAGATGAATCAGGGAGAGACCGAAGAAACAGAGCAGCAAGAGACCAGAGGAGAGAGAAACCAGTGCCGGGAGAGACCAGAGCAGGGAGAGACCAGAGCAGGGCGAGACTAGAGCAGGGAGAGACCAGAAGAGAGAAAGAGACTAAAGGAAAGAGAGACCACAGAAGAGAGACCAGAGCAGGGTGAGACCAGAGCACAGAGCAGGGAGAGACCAGAAGAGAGAAAGAGACCAAAGGAGAGAGAGACCACAGAAGAGAGACCAGAGCAGGGTGAGACCAGAGCACAGAGCAGGGAGAGACCAGAGCAGGGTGAGACCAGAGCACAGAGCAGGGAGAGACCAGAGCAGGGTGAGACCAGAGCAGGGAGAGACCAGAATAGAGAAAGAGACCAAAGGAAAGAGAGACCACAGAAGAGAGACCAGAACAGGGTTAGACCAGAGCAGGGTCACACCAGAGCAGGGAGACCCCAAAGCAGGGTGAGACCAGAGCAGGGAGAGACCAGAGCAGGGTCACACCAGCACAGGTTAAAACAAGAGGAGGGTGAGACCAGAGCACAGAGAGACCACAAGAGAATGAAAGACCAGAGCTGGGGGGTGGGGGGGGGGGAGGGGGGGACCAGAGGAGAGAGACTCTTGAGGAAAAGAGACCACAGGACAGTGAGACTTCAGAACAGAGAGAGACATTGCTTACTCTCTCTCTGACTTGTCTCTACACCCTGCTGAGCTCTTTGCTTGTCCTGTGAGTGTGAACCATAGCAATATTTATGATCGTATAGTTTTTTTACTGGCCTCATTTGTACTGATTTGTGAGACTGATGTTCATATGTTCATATGTTCAATGGATTATAATGTTTATAATGTTTATAATGTTCAACACAAAATTGAACACTTTTGAGTTTCCTTTTTTCATTTTGTATTTTATGCAACTTTAATGTGACTGAAGAGCTGAACATATTCTGCAGTACACTGGGTTAACATTTGGATTACATCATACATCACAAACCCCCCAGAAATCACAGGCTCTAAATAATGTTAGCTTATTTTTATATAGCTGGGGGGGACGAAAACAGCCAGGCCTGAACTGTTTACTGTCAGAGGAAATCTGATATAACTGAAAGTATAGTGAGGTGATTTGGATGGCAGTGTGTCTACCACAAAACTCTCTGTGTGTGTTTGTGTGTGTGTGTGTGCATGTGGGTATGTGTGTGTGCTCAAGGCACTGGGGATGGATGGTGGGACCGTTGAGGCAGAAAGCCTCTCCATTTGACCGGAGGCTCTGAACAAGGTGTGAGGCTGTGAGCCTCCTCTCTCCTTTACTTCCTGTCACACTGGTGGGGTGGGGGGGGGGGGGGGGTGAAAGTCTCTTTAGCTGAAAGTAAAGTGGAGCTGTTGATTACTCTGGTTCTCCAGAGCTATGTTTTTAACCTTGGCTTATTTTAGAGGTGTCTCAAAACTTATTTAACTTTTCAAACCTTCATTTAATTGCACGATGCCTCAACTCAACCCTGATTTGAGTTCCCTGCTCACCACAGTTCTTTAGCCTGCCTCCACACACACACACACCACAGTTCGGCAGCCTGCCTCCACACACACACACACACACCACAGTTCGGCAGCCTGCCTCCACACACACACACACCACAGTTAGGCAGCCTGCCTCCACACACACACACACACACACCACAGTTCGGCAGCCTGCCTCCACACACACACACACCACAGTTCGGCAGCCTGCCTCCACACACACACACACACCACAGTTCGGCAGCCTGCCTCCACACACACACACCACAGTTCTTTAGCCTGCCTCCACACACACACACACCACAGTTCGGCAGCCTGCCTCCACACACACACACACACCACAGTTCGGCAGCCTGCCTCCACACACACACACACCACAGTTAGGCAGCCTGCCTCCACACACACACACACACACCACAGTTCGGCAGCCTGCCTCCACACACACACACACCACAGTTCGGCAGCCTGCCTCCACACACACACACACACCACAGTTCGGCAGCCTGCCTCCACACACACACACACCACAGTTCGGCAGCCTGCCTCCACACACACACACACACACCACAGTTCGGCAGCCTGCCTCCACACACACACACACCACAGTTCGGCAGCCTGCCTCCACACACACACACACACCACAGTTCTTTAGCCTGCCTCCACACACACACACACACACACCACAGTTCGGCAGCCTGCCTCCACACACACACACCACAGTTCTTTAGCCTGCCTCCACACACACACACACCACAGTTCTTTAGCCTGCCTCCACACACACACACACACACACCACAGTTCTTTAGCCTGCCTCCACACACACACAGACCACAGTTCGGCAGCCTGCCTCCACACACACACACACACCACAGTTCTTTAGCCTGCCTCCACACACACACACACCACAGTTCGGCAGCCTGCCTCCACACACACACACACACCACAGTTCTTTAGCCTGCCTCCACACACACACACACACCACAGTTCTTTAGCCTGCCTCCACACACACACACACCACAGTTCGGCAGCCTGCCTCCACACACACACACACACGCCACAGTTCGGCAGCCTGCCTCCACAGATATCAGCATGCTTCACCATTGCAGAGCTGTGCTGGAGATGAGCTCACAGCCAGGTCTGACATCATCGTTCACTTGAACATCATCCTCCCATACTGTGTCCCTACTGCTCACGATGGAGAACCTGGTCTTCTCTGTATTCTTTAATGGTGTCCAAAGTGGAAGATTTATACTTGGTTTTATGTGAGTTTGTGTGGTTTATGTGGGGAGGGTAAGAGTGCGAGAGAAAGCCATCCCAGAGAGTTTTGTGAGTGAATAGTGAGTTTCGTGAGGCATTGCTGGTTTTCAGGGTGATTAAAAAGCCATTATGGGAATGACTCTCTGGGGTCATTTCTGAGCTCGTCATTCTGTTAGAAACCAGGAAGCTCCCAGTGTAAATGAGGAAGATGTTCTGCAGCACAGTCCAGATGACAACCTTCCAGCTGAAATCTGCTATCTTTCACAAAATGGGCAGGTTCTGCTTTGTCTCTGCTTCTGGTCTCGATGTTCTCTTTCAGAATGTAATAGTGCTGTAAGCTTTTATTAGATGTCATAAACTGCAATTCTGGTGTGCCATATTGAGGTTCAAAGAGCGCTACAACAACAGTTTATGCTGTGTAATGAAAGCCAATGGGGCTGTTCTCAAAATAAATACCACCAGGTGTGGGAATAGCAGTGCCTCTGTTCATAACACCTGGGGTTACTGTAGACAAGGGGGGTGTCATTCTACAACAAACATAACGTTGGGCAGCAGATTTATTTTTATCAGGAGAACGTACTTAAATGATACCTCATGGCAAGACACAAATGCAAATAAGCTTTCAGACCATGTGATTTATTCAGGGGCATTTGGTAGGTGCTGTGACACGAGTGGCGTTGTGGAGCGATTAGAGAACGGGCACAAACGCGGAGAAGAGATTTACTACGGACAAATCCCAAAGAGTCGTTGAGACAGTCCAGGGTCATATCATTATGACACAAAGACAAACACCAACACGCAGAGATTTTAGATGGTCCATTTGTAACGCGAGGGGATAAGCAGGATGCCGAAATGAGTGTACATTACACAGTGGCTTTATTAACAAAGCTACGCAGCACATATAACGCTTAGCACATAGCGCACATATAGCGCTTAGCACATATAACACGGAACACACTTCAACAGAGCGAGACTTAACGAAGGGTAGACTCAACATAGACGAGCAACGATGACGACATTGACATACATATTCTTTGAAATAAACAAGCCCCAAGTGTATTGCATGACGTTAACGAGTCAAAACACAGGTGAGACGGATGAACACACTCACATTGAAACACATCCAAAAGAAGTACATATATAGACAAGAATAGACATAGACTACACGTACACATGCCCACAGGGAGGGGTCAAGGGTTGTACTGTGACATCCTAATGATCAGATAAAGACACAAAAACAACATGCAGAGATTTAGCAGACATGCTAAACAGTGAACACACCAAATAAACTTGCTACAAACACGGACAAAGATCAACAACTCATAACCAAACACATGACACAGACACAGGGATTAAATACAAGACACTAACTAGAAACTAAACAAGTAACACATGAGTTGAATTACAACAGGTGGGGTTACAAATTACAACTTGAATATAAACGAAAGCATATGGGAAACAAACACAAAGACTTGACAGATAGATGGGGCGTGGAGCCAGATGTGACAGGTGCATTAAACACAGCTCTGTTCCTCTCTTCAGGGGAGATTTGGGATATAAGCACCAAAGGTTGCTATGGTTATATACAGAATGGTAAAACAGCACAGGTAAACAAACCAGTCCACTTCAGACCCAGCCTCCAGTTTTTTTGTTAAAATTTTGGACAAAATAGCAGTTGTTGGTGGGAATTCAGTCATTTTTCAGTCATGTTCAATTGGGGTATAAAATTAACACAGGAAAGTGCCCCTCTGTCCTGGACACGATGGCTTGCTCATGTTTAACATGGGACTGAGCTGTTCAAGATGAGACTGAGTGACTCAGGTTTGATAATTTGAAGCATAGCCAAGTTCTGACACACTGACTATGTGTTGATAAAATGCTGAGATGTATGGTTTGCATAGTCATGCTGGTGTTGATGTCATATCTCTATTCTTTATTTCCATGTCTCACTACATCTTTTCATGCCAACATCTCATTTTACATATTTTAATTAAAGCTTTTAAAACTCATCTTTACCATCTGTCTCTTAACATGAAAAGGGAGGATAAAGAGAGAGGAGAGATTTCGCCACTTCTTCTCTATCTGTACATCTCTCCATTAGACCCATACATATGAGCACATGCGGAGGAACCAAGGGGAGAACTGAGGTGTGTTCAGTGCCTTTTTCATTGTGCTGTCTGGTTGGGTCCCCACAGGACTCCACCTCTTCTCAATGGAATACCACCTTCTCCACACAGGACTCCGCCTTCTCCCTAAATCACTGGGATGTGATTGCAATCAGCCCAGTACTGCATTATTGCTATGTCATTGTGCACAAGAGGAGAGTAGATGGATGTCGCAGAGTGTAGTCACTGGCCAAACAGGCATGAAAATTGCCTGCAAGTGCTTAGAAGGGATTCTTGTGTCGTGAATATATGTCAGAGCGCCTCCTGGTGGCAGCACATTGGAGTTAATGATGGAATGACGGTTCTTTACATATTCTCCTTGAAAGGAATCACAGCATGATACAGGACATTGTTTTCCTCTGACCTTTAACAGGTGCATAAATGTTCCCTAGAACAATGTGTGACCTTTGGGTCTGTGTATGAAAGAAGGACACACAGAGAGCAATTCCACCTTATATGGGTGTAAATCGTTGCTATATCCAGACGTGTCTGAGCTCCATCAGAGACTAATGTACTGTCCTGTGTGCAGGTGGGAACCTTCTGCTGGTGAGCAGCAGTTATGAACTCATCCTGGAGCTGTCTAACCTCAAGCTCCTGGAACTGTCTAACCTCAAGCTCCTGGAGCTGTCTAACCTCAAGCTCCTGGAACTGTCAAACCTCAAGCTTCTGGAGCTGTCTAACCTCATGCACCTGGAGCTGTCTAACCTCAAGCTCCTGGAACTGTCTAACCTCAAGCTCCTGGAGCTGTCTAACCTCAAGCTCCTGGAGCTGTCTAACCTCAAGCTCCTGGAACTGTCTAACCTCAAGCTCCTGGAGCTGTCTAACCTCAAGCTCCTGGAACTGTCTAACCTCAAGCTCCTGGAACTGTCTAACCTCAAGCTCCTGAAACTGTCTAACCTCAAGCTCCTGGAACCCCTGTAGGATTAGTGACACATGTTGCTCTCAGGAAATAGACACTGCAGTGTATGACATCAGACAGTGTATCACATCGGACACTGAGACACTGACTGAGACACACTCCGAGGCACGCACTGAGACATACATTGTGACACACACCTGCACACACATACAACTGTACACACACACACACACACCGAAAGACTCAAACCAAAGCAGCAAAGGAGAAAAACAAGCAGTTTGTACATTGTAGCAGCATCGTGGGGAGGGGGAGACATCTTTAATAATCATCAGGCTTTCCAGATTCTGTGTTTCTTATTAATGCAGCATCCCCACTGAAATATGTATATTTGACTCTCAGACTGGGGCCTCTACTGCAAATCAGATAGTGTGAACATGTCTGTATGCCTGTTTAATGTTAGAGCTGCAGAATAACTGCTATGCTGTTTTAATGTGATATGGCATACAGATAAGCTGTACATATAAATATAGTAATGCACAGTAGACGGAGACATGGCAGTTCAGCTGCAACACCTGTAGACACATCTGTTCCAGAAAGTTGAGTAAGGTATTCACCCTAACTAAGAGAATAGTTATATTGCTGTGCTCAATATATTTGATATGATTAAAAGTTTTATTTCTCAAAAAGACAATTTCTCACCTGAATAATTTAGAGTGATGTGACATCAGACGTCACATTTACGAACAAATGAAAGCAGAGTGTCACACACAGCTCCGCCCTCTGTCCTTGCCTTGTGTTGTTCGTCCTAACCCCGCCCTGTTTTGCCGTCTCCATGGTTTCCCTGCTGTCTGTCACGCCCCGTGTTTATGCGTTCCACCTGTGTCTCGTTACTACTTTCCCTTCCTTGTGTATTTAGCTTCCCCTGTCGTGTCTTCCAGTGTCGGTTGTCTGTCGTAAGTCCCTTGCATTTCTATGTTCTTCCCCATGCCAGGTTTCCTCGTTAATGTATTCTCTGTCTCCGTATTGCTTTATTCCCTATCTCCCGTCGTTACGTTTCATGCCCTTGTCGATTACTTACCTTGTGCTTTCGTTTAGTCCGTTTATACTCTGTTTCTTAGTTTTAGTCTGGTTAGCTTCCTTGTTGTGTCAGGTTTGCTCCGTGTTCATTTCCATTCGAGTCCAGTGTTTAGTTCAGTTAACTTTAATGTGTTTGTCTTCCTGTTTAAGTATCGTATGTATTTCCCTGTCCCTCAGTGATCCCCTGTTTCCCGTTTTCTCCTCGCGTTCATTGTCTGTGTATTTCACTTAATTAAAATATTCACGAGATCCTGCAGTTGCGTCATGCCTGCCCGCAACAATCGTAACAGAACGACCGACCTAAAGTTGACGCAGCAGGATACGTATGGCGGATTACCTCAGTGTTGTCAGACTGAATACTTTCAGGAACGTTTAAATAACCTGCAGTCCCTTCTGATCAAAGACAGCATGGGAAAATCGGTTACTCTGCCCTCCTTAGCTCCCTGCCCAGAGGAGTATGACGGAGAGGGTCAGTCGGCTGACACCTTTGTTATGCAGTGTACCGTCTACTTCCGTCTTCTCACGTGCCCTACTCCGCCTGAGAACTCTTTAGTCCTCTTCATGCGTTCACACCTTAAGGGGAAGGCACTCCAGTGGGCAGACATCATACTAGCCACCCGTACCAATGAAGCCTGGACAGTAGAGGGATTCTGCAACCTCCTACGCCTCAGGTTTACTTTAAATGCTGCCCCGGCTTCCACGTCCTCCAGTGTCCCTCGTCCAGCCTCCACGCCGCTCCCTAGCGCCCCTAGAAAGCCCAAAAATATTTTGGGGGGGGGTAAGGCTCAGACTGGGCCGGCTCATGTGCCTGAGGCCCGTGAGAGGCCTGCACGAGTGCTTGAGGCCCAGGAGAGGCCTGCACGAGTGCTTGAGGCCCAGGAGAGGCCTGCACGAGTGCCTGAGGCCCAGGAGAGGCCTGCACGAGTGCTTGAGGCCCAGGAGAGGCCTGCACGAGTGCTTGAGGCCCAGGAGAGGCCTGCACGAGTGCCTGAGGCCCAGGAGAGGCCTGCACGAGTGCCCGAGGCCCAGGAGAGGCCTGCACGAGTGCCCGAGGCCCAGGAGAGGCCTGCACGAGTGCCGGAGGCCCAGGAGAGGCCTGCACGAGTGCCCGAGGCCCAGGAGAGGCCTGCACGAGTGCCCGAGGCCCAGGAGGGGTCTTCTACGTCTCCTGAGACCCAGGAGAGGCCTGCACGAGTGCCGGTGACCCAGAGGGGGTCTTCTACGTCTCCTGTGACCCAGAGGGGATCACCCTCGCCGCCTGTTCCTGCAACCCAGCGTGGGGCCGCCACGCTCTCCAGCGTCTCTCCGCCGGCCGCCCACGCTCTCCAGCGTCTCTCCGCCCGGCCGCCACGCTCTCCAGCGTCTCTCCGCCCGGCCGCCACGCTCCCCAGTGTTTCTCCGCCCGGCCGCCCACGCTCCCCAGCGTCTCGCCGCCCGGCCGCTCCCAGCTCGCCGCCCCCCGCGTCAGCGTCTCGCCGCCCGGCCGCCAGGCTCCCCAGCGTCTCGCCGCCCGGCCGCCAGGCTCCCCAGCGTCTCGCCGCCCGGCCATACGCTCCCCAGCCCCGCCCCCGGCCGCGCTCCCCAGCGTCTCGCCGCCCCGCTCTCCCCAGCGCCCCACGCTCCCCAGCGTCGCCGCCAGTCGTCTCCTGTGCGGTGACCCCCAGCGTCTCGCCTCCTGTGACCCACGCTCCCCAGCGTCTCTCGCCGCCAGCTTCCTCTCGTTACCTCGGGCCTCTTCGGCCGTGACACTGACCCGGGCTCCCCTGGCCGCGTCCCTGCCTCGGGCCTCCTCAACCGCGTCGCTTTCCCGGGCCTCCATAGCGAGGAAGGCGTCGCTACCCCGGGCCTCCTCGGCCGTGACGTTGTCCCGGGCCTCCAGGGCCACACCGCCCCCCCGGGGTACAACGGCGACCGTCACCAGTGCTCCGGCCGCTCCAGTCCCCGTGACCCGGAAAGGGTCTCCGTCTGCCCGCCAGCGAACTCCTCCTGTCCCCGCGGCCCGCCAGCGAACTCCTCCTGTCCCCGCGGCCCGCCAGCGAACTCCTCCCTGTCCCCGCGGCCCGCCAGCAGGCTCCCCCCAGTCCCCGCGGCCCGCCAGCAGGCTCCCCCAGTCGCCGCGGCCCGCCAGCAGGCTCCCCCAGTCCCCCCCGCGGCCCACCAGCAGGCTCCCCCAGTCCCCGCTGCCCGTCAGCTTAACCCCCAGTCCCGCTGCCCGCCAGCTTGCTCCCCCGTCCCCCGCGGACAATGTACGGACCTTGCCGTCCCCCCCAGAGACTGCACCACCCGTCTACGGGTCGGATGCCCGACAAATGGACCTCCCCGAGATCCAGTCATTATTTGGGCCTATGTTCCCTATATTGCCGTGTTCCTTGCCTGGTTTTTTGTTGATCCCAGTCCCTGTGTGTATGCCTGCTCGTGTCTACGTGTCTGTCCCGGTGTCTGCGTCTGGTGTAGTGTTCTCTGTTTCTGTCCCCGTGTCTGTTCCTCAGGTTGTGTTCCACTTTGTTCCTGTCCATGTGTCACAAATCCTACATATACTTACCTCTGTCTTTGCGTCCGCCCCGGCCCCTACCCCTGGTCCAGCGTTCCCCGTCTCTGTGCCCCCTGGCCCTGTTACTGCTAGTTTTCCCCCGTACCCCTCGCCCCACTGTCCTGTCCCGCCCGGTCTCACACCTATGTCCCGTCCTGCCGCTGTCCTACCTCCTGTGTCTCCTGGTTGCGTCCAGTCCTCGCCAGTCTCTCCGCCCGCCCTTGCACCCCTGCCCTCTGGTCTGTCCCTTGTTTCTAGTCCCACCCAACCTGCCCTGTCAACCCCTGTCAGTATCTCCCCTCTCATGGGTTTTGGCGTGCCCCGGAGTGGCACGCTAAAGGGGGGGGTACTGTCACACACAGCTCCGCCCTCTGTCCTTGCCTTGTGTTGTTCGTCCTAACCCCGCCCTGTTTTGCCGTCTCCATGGTTTCCCTGCTGTCTGTCACGCCCGTGTTTATGCGTTCCACCTGTGTCTCGTTACTACTTTCCCTTCCTTGTGTATTTAGCTTCCCCTGTCGTGTCTTCCAGTGTCGGTCGTCTGTCGTAAGTCCCTTGCATTTCTATGTTCTTCCCCATGCCAGGTTTCCTCGTTAATGTATTCTCTGTCTCCGTATTGCTTTATTCCCTATCTCCCGTCGTTACGTTTCATGCCCTTGTCGATTACTTACCTTGTGCTTTCGTTTAGTCCGTTTATACTCTGTTTCTTAGTTTTAGTCTGGTTAGCTTCCTTGTTGTGTCTGGTTTGCTCCGTGTTCATTTCCATTCGAGTCCAGTGTTTAGTTCAGTTAACTTTAATGTGTTTGTCTTCCTGTTTAAGTATCGTATGTATTTCCCTGTCCCTCAGTGATCCCCTGTTTCCCGTTTTCTCCTCGCGTTCATTGTCTGTGTATTTCACTTAATTAAAATATTCACGAGATCCTGCAGTTGCGTCATGCCTGCCCGCAACAATCGTAACACAGAGGAGTGAGTGTGAGCGGCAGAGTGAGTGTGTGATCACCCAGGCCAATTCCTCGGTTTGCATTCTCTCCCGTGTTTTTCTATTCCCCGTGTGTTCTGTTTACTTATTCCCTGCCTTGGTCCAGCCCTTTGTTTCTGTCATGTGTTTCACCTGTGTCCTGTCCCTGTCCTGATTAGTTGTGTATTTATACCCTTCGTTTTACCTCAGTTCTGGTCGGCCTTTATGATTTCCCTGTATGTTTCTCAGGTGATGGTTTCCATACACTCGCTCGATCCCGAGAACCCGCCTTCTCTGTTCCCGGTTTGGTTTTGTCTCCTCTCCCACTGTGTCATTCTGCTTGCTCTGTTAGTTGGTTCATGTTTCCCTCTCCTATTTTGTCTAATTGTACGTTATTCTCTGTATAGGTATTCGTATTCGTTAGATTCCACTTTCTCCCTCTTGGTTCGCATTTGTTTCATAGAGTTTGTTCATTTAGTTCTGTGTTCAACATTGCCCTAATTCTGTTTATACTTACCTTTGTTTGTCAGTATTATTTAGCCTGCCCACAGTCGTCTTCTTCTGCTTTGCGTTTACACCAGCGGTATTATTGTTTTTGCTTTGCCATGCCATGTCGTTCTCATCAGCGTGCTCCCTGTCTCCAAGTTGGCTGTGTCCCTTTGTTCCCCTCCCAAAGAAGCACCCTGTGATTCAAATAAATGTACAGCCTCTCCACATTTGTGTCCGCCTCCCATTCTACCCGTGTCTGAATCGTTACAGAGCAGGGGTGAGTGTGAACAGAGGAGTCTGCTTTAATACCTCAGACTTCAAACCCACAGTGCTCTCTCTCTCTCTCTCTCTCTCCCCGGTTCCTTGTCTGAGTTGCTAACCCTTTCATTTTGTTCTGATTCTGTTATAAGGGTCTTCCAGCTACACTGAAGGAACATCAGTATGATAACATTGAGTGCCACGTGTTTGTTCAAAGATGTGATGATGGCATTACATGTTTAATGATAAATTTATTCCTTTTTCTTCCATCATGAAACTGTTACCTTCTCTGACATAATTCCAGGCTTTGAAGGGATTCTGAACTTCTGAATGTCAACATTAATATTTCCATGGCAACACGTTGCTAAGTTCTGTGCTCAGCTGTGGTTCCTGAGCAGAGCTGTCTTCCTGCTGTGATTGGCTGGTGTTGGAGGAATATGGACTACTATAAAGCATCTGGCTGAGCTGTGCTGTGCTATACTTGCTATAGACTTGTGCACCAAAAAATCTGAATTAATATGTTATGAATACTTAATACATATGCGAGAAATCTACAGATGTTTTTCTACTGATCAACAATCTGCCTTTTCTATGACTGTTCACACCTCTGTAAAGCTCCATTAGTGAAGCTGACAGGTGTGTGCAAACACGCATCATGGACAGTGGGCAGCGTGTTAATCAGCTTGGGCAAATGTCAGGCTCATTTCCCTGGAAGTGAGTTTCTTTGATGTCATTTCTTGCCTGTGTGGAAGGCTCTAACAGAGGAGGTCACTGGTGATGACCCTGAGGTCAGAGAGCATGAGAGTGTGTCTGGAACAGGCAGTAATGCTGGGGAAACACCATTCATCAGAATGCTGAACGTGAGTGACCTCCTGGATGACCTTACAATGAAATATGAAAGGACACAAAACGGAACGCCATGGTAGTCCTACATACCAGGGCATCACCTTCACACCACTGTCTTCATATTTATTCAGTCTTCCTGCATAGCCAAAGACTCCAGACTATATGAGATGAATATTAGACACCGATAGATCAAGCAGTATGACATACATTTCGCTCAACATTTGCAACCAATTTAATGCAGGGATCTCCTTGCACTGCAGGCATTTTCAGGAGCTCAGGTCCTGCATTCTTAAACATAACTTCGGTCATTCTCTTAAGTCCTTGAAGCCCAACAGTATCACTTAATCCCAGAAACCAATAATACACACTTCCTCCTCTCATACTGGCCCTCATTTTACACTCTGTTGCCAGGCGCCAGTATTACTGCCGTCGCCCAATCGCATTAGTTGCGGCAAAGAGGAAATAGATTTGGACCATAAGTCATTTGTTCAGTGTACAGAGGGGTAATAGAATTTTAATTGCTGTGGAGAAATGGTGTTGGTAGTTGGTGGTTGGTGTTAGGGTGGGGAGGGAGCAAATGATACTGCAGACGATTGAGGAATCATTATTTACCCCTTCAGTGTGACTAACAAGCACCTCCCTGTCCCTACATCTGAGAGAAACAGAAGGAGACTGAGAAAGATAGAGAAGTAAAAGCATAAAGTCTGTCTCTCTACCTCTCTCTACCTTCTCTCTCTTTCTCTCTCTCTCCCTCCTCTCTCTCTCTCTCTCTCTCTCCCCACCCTTCTCCACAGAAACTCATTGTCCTTCATATTCTGTACTCTTCCAAATATAGATCAATGGTTCAATAACTGCTGCCAACTAGAATCCTGTACCTAATTGGAGCATCTGTTACCATTAATATTCTGCTGCTAATTCACTTCTCATATTCCTTTAGTGTAGTGCAATCTTTAGCCCAGACTGGCTTTTATCTGATTTGATGATTTATGGTTCAGATTTTTTGATCATTTAAGTTTTTGAGGTGAAAGAGGGTCCTTTACTTTTGCATAATTTTAACAACTTGTTTTTTTAAATATTTAGTGTGTAAAGAACATCTGGCTATTAAACAACTACTGAAGCGTCCGAGACAGATATGGTCCAAGTGAATCAGTTAAAGCCATGATTGTCACAGTGAGGGAGGCTCCCCCTACTGGTCGCACTCCCTCACAGCGGCAGTTGTCCTGTTGTTGCGTTGTGTGCGTCCCTCAGGTGGGCGGGGCCTATTAACCCTTCACCTGATGGTCGTTTGTCTGTCTATATATGTCTTGTCTTTGTACCAGTTGACCAGTTGGTTATTGTATCCTTAATTTGGAGCAGTGCACGGGTTTTTGGTTTGCGCACTTTATGCATTCTGTCACGGTGACGCTCCCGGACCCCTCCTCTTGGGCGTGTGTTTACGTCGTCTGTGTCCATATGTGTAGTTCCGTGGGTGTGTCGGTGTGGGTGTGTTCATCAGTCTCACCTGTGGCTCGTCTCGTCATCACCAGGAGATAGCATTGTTCGTCTATTTAATGTGCGTTTACGCAGTGTCTTGTCTTGGCGTCTTTGTTTCAAGTGTATTGAGTGTTATGAGTGTGTTGAATGTTCCGTTATTTCATATAGCGCTTGTTGTGAGAAATAAACGTGTTTGTAACGGCAGCTCTGTGGCGTCCTGCTCCAAATCTCTAAACGTTACACATTCAAGCCCTCTTTTTCTCTGAGACTTGGCGTGATCGGTTCCTTTTAGTTCACACTCCCTGTCCGTCACAATGACAGCATGGAATAAATGGCTCCGTTACTAAAGTTCTTCATGACACTCTGAAATTTGAACAGGCACTTTTCCATAATGTTTAGAAAAATATGAAAAAGTGAATGTAACACTGTAAAGGCCTACAGGCCGACTACAGCACAAAGCCAAGGACAGAGAGACAAAGATGGAGTGTTTTCATGGTGCTTCTTTATTTAGCAATAAGCTCACTGGAAAGCAGGGTTTACCCAGCACATTTTCCCAAGCAGACTCGAGAGTGAACATGGGCAGAGAGAAGTATGTGTGCTGGTGTCTGTTGAGGCGCTGGGCCATTTCTGGTCATGACCTGAACTAACATGTGGAGGAAACTGGGGTAAAAGAGGGTGAGGGATCAGAGGGGGGAGAGTATAACGGATGGAGTATAGTCATGGAGTATAGCCGAGCTATGGAGTATAGCAGGGTTACGGGATATAGCAGAGCTATGGAGTATAGCGGAGCTATGGAGTATAGCAGATCTATGGAGAATAGCAGAATTTCAGAGTATATCAGAGTTATGGAGTATAGCAGAGTGATGGAGTATAGCAAAGCTATGGAGTATAGCAAAGTTTCAGAGTACATCAAAGTTATGGAGTATAGCAGAATTACGGAGTGTAGCAGAAGCTACTCTGGGTCCAGTGTCTTAATTTTGAGTTTATGATCACAGAAAGCAACTAGAACAGAGTGATAGACAAAGAGAGAGAGGATTGCAAAAACATAGAAAATGAGAACAGATGCCCAGAACAGTTTACTAACAACTTTATTCATTAGCAAACACGTTCGTTCACATCCTGTGGCAAGTGGGTGCCAGTGCAGCAGGTGAAGGGCAAGTGCAATATTTGTGTGAGCTGTTAGCCTGTTAACTTGCTAGCCTGTTAGCCATTCTGAAACAACTGCGCTGTGCTTCTCTCATGGCCCAAACAGCTGCTGGAGCAGGGGGGAGTCACACTGCCATTCTGTCTCAGCAGCACATCCTCTGCAGGAATTTAGCTCAGGATGAGATGGCAGAGTGTGGACAGTCATGGCCACTGTCACACACAGAGGTAGTGAGCAGACTGGCTTTCACACACAGAAGCCTGAACTCAACACCACTGAACACCAATGCGCACACACACACACACACACACACACACACATGTACACACACACACATACACAAAAACACAGTCTTCATTCACAGAGGGAGAATGTGTGTATGTGTGTGTGTTTGTGTGTGTGTGTGCGTGCATATTTGGCAACCTTGGCGGAAGCCTACACACCTATGCATTATACAACAACTCTGCTATCAAGGTTTTTTAAAAAATAAATAAATAATACCAGTAATCATCGTCCCAAGGGCAGCATGCAGCGTACAGCTTGTTTTCTGAAGTCAGATCATTTGTTGAGTTTCAGCTTCACATTCTTCACATTATGTACTATCTGAGATCAGCTCAGCACTCTCACAGCTGCGTGCAGGAGCTCGGGATCCATCCACATAATGACTTCATGTTGCAGTACTGAACTACAGACTCGGACTCCATCTCTGGCATCATCCACCCCCACTTGACCAGCTACATTGCTTCACGCATTTGAAAAGATTTATTTATTTATTTTTTTTACTAAGAACAGATTTTCTGCTTCTGGGGGAAGCACTGTGCTGTTATATTTGTATTTATGTCTGTTTTTCCTTCTGCCTGTGTAACCGATTAACCCTAAATCTTTCACATGGTCTTTGTAATTCCAGCATACTGGAGCAGGGCATCTCATGCAGCCCTGGCAGAGAGCATGTGTGTGTGGGGGTGTGTTTAGGTGTGTATGTGTGTGTGTATGTGTGTGTGTGTATGTGTGTTTATATGTGTGTGTTTAGGTGTGTATGCGTGTGTGTGTGTGTGTGTGTGTGTGTGTGTGTGTGTGTGTGTGTGTGTTACAGTGACGAGCTCCAAATGGTATATGAAGTGAAGGTCTAGCATAGAGGTATTCAGATCCCACTCAATTACAAGGGATCAATTTTTACAATTCTTAACCCTGCCCTTCCATTCCAGGATACTCCAGAGAGACAGATTCAAGACTGGGACTCAGACTCAGACTCAAGCATGGTTGTTTGGAAGAGTCACACAAACAGCGTCTCCTCTCCACAGCAGGTGTGTAAAGCAGACTTGTAAAGCAGTCTTGTGAGCCCACAGTGGCTGATGTGTGCATTTACATGGCACAACGAGACTTCACAGCTATTGCACACACAGTCATGCACTTGAAGAAAATATGAAACCCGTATCTCATTAATTAGTGTCTGCAGGCTTTAGAACTCATACATGAATTGTGATGAATTACGTACTTTTTTCTCATATACTTGCATGGAAATATCACGATTATTACTGTGAATTACCAACCTGCTCTCAAAGAAGATCAGGTGAAGAGTAGCTGTACCTCATGTACTGATTAAATGACCTTTGGAAAGGTTTAAAGCCTAATACACCAGCATCTAGACATCAAACGTATACCTACTCCACCAGTGCTTCACAACACTTTAATGCTTCTGTAAGGCTGTTCAGAACTGATTTTATAGGAAAAGAACATCATCTCAAATGATGAACCCACCGTGAACTCACTACAACACAGGGTTATATATGAGGAGCACAGTTAACAAAAACACAGGGTTATATGTGAGGAGCACAGTTAACGACAACACAGAGTTATATATGAGGAACACAGTTAATAACACAGATATATATGGGGAACACAGTTAACAGAAACAACACACATATATATATATATATATATATATATATATATATATATGAGGAACACAGGAACACACAGTAGACATTTTTCTGTGCTGCATGATGTATATACATGGGCTGTGCTTCATATGTTTCATATATGTCATATGTTTCATATGGTTTTAAACCAACAGATATGTGAATATAGCAAATTTCCCACATCTCTACCACTAGGGGGCCTTCATGTACTGGTTAAATGACACTGTGAGCTGCACATGCCTTTGCCACTGAACAAAGGAGGGCACAGGCACATCGGAAGGGCACAGATAGTAAGGGCACATAAGAAGGGCACGAATAGTAAGGGCACATAGGAAGTTCACGAATAGTAAGAGCACATAGGAAGGGCACAGATAGTAAGGGCACATAGGAAGGGCACGAATAGTAAGGTAACATAGGAAGTTCACGAATAGTAAGGGCACATAGGAAGGGCACAGATAGTAAGGGCACATAGGAAGTTCACGAATAGTAAGGTCACATAGGAAGGGCACGAATAGTAAGGGCACATAGGAAGGGCACGAATAGTAAGGGCACATAGGAAGTTCACGAATAGTAAGGTCACATAGGAAGGGCACGAATAGTAATGGCACATAGGAAGGGCACGAATAGTAAGGGCACATTGGAAGTTCACGAATAGTAAGGGCACATAGGAAGGGCACAGATAGTAAGGGCACATAGGAAGGGCACGAATAGTAAGGTCACATAGGAAGGGCACGAATAGTAAGGTCACATAGGAAGGGCACGAATAGTAATGGCACATAGGAAGGGCACGAATAGTAAGGGCACATTGGAAGTTCACGAATAGTAAGGGCACATAGGAAGGGCACAGATAGTAAGGGCACATAGGAAGGGCACGAATAGTAAGGGCACATAGGAAGGGCACGAATAGTAAGGGCACATAGGAAGGGCACGAATAGTAAGGGCACATAGGAAGGGCACGAATAGTAAGGGCACATAGGAAGGGCACAGATAGTAAGGGCACATAGGAAGGGCACGAATAGTAAGGGCACATAGGAAGGGCACGAATAGTAAGGGCACATAGGAAGGGCACAGATAGTAATGGCACATAGGAAGGGCACGAATAGTAAGGGCACATTGGAAGTTCACGAATAGTAAGGGCACATAGGAAGGGCACAGATAGTAAGGGCACATAGGAAGGGCACGAATAGTAAGGGCACATAGGAAGGGCACAGATAGTAAGGGCACATAGGAAGTTCACGAATAGTAAGGTCACATAGGAAGGGCACGAATAGTAAGGGCACATAGGAAGGGCACGAATAGTAAGGGCACATAGGAAGTTCACGAATAGTAAGGTCACATAGGAAGGGCACGAATAGTAAGGGCACATAGGAAGGGCACAGATAGTAAGGGCACATAGGAAGGGCACGAATAGTAAGGGCACATAGGAAGGGCACGAATAGTAAGGGCACATAGGAAGGGCACGAATAGTAAGGGCACATAGGAAGGGCAACGAATAGTAAGGGCACATAGGAAGGGCACAGATAGTAAGGGCACATAGGAAGGGCACGAATAGTAAGGGCACATAGGAAGGGCACGAATAGTAAGGGCACATAGGAAGGGCACAGATAGTAATGGCACATAGGAAGGGCACGAATAGTAAGGGCACATTGGAAGTTCACGAATAGTAAGGGCACATAGGAAGGGCACAGATAGTAAGGGCACATAGGAAGGGCACGAATAGTAAGGGCACATAGGAAGGGCACAGATAGTAAGGGCACATAGGAAGTTCACGAATAGTAAGGTCACATAGGAAGGGCACGAATAGTAAGGGCACATAGGAAGGGCACGAATAGTAAGGGCACATAGGAAGTTCACGAATAGTAAGGTCACATAGGAAGGGCACGAATAGTAAGGGCACATAGGAAGGGCACGAATAGTAAGGGCACATTGGAAGTTCACGAATAGTAAGGGCACATAGGAAGGGCACAGATAGTAAGGGCACATAGGAAGGGCACGAATAGTAAGGGCACACACTATAGTAACCTTTAGGTACCCTTCCCAGAATTCCTCACCTCAGGTTCAGCCACAGTATGCTCAGGGTCCTTCAGCTTGACTCAGTGACAGATCCATTACTGTTGGTGATGCTGGTAACGTTAGGGGCAGTGAGCAGCAGGTAACCCACGCAGGTGCATTCGTGTCTGTTCCTTTAACACTCATGCACACTGTCCTCATAGCACGCAGCTGTATAAGCTCTTCTGTCTTCACAAACCAGGAACTCTGAAACCCTGAAGGCACAGAATTTGTTCCTGTCCAGTCCTTTCAAGGAAACGGCATATCTATCGGCTACAGTTGTCTGTGATGTTGTTTAGCAAGAATCAATACCTGGTTGTGTGCAGTGTGCTGCAGCTGTAATCTACCCACCCCAAAACACCCCAATCCACCCCAATCTACCCCAATCCACCCCATCTTCCACCTCCCCACATCAACCACCCAACCCATCTATCACACCTCTGCCCACCACACTCTAACCATGAGAACACGTACATGCACAGTTTTGAATTTCAGACACTAGTAAGGACACAGCAGCCCACAACAGCCCTCACTAGCCTAACCAGGTCTAGGAATATTTGGAGAGCAGAACTGTATCAGAGGTTAATAGAGGTCATTCCTGCAGCGGACCCTGCAGGCTGTGGACACAGGGAGTGTTCTACGTGACCCGTTAGTGTGTTCACACTGTTACTGTGTTCACACTGTGTGTCTTTTTAAAGAGCGTTTATGAGGAAGCTAAGCTCCCTGACACAGGACTTATCTATTATGACAGTACCTCCATGCTATCCAGCACTACAGAAGAGCTGATCTGATCCATAACCCCACAACCCAGACACCTGCTGATCTCTCTGTCGTGCTGATCTCTCTTTCGTGCCAATCTCTTTCATGCTGATCTCTCTTTTGTGCTGATAGGATCATTTTCTCTCGCACACTCTCTCACCCTCATTCTGTCTCTTATTCTCTCCCTGTCTTTCTCTCATTCTTTGTCGCTTTCTCTCATTCTCTCTGTATGTCTCTCTCTCACCTTCATTTTGAGATTGTCTTCTCTTTTCCATAGTTAGAAACCACACAGGGCAGTCCAGTGGCCTCAAACATACACACACACACACACATACACACACACACACACACACGCACCTGTAGAATGTTAAACTGCAGGAGGGACTTCAGCACAGCTAATGGGAAGGTCGAATCAGAGGGCAGAGAGAGTCTCAAAGGATGAGAAGCCCTCTCGCAAACGGGGAGAACACACCCAGTAAATCTTATCATCTATGCATTGTCTCCACTCTCCATTATGAGTATCAGACATAAACACTATGTGAATTTTGAACAGCTTCCCTCTGTCTTTCCAGAAGCATCCCTCTCATTCGTCCTGGCCTGTATTTTGAATGACCTCTGATTATCTTAAGAGAGGAGCTAGTTCATTTGCTGAATTCTGAATGTAGAGAACTGCAGATAAAGTGGACTTCAGGAGCTGGCCGATGCAGTCGGGGCATATCATTAAGCAGACACACGGTAGACCTTGGTGTGGACTGACATACATAAGTAAGAGCTGCAGTGGAGCTTAGCACATCGAAAAATAACAGGTGAGGTCTAAGAGGTGTCTTAAAGGTGAAGTCTAAGAGATGTAAATAACTAAGAGGTGAGGTCTAAGAGGTGTCTTAAAGGTGAAGTCTAAGAGATGTAGTCTACGAGCTGAAGTCTAAGAGGTGAGGTCTAAGAGGTGTCTTAAAGGTGAAGTCTAAGAGATGTAGTCTACGAGCTGAAGTCTAAGAGGTGAGGTCTAAGAGGTGTCTTAAAGGTGAAGTCTAAGAGATGTAGTCTACGAGCTGAAGTCTAAGAGGTGAGGTCTAAGAGGTGTCTTAAAGGTGAAGTCTAAGAGATGTAGTCTACGAGCTGAAGTCTAAGAGGTGAGGTCTAAGAGGTGTCTTAAAGGTGAAGTCTAAGAGATGTAGTCTACGAGCTGAAGTCTAAGAGGTGAGGTCTAAGAGGTGTCTTAAAGGTGAAGTCTAAGAGATGTAGTCTACGAGCTGAAGTCTAAGAGGTGAGGTCTAAGAGGTGAAGTCTAAGAGGTGAGGTCTAAGAGGTGAAGTCTAAGAGGTGAGGTCTAAGAGGTGAGGTCTAAGAGGTGAGGTCTAAGAGGTGAGGTCTAAGAGGTGAGGTCTAAGAGGTGACGTCTAAGAGGTGAAGTCTAAGAGGTGAAGTCTAAGAGATGTAGTCTACGAGCTGAAGTCTAAGAGGTGAGGTCTAAGAGGTGAAGTCTAAGAGGTGAAGTCTAAGAGATGTAGTCTACAAGCTGAAGTCTAAGAGGTGAGGTCTAAGAGGTGAAGTCTAAGAGGTGAAGTCTAAGAGATGAAGTCAGAGAGGTGACGTCTAAGAGGTGAAGCCTGGGAGGCAGAACTTCACTCCTAATGACATGAGGACAACACAATCAAAGAGGGGAAAGTGTCAAAGGAAAGAGTTGTTTCAGTTAGCTGCGTTAACTGTGAAGTCTTATTCCCACATAGACATAATGATGAAGGAAACTGTGAAGTGTTAAATCGTAAAAGCGAATTAAACAGCAAGATGCAAAGCACCGTTTGTGGCTCAGTTTGGTCACCAGTGGAAATGGTCTCTGTGCTGTCATTTCATTCCCAGCATTAAACAGCACCTCTTGTGCTTTTAGTTGACAGCACATATCCTTCCATCAAGTCACACTTCATTAGATTATAAACACAATGGGTTTTTCTGAACTCTCAATAATGAGACTAGAATTTGCCCTTGAGTGTGTTTTCTTCTTGGCATTCAGTTTTTGCATACTGTTTATGAATGATTTAGATTTCTTTGGTCTGAGGAGACCCAAGACAACAGCACACAAATGAATCTTTCCAGAGAAAGCGGGTTGGTTTAACTCCACTGCCCCATCAAACAGCAGACCTTTGGCACATTCAGGATTCCGATTCACTTAATTCAGAACAGAAAAAAAATTGTTAACACTCCAGAAACCCAAACATGTCAAAACATTTTAAAGACCCACTTTAAGAAAATGATACACCATTTTAAAATGAAGGTCTGCACGGAGGTCTGCAGGGAGGTCTCTAGTGCACGGCCCACCATGACATTTAGGAAAATCACCTAAAATTGTGTAACAATCAAGCTACAATAGTGAGTAAAGTCCTGCTTTAGCATTTCACTGACAGTCACAAAGACAGCCCTAAATTCCTCTGTTCCACTATTGACTGAATAATTACCCATGCACCACATACCTAAATGACAAATGTGAGAAATTCACGGACTTATTCAGTAGCGAAGTGCTCCTGATTAGGACCTGCACGGCAGGTGCCCCACTACCTCCTCCATGCTGATGTGAGAATCATCCTCACCACCACTCTTCTCTATTAATCACGAAAAACATTTTTTGCACTCCATGCTGCTGGTCTTATCTTCTGCCTACCAGTTTTGTCAGACATATTACATTATTATGGTCCACTGTTGACGGACCTTAGGAACATTATCAATCAGTGGAATGTGCAAAATAACTTTCATGAATCAGTGTTTAAAACAGCCTTCATGAAGTCTGTCATGAAGAAAAGGATTCTTGACTCATCTTTTCTCAGCACCTATAGACTGATTTGAGATACTCCTTTCCTAGGCAAACTCTTAGAGAAAAGTGCTGTTGTTTATTCAATTATCCAGTTATCTCAATTATATTAACTTGACATTCCAGTGTAGATTTTGAGTTCATCATAGCACCGAAATAGCACTAAATAGCTTTTTAAAAGTTTTTAGCTCATTTTTTAAAGCTCTATATAGTCAGGATAATAAATACATTATTTCCTTCCATCACTATGCAGACAGTACATGGCTATATATTTCCCTAGTGACACTTGAAGGTCTATTACCTCCATTTATGTGGTGGTGAACCTATAGAATACCACAAAAACCTGGACATTATTTTTGACAAGTACTCTTTTACAGCTTTCCGAACTTTAGCTTTCCAAAGCAGAAAAATAATATTTGCAAAAATGCATTTTACTGTTTTTTTTCCCTGCCTGTTTTGTTGTTACTATGTTATTACTATGTTTATTATGTTATTACTATGTTTACTATGTTATTACTATGTTTACAATGTTATTACTATGTTTACAATGTTATTACTATGTTTACTATGTTATTACTATGTTTACTATGTTATTACTATGTTTACTATGTTATTACTGCTTTGTACTTGTTTTCTCTGCAATAATCATTAAAATTAAAATCTCCATTTTGGAACAGAGGTAGACAAATAAGATTCAGAGTTTCAGATCGGCTTCCTCTGAGCCACCTGCATTTCCAGTTTAGCTCAAGATTCAAAATGAGACGGGTACTTCAGTCTTAAAAGGCTTCTCCTCTCTGGTTCAGAACATGTTTTTGAGCTGCCTGTAATGGATCATGCGGCTGCCTGGCACGCCACCGTGCTGAGGTCACGCATTTAGCCATTCAGGCTCACATCACCCGCTACTGATGGTAAACCACTACACATATTGATGATATAGCGTCTTCTAAATGCCGTAAATGTAAATGTAAATGTAAATATTAGTATTGCATACTCTGTGCCTACAGTTCAGATGGTTTCAGCAGATGATCTCATGATTTGTGATTTATGTAAATGTGGAACATTTTTAAAAGTTATTGCTGAGGATCAAAAAAGATTTATGTTTATTCCATTTAAACCACCAACAGTGTACAGTTCTCTTCTGATTTTGTTCTTCAGCTTGAAGAGCACATTATAAGAGGCAAGAGACATGTCATTCTCATTTGAAGGGTGTGTCCTCCTCATTTGAGGGGTGTGTCCTCCTTGTTTGAGGGGTGTGTCCTCCTCATTTTGTTAACATCCTGTAAACATCATTTGGTTAACATTCTGCTTGAAGAATTGAATGTAATGCAGTTTCTCAGCCTGGTGAAGGGAAAGGGAGGGAGAAATGATCGCTTAAAGTGTGTAGGCCCCGCAGAGGTGATCACTCCCAGGGTGGGAGAAATGATCGCTTAAAGTGTGTAGGCCCCGCAGAGGTGATCACTCCCAGGGTGAGAGAGGGAGAGGTGATCACTCCCAGGGTGAGAGAGGGAGAGGTGATCACTCCCAGGGTGGGAGAGGCAGAGGGTGATCACTCCCAGGGTGGGAGAGGCAGAGGTGATCACTCCCAGGGTGGGAGGGAGAAATGATCGCTTAAAGTGTGTAGAGGGAGAGGTGATCACTCCCAGGGTGGGAGAAATGATCGCTTAAAGTGTGTAGGCCCCGCAGAGGTGATCACTCCCAGGGTGGGAGAAATGATCGCTTAAAGTGTGTAGGCCCCGCAGAGGTGATCACTCCCAGGGTGGGAGAAATGATCGCTTAAAGGAGGTGATCACTCCCAGGGTGGGAGAAATGATCGCTTAAAGTGTGTAGGCCCCGCAGAGGTGATCACTCCCAGGGTGGGAGAGGCAGAGGTGATCACTCCCAGGGTGGGAGAGGCAGAGGTGATCACTCCCAGGGTGGGAGAGGCAGAGGTGATCACTCCCAGGGTGGGAGAGGGAGAAATGATCGAGGGAGAGGTGATCACTCCCAGGGTGGGAGAGGCAGAGGTGATCACTCCCAGGGTGGGAGAGGCAGAGGTGATCACTCCCAGGGTGGGAGAGGCAGAGGTGATCACTCCCAGGGTGGGAGAGGGAGAAATGATCGCTTAAAGTGTGTAGGCCCCGCAGAGGTGATCACTCCCAGGGTGAGAGAGGCAGAGGTGATCACTCCCAGGGTGGGAGAGGCAGAGGTGATCACTCCCAGGGTGGGAGAGGGAGAAATGATCGCTTAAAGTGTGTAGCCGCAGAGGTGATCACTCCCAGGGTGGGAGAGGGAGAGGTGATCACTCCCAGGGTGGGAGAAATGATCCCAGGGTGGGAGAGGCAGAGGTGATCACTCCCAGGGTGGGAGAGGCAGAGGTGATCACTCCCAGGGTGGGAGAGGGAGAGGTGATCACTCCCAGGGTGGGAGAGGGAGAAATGATCGCTTAAAGTGTGTAGGCCCCGCAGAGGTGATCACTCCCAGGGTGGGAGAGGGAGAGGTGATCACTCCCAGGGTGGGAGAGGGAGAGGTGATCACTCCCAGGGTGGGAGAGGGAGAATGATCGCCCAGGGTGTGTAGGCCCCAGGAGGTGATCACTCCCAGGATGGGAGAGGCAGAGGTGATCACTCCCAGGGTGGGAGAGGGAGAAATGATCACTACCAGGGTGGGAGAGGCAGAGGTGATCACTCCCAGGGTGGGAGAGGCAGAGGTGATCACTCCCAGGGTGGGAGAGGCAGAGGTGATCACTCCCAGGGTGGGAGAGGGTGGGTGTAGGCTTAAAGCAGAGGTGATCACTCCCAGGGTGGGAGAGGCAGAGGTGATCACTCCCAGGGTGGGAGAGGCAGAGGTGATCACTCCCAGGGTGGGAGGGAGAGGTGATCACTCCCAGGGTGGGAGAGGGAGAAATGATCGCTTAAAGTGTGTAGGCCCCGCAGAGGTGATCACTCCCAGGGTGGGAGAGGGAGAAATGATCGCTTAAAGTGTGTAGAAGGTGATCACTCCCAGGGTGGGAGAGGCAGAGGTGATCACTCCCAGGGTGGGAGAGGCAGAGGTGATCACTCCCAGGGTGGGAGAGGGAGAGGTGATCACTCCCAGGGTGGGAGAGGCAGAGGTGATCACTCCCAGGGTGGGAGAGGCAGAGGTGATCACTCCCAGGGTGGGAGAGGGAGGCTTAAAGTGTGTAGGGCAGAGGTGATCACTCCCAGGGTGGGGAGGGAGAAAGAGGTAAAGTGTGTAGGCCACGCAGAGGTGATCACTCCCAGGGTGGGAGAGGCAGAGGTGATCACTCCCAGGGTGGGAGAGGCAGAGGTGATCACTCCCAGGGTGGGAGAGGCAGAGGTGATCACTCCCAGGGTGGGAGAGGGAGAGGTGATCACTCCCAGGGTGGGAGAGGCAGAGGTGATCACTCCCAGGGTGGGAGAGGCAGAGGTGATCACTCCCAGGGTGGGAGAGGCAGAGGTGATCACTCCCAGGGTGGGAGAGGCAGAGGTGATCACTCCCAGGGTGGGAGAGGCAGAAGTGATCACTCCCAGGGTGGGAGAGGGAGAAGTGATCACTCCCAGGGTGAGAGAGGGAGAAGTGATCACTCCCAGGGTGAAAGAGGTGTCCTGGTGGTCTTCTGAAGATCTGGTCTTCTCAATAAGGTGAGGAGCTCTCAGATGGCCCGTGAGTCACAATTAGAAAATCCAACAACTGATTAAAGTGATTATACTGATGATATGAAACAGAGAGATGCAAAGACAGACAGGATAGAGAAAGCGTGGGAGAGAGTGCATGTGTGAGACAGGAGAGAGAGTGCATGTGTGAGACAGGAGAGAGAGTGCATGTGTGAGACGGAAGCAAACAGAGAGAGGAGAGAGATAACAGAGTGATACCTGGATGACTCCATTGGCATCAACAGCAAGCACAAGAAAATCTAATGTAATAACGATCACTTTTGAGAACTGCCCTTCTAGACACAGTACTATGATTGAGAAAACTGATAAATATCTGCAAAATGTATCAATTTTGCAGATACTGTGAAATGACCTGTCAGTGGAGCTTAATGACTGCACAGACCCGCCTGCTTCTGTAAGACAGACAGTGAGTGCAAGTCGTACGTCATACACACACAGACAGACACACAGTGGGGGTGAGACAGATGGGCGAGGGGGGCCGTGCGCTTCAAATTAAGAGAGAGAGATGGAGAGAGATGGAAAGAGAAAGTAATTGTATGGTGGATGACGAAGAAGACGAGAGAAATTATGATTACTGGACAATTGCACATGAACCTACAAATTCCTTTTTTGCATATTGTTTATATATACATTTATTTTATTGATTTGGTTAATTGGGTTGAATGATTTATTTATTTCTTTGGTTGGTGCTCCTCCCTAGGGCGAATCTGTCTGTCTGTTCATGTCCACATGTATGTGTTTATGTGGGTGCTGTCCAAGTGCATTGTGTCACCTGTCTCTTGTCTCATCACCATTATGTGTTGCACATGTATCTTGTGTGTATCTAAGTGTTTAAGTGTGTGTGATTGTCTATGCATTTGTCAGTTCTTGTTTTCAAGCATCTTGTTTTCAAGCTAAAGTGCAAATTTCCTAAATAAATAAATACGTTTGTTTATCTGCATATTGTTTCTGCTTTTTGCCTCACCTCACCAGTGTTACATGTGCTTGTTTGAGAATAGGAAGGCTCAGTGTTGCATTTATCTTAATGCAGATCTATAGTCTGCTTATTATTCACACCCAAAGCAAAAATGCAAAAGAATCTAAGCGCACATTCCCTGGCACAGTCGCATGGTGAAGTACATTCGCAGAGCAATCACAGAGGGAATCCTGCTCTGGAGTCAGCTGCCCCTGTTTATACGGTCAAGGGTTTTAGGAAGAAAAAGGCAGAAACTGATTCTAGAACAGCATTATTACTCTTAAATATTTAATAAATATAACTCAGCAATTATTAACCACTTTATTACACCATAAATAAAATCAGGAATTTTGAAATCTAAGTTAGCTAAGTTAGTTAATCTGAATTAGCTTCTAATAATATGACTTTTATATGACATTTATTTCTGAGCTATATACATCATAGTAATTCAATAAATGTGAATACATGTAAATACATGTGAATTACTGACATACATTGAATTAAGGGGTGAGTGTCTTAGGCAAAGATAACCATTCTGTGTTTTAAAGTCTGTATGTATTTAAAGATCAAATGTGTATGTTTGTATCTGTCTGTATGTTTGTTTAAGCTTACAACACTTACATGGCTGGGTTCGCATGTTATTACACATTAGTATTTTGTTCACTAAGTGAACTTTCTTTGACTTGCGACTTGCATTTTTAATAAAAGATACACAACAGATACAGAACAGATACATAACAGATATAGAAAAAGCGTTTCAGCGTGCTTTTGGTCAGAACATGTCTGACACACAGTCTGTTAAAGGACTATGCGTTTACCAGCACAGAATGACCCATGGAGCTCTCATGTGCTGGAATCAAAAAGCACATCTGAAATTGACGTCTCATCTGTAGTCTTTAATAAGACAATGTGTCAGCATTAGGTCACTACTCTGGAGCATCTTTCTGCTTTTCAACAAGACATTCTGATCAAGAAAAAAAGCCCAATTCCTTTCTGAATTAAATGTCAGTGAATCTCAGCTTGCACTCTAGACTCTACACTCTAGACACTATACTCTAGATTCTACACTCCAGATTCTACACTCTAGACTCTACACTCTAGACACTATACTCTAGATTCTACACTCCAGATTCTACACTCTAGACTCTACACTCTAGACACTATACTCTAGATTCTACACTCCAGATTCTACACTCTAGACTCTACACTCTAGACACTATACTCTAGATTCTACACTCCAGATTCTACACTCTAGACTCTACACTCTAGACACTATACTCTAGATTCTACACTCCAGATTCTACACTCTAGACTCTACACTGTACTCTAGACACTACACTCTAGGGTGTATAATGATACACTTTTTAAAATCTCACAGAGCTCTGAACTCAGACAGCTGCTGAATTTGAACTGTCAGTACATCACTGAACATCAGTACATCGGTGACGAGTACGCCCCTCTGCAAATAGAAAACATCTGTCAACAGCAAATGGTCAGTGAGCTTCCTGTGGTAGAGGCGGAGCTTCATACGGTGGAGGTGGAGCTTCCTGTAGTGGAGGTGGAGTGGTTTCTCCACCTCTTCCTGAGAGATGACCACCAGAGTGAGGAGTGCAGACAGACCTAAAGTATCATCTTGAAGGAAAACAGCAAGGATAGAATGTGTTTATTAAGACATTAAGACACATTTATTGACATTAAAGCACATATATTAAGACATTGAGACAATTATGACATTAAGACACATTTAATAACACACTGTTTTGCCTTGTGCTTGTGCTTGTGCTTGTGCTTGTTTACATGAAAAACATTTTAATTTGTGTAGCATATGGATTCTAGAGAAACCTCTGTCTGAACACCAATACCTCAGTTTCCTATCACTGGCTTGTTACCAAAAAGCTTTTAAAACACACAATTCTGCATTAATAATTCATTTATACTGTATAACAATAGATTTTCCACACCATACACAGTCATATAACACAAAGCACATGTAACACTGGCATAATTTTCATTTTACATTTATCTCATTTTCCTGCTGTACATCTCTCCTGGTTCCACAATCTCATGTCCACTTGTAGAGTGCTGAGAGGCAGGAGCTGTCCGTGGTCCTTGATTACAGTCGCAGGGGTGGACCTCACAGGAAGCCTGCCAGACAGCTGTTTAATTGCAGTAACCTGCAGCTTCCACTGCCCTTAACGAGGACCACCGCAGAATACCAAGGAGCTCTTCACCTCTCCCTCATTAGAGAGAGAGAGAGAGAACGAGGACACAGGTTGTCTTTCACTTCTGATCTTTCCCTCTCCCTCCCTTCTCTCTCTGTTCATCCTCGCTCTCTCCATTTTTTATGAGGATGGTTTGCACAGAGGGATCAGAGATCATGAGGCAGACTCTGAGCAGTCTGCCAATCACAGAGTGCAGGTGTGCCAGTGTTCCGTTTAGGAGAGAGGCCAGCAACTGCATTGTTCTCTGCGCTGGCCCACTAAAGCTCCAAACTACACTTCAAATCTGTCTCCTTGCACCTCTAATTGTTTCACTTAATTTCATTGGAAATTGATCAGAACTACAAAAATCAACAATGACCTGTGAAATACAGTATGAAGAGGAAGGTCTGTTCATCTTCCTCAGTCACTTATCTCCGCCCCCAGCAGAAGAATAATGACGTGATGTTGAAGTCTTTAGTGGCATATTCATGTATTATCTTTGCCACGTGCTGAGTGGAGGTTATTGGTCCCAGTGTTTGGAGTTAATGGCAGCTCTTTGATGCTTCATTTCCAGTCATGTTCACTGGACAGACTCACTGCTGCACCACTATACTGGGCAAAGGGGCAGTGCGCTTCAAATTAAAGTCAATCACTTTCAACTCAGTGTCTTAATGAAGTCGTTTTCACTCACCCTATGATATCTAGTGCTCATTAATGCAGAGACAGAAGGTGCATCCAGAAGATTAATATGAACAGGCCGATGTCTACGCCCACATCCATAAACACCCCACCACATTCTGTTTCAATACTGCTCTTTTCAATACTATAAACAGATTTATTGACTTGTTCCATTTCTCACAAGCATCTCATCTCCCACTCACTGTAATTTCTCAAAAGCACATCTCACATTTCTCACAAACACCCCCTCATCTCCCACTCACTCTCACACATTTCTCAGAAAAAACATCATGATCTCTCACTCACTCTCATTTCTCATAAACACCTCCTCATATCCTACTCACTTTCCTCGCACAAACACCTTGTCTCCCACCCTCATGTCTCACAAACACCCATCATCTCCTATTCACTCTCCTCATTTCTCATTTCCCACTCACTCTCCTCATGACTGTTCTCTAAGACATGCATTTTCCTGCCTCTTCATGCAGTCTTTTCAGGTTTTACACACCCAATGAACCTTAGCTACCAAACACTCATAGCAAAAACACTCATTCTGCTATACAGGATCCCTTGGCTTACTTCCTTGGCTTGGCTTACCCCAGTCTCTTTAAACTAGGTGCAGTAGTGTCACGAATTACTCCTCCCCTCCCCTGTCAATAATGTGTAGGTCATTGTGTTTCTCTTCAGTTTCCACACCCCTCATTCACCTCTCATCTATCCTTATACCTGTCACCTGTGTCTTTAATATATTATTTTCTTTGTATTTATACCCTTTGGTTTATGTTCACAAGTGCGGGTCATTGTTTCATTGCTTTCAGGGAGTTCGTAGTTCTGTAATTTCTAGCATGTTGAACGTACTATTGCTGCCCTATTGTCTGTTTTCCTCTATCCCAGTGATCGTAAGTTTTGTGTGCCTTCCGTCTCCTTGGTGTCATGTAGTTTATTCTAGTTTGGGTTGTATTCATGTTTCGTATGTCGTTGCTTGGCCTTTTATTCCTTGTTAACGCTTTGCCCTTTTGTTTGGTCTTTATATAGTCTTCTGTGTACATTATCTACTCTGTTCTAGTTTGGGCTGTCTTTTTCTCTGATGTTTTCTCATGTTATTTTTGCTTTCATTTTGCTGCTATCATGTGATTTCCTAGCTCCTCGATTTATTGTATTCCCCCACGTTTATCTTCCTTGTAGTCATGTCGACTGTTTTGTTCGGTTTGCCCTTGCCTGGTAATCAGCTTCAAGCATAGAACATGTAAGAACAACACAACGTTCACCTAATGAACCAACGTAGTGAATACCATAATGAACCACAAAGACAAACAGAAAACAATGGATATAAATACAAGTACTAATGAAAACCGAACAACAAAACAGACCACAACGAACAAACGAAACGTAGACATGACTGACATGGAGGGCGGAGCCAACTGTAACTAGCCAACTGTAACAGTACCCCCCCCTCCAAAACAAAACAAAATCCCGCAGCCCAGACCTTATTAATGCCAAAATGTCTTATAGTCCTTGGAGAGTCCATAGTGGGCTAGCCCCTCCCTGAAGGCTAGCCCCTCCCTGAAGGCTAGCCCCTCCCTGAAGGCTAGCCCCTCCCTGAAGGCTAGCCCCTCCCTGAAGCAGTCTGTGCAGATTCAGAGTTCCAGAAGTCACAGAAACGGGCCGGGTGGCCCTAGGAAGACCCACATGGGCCTTAGGAGCCGACTTTATCGAGGTCACAGGTGAAGGTGACCCTTTCCGGGTCACAGGAACTGGGGGTGACCCATACCGGGTCACAGGAACTGGGGGTGACCCCTTCCAGGTAGCAGGAACAGGCCACTAGCAGGCCTCTGTAGCCAGGTCGGCTGGCTGGTGGTGCTGCAGTCATGGGGACTGGGACCAGGTCAGGGACCTGGGGAGCACGCCTCATACCCCCCTCATACCCCCCTCATACCCCCCTCATACCCCCCTCATACCCCTCTCATACCCCCCTCATACCCCCCTCATACCCCGCCTCATACCCCCCTCATACCCCCCTCATACCACACCTCATACCCCCCTCATACCCCCCTCATACCCCCCTCATACCCCTCTCATACCCCCCTCATACCCCCCTCATACCCCGCCTCATACCCCCCTCATACCCCCCTCATACCCCGCCTCATACCCCCCTCATACCCCCCCTCATACCCCCCTCATACCCCCCTCATACCCCCCTCATACCCCGCCTCATACCCCCCTCATACCCCCCTCATACCACACCTCATACCCCCCTCATACCCCCCTCATACCCCGCCTCATACCCCCCTCATACCCCCATCATACCCCGCCTCATACCCCCCTCATACCCCGCCTCATACCCCCCTCCCTACAATTTTTTCTTCTTTAATAGACTAAACGTTACACAATAGTAATGTGACAATCTGTCAAATTTTCAGTAGAGAAACTGAAACTATTCTGATGTGATATGAAAAAATATCCTAAAAGAAATGTTAAAGAAATGTTACTAATGACATTTTTAATTACCTTTCATTCTTAATGGGGGGATTAAATGCATCTCAAATTCATCTCTTAACACCTCTAATTGTTTCAGTTATCTTGTCAGCCATCTTCAATTAGTCCACCTGAAAGTCTTTCAACAGGAATCCATTATGGACATGTGTGCAGGTGGGGGTCCCTCCCCAGTGAGGTGGACGTCCCTGCAGATCGTGCAGATTGTGTTCACTCAGGGCAATTTGCTGAAGAGTTACACTTTATACTCAGTGGATTCGAACACTTTCCATTGACATTAGCGGCGCTGTAATGTGCATGTGTGTGACTTATGAGCCCTTCATGTGTGTGAGAGGAAGGAGATAATTTAAAAGGCCAATGTTCTGTTTTAAGACACCAATAGGAGACTGTGGGCATGGAGGAGTGTACCAGCCTCTTCAGGCCTAGGCTGTATGGTCTATGGCATGCCCTGCAACCCTTTCTACCGACAACCCCGAAAACCACGTGGGTAGAGGGTCACCTGGGTCATGGTGCCAACAGGCTCAGCCTACAGCAGACAGATATAACAGTCACATGACAGATAATAGCCATTTATAGAGCTTGCTCTACAAATTTGTCTACTGTTTGTGGTGAGCAAATGTGGGTGCATTGTAACTGTATATCAATAAGCTATAAGCTTTGACATCTGGCACTCTGACGAGTGATTAAGGTGCTGTGTGTGCAGCCTGAGCATGAGCACGTCATCAAATATCAAATATCACTTCATAATGGGGCCACATTTAGGTGTATTTGTGTTTGCTCCTGAACTGTGGTGTGGCGCTGACTGCAGTTAAACTTGCAGTGAGCCTGTTCCCTGGGTTTGTGTGATCTCTGCAGGTTATGAAAATAAATGTCCTTCTCTAAGCCAGCATGTTGGTGTCCTCATTCCAGTCACAGACGCTACATGGTGTAGTGCTGGAGCCGTTACATACACAGGCGCCCTTTTATATGCCCCTTATAGAAGGGAAATCAATTCTGTTGGCTCGAATCTAATTGTCTGACATGTATATAAACGGCTGCTTCTGTTTGGGAATGTACAGCATCATCCATCAGCAGCCAGAGGGGCCCTTCACAGCTGTTTAGAAATAAAACACAATGTCCTTTTTGTCAATGGTATAAGAAAAAATGCAGAAAAGCACCACTGTGCCAGTGCTGAAGGGTTAAATGGCCTAAATGGTCTAAAACAAAGGAGGGAGGGAGGTGGAGCTATGAGGCATCATGCTGATGGCGAATCGATCATTTCACCAGCCTCCGCAAGTCAAAACCGATAGTTCAGAACTAATATTTGTGCTGTAGGCCAAACTGAAGCCTTATGCATCACACATGAAAATACAACTGTAAAGATAAAGGACAGAATGTCAAGGACAGAACTTGAACATTTATTTTACATGTTTTGGGCCACAGATGACCAACCCTGACGAACAGAAAGACCAAGCCTGACAAACAAGAAGGCGTTGTGATGTGCACAGGCGTTGTGATGTGCACAGGCGTTGTGATGTGCACAGGCGTTGTGATGTGCACAGGCATGCTGCGAGGTTCTTCTCTCTTGAGTCTCTTTCCCGATGTGTGCTTTATAGCAGAGGCAACGTGCCCAGCTTTTTCACACTCCTAATAACTTGAAAGCATACATGGTCTCGAACACTTCAACACTTTGCTAGTTAAAGGTTGGACAGTAAGCTCAGATCTCAAGGACAACTTGCACATCCAGCAGTGGTCATTTTCCTCCCTGTTTACATTTGAACCATTGCTGAAGATTCAAAGCAGCTTGGGTTTCTTTTTACTTTTACAGATTTATCAACTTCAAGCTGATCCAAACTAAATAAATCATGACCTAATCATGTTTACCAACTCGCTGACAGAGAGACACATGTATCAGTAATACTAACAGACAATAGAAAAGAAAATATCAAATTTCTAGACTTACAATTGGGTTTATTCTGTAAGCCCAGCACTATCTAACACCACATTCGCTAGTTGACGAAATACCACACATATGCTAGCTAATACAATGCACACTAGTGGCACTAGGGTTACACACACTAATGCTATTTAAAAGAACCATCAGGGCTAGCTAAGAATACACACGCTAGCACTACCTAACACCACAAATACCAGCAGGTCTAAAAAAAACACGACTACCCAGCACTAAACCACCCAGCACTAGCTAACGCCATCAGAGCTAGTTAACATAACTCATCACCATAGTTAGCTAATACTGTACAACACACCACCAGTATTAGGTAACACAACTCACTGTCAGCACAAACTAACACAGCACACCACCAACAAAAGTCCTGTTTAATCTCATCAATAACAACACATAAAGGATACAGCACTGTTTCCTGCTGAGATTCATAAACAGGGTTAAAGTTTAGATACTCTAGCTATAAGTGTGTGAAGTCATCAGCTACCCCTGAAGGAGAGAAGTATACCTCAGGCCAGACAACACAGTGAACAGAACTCTCACCCCAAGGACTGGCTGAGTCTGTAAGCCTTTTTTAAAGTGACTTTGAATTTATTTTACCATTTACATATTTTTTTTTGTTGTTACTTGTAGAATGCTTATAGGCAGTGATCTCACAGGGGAACCATACACAAACACACATGCACTCACACACGCACACACACACCACCTTGCTTCCAGTCACCTGATTGCTGACTACATGCACCTATGCCTTGCTTGCCTCGTGTGGTCATCCTCTGAACTTACGCCCACAGGCACGCTCGTCCAGTGCTGTGCTGTGTGTTGCATCTGTGCTTTCCATGTGGCTGATGCCCTGTGGGTCTAAAGCCAGTGATACTGCTGCGCTTCCTACATCTGCTGCTTCTACACACCTTCAGCTTCCCTTGTGCTTAACTTCTCCTCTGTGCTTCTTTTTGTTTCATTATGGAGAATCCAGAAACTCCAATTACACACTCACGTCCTGCTCCCTCCCCCACTGGCATTAGGGATGTTGCTTTATTCAGCCCATCTCCTGTATTTATTCAGTCATGAAGAGGGTGTTTTGACAAGCACACTCTCCCTGTCTTTTATATATCTCGTTCCCCTTATCTATCTTTCTCCACAGGAGCATAAAGTTACTTTAAAAATGACTTTTTAAACAAAAAAAAACATTAGCTTGGTCTGGCCCAGCATATGAGAGCTGAAAGGTTCAGCCAACCAATTAAAAAGGACATCCAACAAAAGCAGGAAAAACACAAACTCATGTCAACTGAAATGAACATGTCATGAGAACTGGACCTCGTCTGTTCTTACCCACTAAGGGAGATAGTCCATCATGCCTGAATATTTGCCCCCCTTTTCAGAGTTAGAAAGTCCATCAGACAGGGGCAGCATAAATTAACAGAAAATTAAACTTCCTAAACAAAATGGGACACATAATATTCCACTAATTCACTTTCTTCATGCAATGTTCTTTGGTTACTCAGTCTAGCGGAGGTGAGCATGAACTGTACAGTGGTTACATCAGCTGTCAGGTTAGCAGAGGTGTGGGTTTCATAGTGAGAGGACAAGCTGACCTTAGTTAGTGAGGTTGAAATGTTCTGTAATGCCGAAGGCGTAGAGCGATCAGGAGGTGGACACAAATGCGGAGAAAAGCGAGAGTTATTAGGCACAAATCCAGAAACATAGTCAGTTATGTAGGTTCCAGTGCCAGGTATACCAGAGACAGAAACATGATTGCCATACAGAACAGGTAGAGACATATTAAACACAACAAAATACAAGCTAATAAAGCTGAAGACCAGAACACAGGGCTGATGTAACACAGATGAGACCAATAACGAAAGGTGTGACAACTGAAATAATAACAAAAGCACATGAAAACAAGGACATGACTGACAGGTGGGGGGGCGGGGCCTGACACGACAGCTTCTTTTTTCTGGAGGGAAACTGCAAAAAAAATTTTAAACGAATTTGCATCTGATGCATATATTAAAAACCTCTAGTACTCTTGGCTCAAACACTCTAGGTTGCCTCTATCCTTTGAGTTGCCTGTACACTATGGGTTGCTATCATATGGACTGGAGAGCACCGACAAGCTGTAGGTCATGAATAATGAAGTCAGCTAAATAATGGATGGATCCCTAAAAGTGTAAGTGTACAGTAAGTGTTTGGAAATTAGTGGTTTGGTTCAGCTTTGCTCTGCAATACTGCAATTTCTGAACATGGAACAGCCCTTTCACTGAGGCACACCGATCACTTTTTTTATAGCCCCCTTACATGAGGCTTGAAAATATGATGCAGTTACACCAAAGAACTGAACGGATTACTTTCAAAATGTTTCAGATGTTTACAAACAACAATAACTCATTTTGACAGTTATAAAGCAGCCTTTTATACTACAGGCATTCTAATTTAGCAGCTAAGCAACTATTGGAGTTCTTTGCTTCAGAGTAGGAAAGGCTCATGGTTCAGACCTGACAACCTGGTTCTGACTCACTGGTGCAGCATACAGGTGTTATTTGGACTGTGAAGAGCAGACTCTGGCTGTCGGCGATGTGTGTGTGTTTTTGAACACACATGCTTGTGGGGATTTATACATGTCTTAGCATGAGGGCATCACTAATGTGTGTGTGTTTGTCAGGCATAGGTGTTGAAATTTTTGACAGCTTCATATATATTGAAAGCAACTGTGTAGACAACATCTGTTGAAATGTAAGGCAAAAGCACAGAAACGCCAGGTTTCAAGCACATGACCCACCCCCCACCTGTAAACACACCTGTAAACACCACTCCTCTGGTGTCAGTCTGCAGGAAGCTCTTGTTCAAGGGAGTGGGAGTGGGCTGTAGACAGTTCAGTGTTGGAGCAGCTCCTACAGATGATGTCACCTAGGAATCAGTGCGTGAGTCAGGATGGAGAGAACTTTCAGAGGTCTTTTATGGAGCTTGAACATTTTAGACATGCTTCTCAAAATGGATCAGGAAACTGGTTTGACAACAGGAAGGAATCAGTCCAGTGCAGAAGATCTCTGTCCAGGGTCACAGCGTTGAACATGCAGTTGTATACTGATAAGTTGCACCATTTGTCATCCATCCACTCTAGAACATAACCAGTACTTTCTGGTCTCCAGACAGCCCTGTGAACATCTCTTTCCTGTACCTCTGATTGGGAGAAAACTATATACTTGAAACTGGTAGTTGAAACTTTGTTTCAAATATATAAAAAAATACATATTTCAAATCAGTGGAAGAAGTTGAAATGAATGGCTTTTATTTAAAAACGTTTATTTGTCTTTCTGGCTTTTATGCATGTGCATCTACGCAACAAGTGGAACAAAGATTCGATCATACCGAACTCAGGCCGAGCTGTCTTGCAATTACACCTTCACAGACCTTCATTATTTTAATGAAGCCAGAACCTGATACAGCAGCCAATGTTCGAGCCTTCCCATTAATGTTTTTTAGCCAATGGCCGGCCTCCTTGTAGCAGAATGTTTCTGGTCCTACCCCAGCACACACACTGGAGATTTGGTTCAGTGAGGTTTATCAGCGTACTGCCTGCACTGCCCTCTGGAGCTCCACACCGTGGAAGATTAAACACAGAGCCCCCCAGGCTAAGTGAGGAAAGCCTATAGCCAAAGGAGGGCATTTCAGCACTGCTGCCCAGCACAGGCCTATGACTTACTTGTCATAACTACACTCCAAATAAGTCCATATCAGGACTGGTTATGATGAGAGCACATTTTACACCTAATCTTCAATGTGGTGTTCTGTACTTAGTGCTCAGGTGGAGCATTAATTCTTTTTTCTTAGGTCCACTTTTTCCTAAGGCTTTCCAAATGGAAACCATCCAATCCAGAAACTGCAAAGGAAGAATGAAGTGATGCAAAAGGGAATTCATGGCCGCTCAGGTCTGTTAGGAGAGAGAGTATGCACAGAAGAAGTAGCTCTGCAAACTGGAGAAGTACTTGAATGGAAAATATTTCTGATTGGTTCTGAGAAATCAGGAAGATGTGTGTTTGCAGATGCAAATATGGCTGTGTGTGTGCAGTGTGTGCTTCTGCTCGTCAGGTTCCAGTGGTGAAGTGCTTGACACATTGAAGGGTATTTAAAACCATATATAGCTGTACTGCAGCCTTTGTGAAGCACTGAGACAATAAGATACTCTAAACAGACAGAAACTTGTTATCAGAAACGTCCCTGTCTGTGATTCACCAGCAAAATGGCTGAGCAAGCAAACAAAGAAACCCTCAAATATATTTCCTGTTAATAAAGATATAAATATATTTCCTTTTAATAATCATAAATAATCATAAACCCAATGACACTGTACAGTTGATAATATCATACATAAAAGGACCAACAGTTATGAAAACAAGAAAACAGAAAAGATAAAAACAAAAAAACTCTTTAAGTTGCTATCTCATAGACCTGAGAGCACTGACATGCCGTAGGTCATGAATAATGAAGTGAGCTAGTAAATAAAGATGCAAAAGTTATGATAGCCAGTTTATGTTGTTTCACTGTATTATAGCACTCTCTTTCACAAGAGTAATGACATGCTGATGCTGTGCTATCTAGCTAATGTTACAGTTATTGCTGATGCATGACAATCCCACGTTTTTCTGAAGCCATATGATGCCCAACATTTAACTAAAGTCCAACTGTGAGGTTGCTGAACTCCACCACTCCTGTAATATCAGTGCAGACTAGCACGGCTGGTGTAGTGTATTGCAGTCTTTCACGTCAGACTCCTATTGGACATCCAGACACCTCTTTTCAACACCAAAGGTTCTACCATTACAACAGTGTATTGTAGTCATCACCTTGCAAGTAGTTTCTCATTCTGCTACAACATAACCCAGGCAATAAAGACATCCACTCATGTGCTGTATGTGAGTTTTCCCAAGCTCAGTGTTGATTACAGAGTGGTCATGGCAATGCAATGTCTGACTTAAAATGTGCCAGTATGGAAAAGTCTATTTACCTTGGCATTGCTGAACAAGGAGACTTCAGTACATGGAACTGACATCACATAAACAATGAAACTGTCACGGTGAGGGAGGCTCCCCCTACTGGTCGCACTCCCTCACAGTGGCAGTTGTCCTGTTGGTGCGTTGTGTGTGTCCCTCAGGTGGGCGGGGCCTATTAACCCCTTCACCTGACGGTCGTTTGTCTGTCTATATATGTCTTGTCTTTGTACCAGTTGACTGCTGGTTATTGTTTCCTTAATTTGGAACGGTGCACGGGTCTTTGGTTTGCGCACGTTATTCATTAAACCCCTCTTTTTCTCTGAGACTTGGCGTGATCGCTTCCTTTTAGTTCGCACAGAAACACTTTTGTCTCCTCCTTCAAATGTAAATACAGAAAAAGCAAAAGAAAGCAGTAAAATGGGACATCCATTTCCAAAATCCTAAAAATTATTTAGTAAACACTCTTGACTCATTAATATTTACGCACAAAATTTGCATACACCAACCCACACTTACATAGGCAATATGAACATGGCCCTGCCATGTCATTGTGTTCTTCACAACACCTGCAGAACTGCTGAAGCTGTGGGTGTCAGCTTCAGCAGTTCTGCAGGTGTTGTGAAGAACACAGTGACAATGAATCGACAAACTAAAAAAAAGAATTTACAGATATGGATCGTTCCAGGATATTAAGGGGATGTCAGCTCTTTCCCAATGAGCTGAACCGTCAACAGGCATGGTTGATGTTCATATCTAACAGGATCCTGGACAAATTACATTTGGTTTAATTTGCTCTTAACAGTTTCTCACACCTAACACAACTTTATGCAATCTTTAGTCAGTGTTTGACACTGAAGAGAGGTAGCCTAATTCCAACTTTTCTTTTTTTTTAAAGCCAGATCATTGTGAACTTAAAGTTTCACGGTGAGTTAACAACTTATATTGCACCTTTCAAAGAGAGATGGTAAAAGACGGAGAGAGAGGGGAAGAGAGTTCCAGGGGGTCGGGCCGCCACACTAAAAGATCGACCACCCATAGTGCTCATCTTATATCTGGGAACAACTAGGAGGCCAGAGTCAGATGACCGAAGCCTGAGTGGGACATAGCGGTGCAAAAGGTTAGCCAGATTTATGGGAGTCAAGCCAGAGAGTGCTTCATAAGTAAGTACTAGAATTTTATACTGGATACAAAGATTTATCGGAAGCCAGTGGAGACGCTCTAAGACAGGCGTTATATGTTCGTATTTCCTTGACTAGGTCAGAACACAACCTTTATCTATATTATTGCTGAGGTTGAAAGAATGCATCATGACTTAATACATAGCATGACCAGTTAGTACTATACAAAGCCATTCAGAGAAATAGCCTGTGGTGTCATATACATGAATTTAAGATGTATCATTGTCAACCATTTTTTAAATTAAATGTCTAATTTATAAGTAGTTAATCATCAAGGAATAACTCATGACATGGAATAACATGTAATTCCCACATACGATCTGGTTGGATGCCTCACCTCTCCTCTCATTCTAGTTTGTTTCATTCTAGGGCCAAATCACAGGGCTGTAAATCTGCATCTGACCATTCATTCATTCATTCATTATCCGTACCGCTTATTCCCGCTAGTCGGGGTCACGGGGGGGGCTGGAGCCAATCCCAGCATCTCCGGGCGAAGGCAGGGTACACCATGGGCAGTTCGCCAGTCCACCACATGGCCAACACGCACACACACGGGCAATCTAGAGTGACCAATCAACCTAGGATGCATGTCTTTGGACTGTGGGAGGAAACCAGAGTACCCGGAGAAAACCCACGCAGGCACAGGGAGAACATGCAAACTCCACACAGAGCAGCCCAGATCGAGAATCGAACCCAGACCGCCTTGCTGTGAGGCGACAGTGCTAACCACCACACCACCATGCCACCCTGCATCTGACCAAAGAACTTTATATACTGAAGAGTGACTATTTCACTGGCATCTTACTGTGCAAGGTTAGGTATGCCTAATATACTTATTCAAATGTGTAGAGCAATTCAAAGAGTTTAATGTGAGAGATCATTGTGTCATTGTGTGTGTGTGTGTGTGTGTGTGTGTGTGTCATTGCATCATTCCTTTGGAGTGGCCGTTTAAAGGTCAGAGCGCTGAGGGTTGTATGACTTGTGTGATTGAGGGTGAACAGTGGCAGGTGCGTTTGTGAGGTCACGTGTGCAGCAACACTTTAAGCCTGTCCAATCCTCCAGTACATGTTCTGTGCAGACGGTTACCCTGGTTACTGTGGGTGAAGACAGAACCCTGGGACACATGCCCGTCCACCATGGGAATGTACACTTGAAGCAGCAATCGGTTGTGCTTGTTGTCATGAAGATAAGAGACAGTTAACAGTTTGTCAGAGAATGAGTCAATTTTTTACAGTCTCTAGTGCTGTGCTTGAGGGTTTTATTTGAGGGCCTGAACCTGTATTTAGTCCCTTGACACAACAGGTCAGAGCAGGTTTTTCTATATAACACCCATAGTCTTCACCCAAAGCCCTCTCTCAGGGTAGAATTATACCTTGTGTGGTAACCCTTACCTTCTCTCAGGGCAAAATTACACCCTGTGTGGTGACCCTACCCTCTTTGAGAGGAGAATTAAACTGATGACAATTACCCTTGGAAGTAAATGACACCCTCTATGGTCACTTCAACTGCTCTTTAGGGAAAACCACTCCCTGATTCCTCATCCTAATTGCCCCATGGGAAATCTTCCAGTCTACAAGTGTCTTTTGTGTACGGTGTCTCCATTAGCCTGCTGGGACCAGTGGCTTCACAGGGCTGGGTGTCCATCAGCCTGGTGGGACCAGTGGCTTCACAGGCCTGGGTGTCCATCAGCCTGGTGGGACCAGTGGCCTCACAGGCCTGGGTGTCCATCAGCCTGCTGGGACCAGTGGCTTCACAGGGCTGGGTGCTGCTGGGTTTCTAGGACAGATAGACTATTGCTGCTCTCAGTAAACAATGTGCTCTGAGGTAATTGAGGCCTCAGTATCTGAAACTGAGCAATTAACACTAAAGATCACTGCCTATGTGCCATTTAATGCCTTTGTCTTTGGTGGAGTTTAAAAAGTGGTGACATTTTAAAGCTAACACACCCACATACACACACAGCTGTCAGAGGTCAAACCTTTCAGCATTTTACAGAAATAAATCAAAATGCAGATAACTTGCCTTTTGGTGTTGTCAACAGCAAAGGGAGGACTGGGTGAGATTTCCGCCGGTGCCCTGGGGAGCCATGTTTGTATGCAGCCATTTTAGCGGAACTGTAAGGTGTAGGTGTGATAATACCGTAGTCTCTCACGACAAGTGTTATTTTTAAACACAATAATTACAAATTTAATAATTGTGTCATTTCAGAAGCCCTAGCTTACATACACATACAGAGTCTAGTTTTATTCCCAGCTGTACCACTTTTTCGGTTTTATGGTGTTTTTTCTGTGTAGACCAGTACTTGGCAAATTTATCAAGTCCAGTCAGAGCAGTGATACAGCTGACCAGAGCAGTGATACAGCTGACCGGAGCAGTGATACAGCTGACCGGAGCGGTGATATGGCTGATCAGGGCAGTGATATGACTGATCAGGGCAGTGGCAAAACAGTCAGCGATGCATGTGACCAGAGAGAGTGCCAGTGAGACTTGTACGAGTGAAAACAGCAGTCTGGCAGACACAGGGTTTACATGTGGTCAGCACCAGCAAACGGAAGACACAGGAGCAGTCACAGACATAGAAGCGGACGCAGGAACAGAACCAACATATCGACATCAACGGAACAAATGACAGAGGACGGCAAAAGGGCCGACAAGAGGGGGAGGATAAACAACAGAAAAAGAGTGACGATAAGCGGCGATGGGTCCAGGGATTTGGGGGTCGTGGGCAGCGAAGTCCAGCAGCGGTGGGCCTGGGGGTTCCGGATGTGTGGCAGCGACGTCCTGTTTGGAGGTGAGGCCAGGAGAACATGAACCGGAGGTTTGGTTTCACCCACACCTGGAACAGGAACAAGAGGCGTAGTCATTCCTATGTCAGGAACAGGAACCAGAGGCATGTCCATTCAAACACCAGGAACAGGAACCGGAGGCGTGGCTTCTCCCATGCAGGAGACCAACATGGATGGTATGGCCAGTGGGACAGCCACCTCCACAGGAGACCGGGAGACCCCTGGACGAACACAGACACAGTCCCCTCTCTGCAGTTCCCAACACACCTGCTCCCCTTTACCCAAAGCATGGGGAGCTCACACTGGCGCTTCAGATCAGTGTCGGGCTGATTCTTGGTACTTGTCACACTGTGGTCTCGTGGCACAAAATGGCCAAACCCAAACGTATGTGCAGATTATGAGATACTGCTGTACCCACAGCACAAGGGGATTTGCTGTCTCTGGTCTGGAGGTTGCGGGAACACAGAGAAACCCGACGCTGTCTCACTGCATCCTTACGTGGCTGGTTGTTCTGTAACGGGCATTAGTTGAGAACTTGTGCTGAGTAGCGCGAGAAGGACAACTGCATACTCAGGGTCGTTGACAGAGTCCTGGTTCATATTTTGAGGGCAATCAGAGACAGACACGTAACCGATGCAAGACATAAACTAAAGCAAACACAAAAAACACAATAGAAACCAGAACATACAGAAACTAGGAATAAACAATACTAAACAAGGTTTAAAAACAATACCAGACAGAGAAAACACAGAGAATAGGAAACACTGAGGCTACGTACAATAACCAGCAAATGACAAGTTAAACATACAGGTTGTAAATACACAGAAGGAACTAAACTAGACACACATAAGACCATTAACGAAAGGCAGAGTTACAAACAACAGCTGAAAAAATAACAAAAGCACATGGCTGACAGGTGGTGGCGAGGCCAGATGTGACATTATGATTTGAGGAAACACAGCGAAGAGAAATTTTTTGATGAGTAAAACTTAAGAACAAACTACCTCCCACTGTATTTAAAAGAAAGTTTATTGGAGTTTCATACTAGCTAGCAGTCCAGTCTGTCCTGGAGGATGGGGGGGGGGGGGGGGGTGAAATGCTGTGATTATGAGAAAAATGCCTGTACACTGCAGTGTCCTCCACTGTGGGAACATCTTGATATTAAAACAAACGAGAGAGAGAAAGAGAGAGAGATGTGACAGATGTATGAGCGTGGTCAACATCATAATAACAGTACAAGTCTTTTGCTATATTCAAAACTGTGTAGGTATTAAGGCCAGATATAAACACACTTTCCTCCAGCACTGATATATGCATTATACAGCATTAGGACTTGTACATTCTTATCAAACACAAATTTCACTAAAGACACTTTTGTCAAACACATTCACCACACACTCTGCTCAGAAACACTCATATGGAAAAGCAGTTAGGATCAACCATATGCTCATATGATCAAACCCCTACCCTTCACTCTCTCTCTCTCACTCACTCACATACTCAACTTGCTGCACTCATCAGCTTATATTTGCTGGTTGAGTTGCAAAATCTTAAAGGGGTCCTACAGACCCTAAAATATGGGGCCCTATAGCACATTTCTGTATTACAGGTGTAATTAAATATTTTCCAGTGTCCAGTGATGTGAAGAACTGTTTCACACCAGGCTTTCTCCCAAACATTTGTTCTTACTTTATACATTTTGAACTGAAGGTTGTAAGAACCAGAAAGGCTCTAGGACCAACAATGGGACAGTAACACCTGCCTGAATCATAATCACAAATGCAGTAGATCATTGTGGATCGTTGCTCTATCGTACAGCACAGCAGCTATTAGGATAATATGTGTTCCTTCCTGCCACAGTGGCTGGCATGGTCAGTGGTCTAATTAAGGGTTTCACCCATGGGTACAGCATAGATTGGTTCAAGGAATTGGTGTTGGCAATATTTAAAACTATATCTCATCCTTCAACATTAATTCACTCTAGTTAGTAGTATTTAGGCATTGGCATATATTTAGTTTGACGTGTATTAAACCTTCGCCCACACATATTTCCAGTGTTGGTTTCAACTAAGCAGAGTAGGCATGAACACAGTACTACAGTACACTTCTCCATAGCCCAGTACAAATGCTCCAACCTATGAATGTGTCTTCTTATCTAGAGGACCATGCCAGGGTTGTCCCTTATCAGGCCTGCGTTTGCCTATCGCACTGTTACAGGTATGGATACAGAAGGCTCCGCCCTCACCTCTCCCGACAGGCAGGGCACTCGCTGGTGTACGTCACAGCCCGTAATGCAGCCAGTATCGTGGAAGAGTTTGAGTCATTCTCTGGCTATAACAGAACTTTAGCAAAGGTGAACGCTTTCCACTTGACTCTTTAGCAAAACAAGCAATGCCAGTCTCCATACCTTTGAGGCTCTCGCCAGCAGGATGTGACGACTGCGGCGTCAGGGAGCGATAGCACAGACACAAACCCTACAAAATACAAGGAGGGACTATGAACGCACATGGATACACAAACAAAACATACATGATTGACAGCTGGAGGGGGGGGGGGCTAACCGTGACACAGGATTTCATTATTCAGGTAGCAATAATTCGATTTTGATCATTTGAGGGGTCTAATCAGATTTGGCCAAAATATATAGTTCCAACTGCCTCCATCAGTGTCAGACCTGTAAGAGAGTCAGACCTGTAAGTATACTTTGCACACCGAAAACATGGACTGTTTGACCTCCATTTGAAACTGCCCTGTGTCGTTCTGCTTTGCCCTGTATGTGATAAACATCAGTTTGTGCTCTCTACCTTTGACTGGGCAGAGGAGAGAGGGGTGCTATCCTGGTCACTCCTCTGTTTATCTGTTTATCGGTTTATCAGTGACACATTTGTTAGTTTCATAAGCTCCCCTTTAAATTGAATTCACCAGAATGACACTTCTTCTGATACCTTAAAATCTACAGTTTTCAGAAACAGCACAAACTCTCCTCTGAGAATATTTCCAGAATCTGACTGAAAAGACCACCAGTATTGGGGCCCTTACCTCTCACGACTATAAATCAACACCCTCACATCCGTCCGATTCTCCGTCACAGATAATTGGGAGAGGGATCTCGGGATTACTTACTAGATGCATGGGGGGAAAATGCAATGTCACAAGTGAACCAGCCCACCTCCTGTGCTCATCTTAACCTTGTACAGCTTAAAGTGTTTCACACAATCAATTTGTGCAAAGCCAAATTAGCTAAGTGTTGCCTAATCCTGATCGACACCTCCAATCACTGTGCAGTGGTCCCAGCTAAGTTAACACACATGTTCCGAATTAACAAATTTGTGGTCCTGGTTTATGAACAACATTGCTAACGCACTAAGCCTTCACTTGCACCCCAGTCCCAAAGAAACCATTTGAGATTTGCTACTAGAATAAAAAAAAACTACAAATCGAAATGCCTTGCATCTTTTATAGCTTGGAGTCAAGAGAAGATACAGTAGAAGCAAAGATGTAAACTGTGTGGATGTCCATGTACACACACATATACGTGCTTCACGAGGCCCCATCAGGAACGTCGACTACAGTGAGGTGCTGCCGTACCACTACAGCTCAACCCTTGGCTTCATTTTCCATGCTGATCAATTCTACATTATTACTGACTATATTTAACTAGGGTTAGGTTCATCTACAGATAAACGTGCGGTGGGATTTATTATTGTCGATTTATTCATTGTTTTCTTTGTTGTTGTTATTGTGTTAATTACTGTAGAAAAAGGGACATGTATGAATATGTATGAATATGTATGAATCTAAAACGGGAATTCATTTACATTTACAATTGCAACATTTAGCAGAAGTGCTTGTCCAGAGTGATAATAGTGCTTTGTTATCTCCATGGAAGAAACCTAATATATTAGGCCAGTACTCATTAGATCTAGTGTGTGTGTGTGTGAATGTGCATGCATGAGTGTGTATAAAATGATGTTCACAACCCTGCACATAAACAGTTCCAAGGGAACTCAAATTCATGCGTTGCACACTGCGACTTTAATCTGAAGGATGTAGATGGGTAATCCTACCTTGGGGCTTTAGTATATTTTTAAAAGTAAAAAGGGAAGATGAAAAGGATGAAAAGAGAAGTGCTGGTGACACTGAACCCCTTAAAACACCTTAAATCAGTTACACATGCAGCATCTTACATGGAGTAGTTTTAGTGCCACTCTGTTAAGATGTGTGAGGAATCTCACAGACCAAGTATCTCCAGTTTATAATACAGAGAAGCAGCACCTACCCTGGGTAAGATACACCCTGGGTAAATACATCCTGTGTAAGATGTGCCCTGGGTAAAATACACCCTGGGTAAAATACAGGATGTGGGATTTGCTACTTTTTTAAGGGGCTTTCATCCTGTGTGCTGATTGGTTGTTTGAAAAGTTATGAGACATTGCATGTGTGGGCAGGCGAGAACAATCAGGGTGAGCCCAGGGTCTGTAATGTACGTCTACTAGTAAAATTACAGGAAATCTGACCAATGACATTTCTGATTTTCATAATGTGGGCGGGCCTATAGTTGCCTGGCCCCTCTCAGTGTTGGGATGAAGGCGCTACGGCATTATTAGTAAAACATCACTGTCTCTGTACACACTACCTTGGACAGCTAACTATGACTGGCAACTACAAGAGGGATAGACTGAATTCAAGGCTACGCATCAATGGAAATCTCATAATAACAGAGGTCAGTAATATAGATGTTGGCCAACTCCATCCATAAACCTTATCCAGAAACTAAGCTGTTATGTCCTTCTGTAAACTGTTATGTAGTTTCTGTAAGATGAAGTGTAGGAGGCATGTCTGGATAACAACTTGCCTGCAGCATACATGCTACTTATGTTTTAGCGACTGTAGTTGCATTTTGGCTGTATGTATAGAATATACACAATATGGACAAAAGAATAGGGACACCTACATACTACACCTACATACTACACCTACATACTACACCTACAGGAGCTCTTATGACATCATCCCACTCTAAATTCATAGGTGTTAATACGGAGTTGGTCCCATAGGTGTTAATACGGAGTTGGTCCCATAGGTGTTAATATAGAGGTGGTCCCTTCCGCCTTTACAGCTATAACAGCTTCCACTCTTCTAGAAGACTTCTAGAAGGTCAAGTTCTTCCACACCAAAGTCACCCAATCATGCCTTGCTCTGTGCACTGGGGCCTAGTCATGCTGGAACAGAAAATGGGCTTCCGCTTGTAGGTACCATGCCAAACCAGCAGGTGGCAGTACCACTGGCAATACATTGAACAAGCTTGCTTCGACATAAGAAAGGGTGTGTCTAAAGTACGTGGAATTCAGGTGTTTAAATACCTTGATCAGCAGCCATCTCTCTCTCTGGTTTGACCTGCACTGAGGTTAGACCTATTTAAGAGAGGATCCGCCATATCGCGCTCTCTGGTTTGCCCGTCACCGAGGCAAGACCTTTTTAAGAGAGGCTCCGCCATCTCAATGTCTCTGGTTTTCTTTAAGAGCATGCGAAATTTGGAGCATGCGAAAGTCTAACAGCTGAAAGTCGGATTTCTTAATTAACGAGCCCAAGTTACGGTGCAATCTAACAACCAAATGATCAACGTTACCGGGGTAACAGATTCACCAAACTACTTCCATCAAGCTTACGCTTCCACACTAACTGGAACAAATGCGATCAATTCCCTGTCATTAAACCGTGGACGAGACTCTCATTCCTGGACTTCATATCCAGAAGGACGATTTCCAGGACACCTGGACGACGTCGCATTTTATCAACGATGGACCAGTGGTGGAAATTCCTGAAGAATTCAGTGAGGACGACAAAACTACCCACAATCCTCAACACGTGAGAGTCTAACCGCTGTGCATAGTTTATGAAAGGGCATAGTTATTTGAACTGTAGACTTAACCAAGTTTTCTGTTAAGACATTCTGAATGTGTGTGTTCAACTTTGTTTAGATAATCTTTAAGATATGTACATAAAAAGTTCTCTTCACCTCGCATGCGATCTCTCCATTTCTTTATCTGATTAATTGATATGGTCTTCCCCAGGCTCAGATGCACCACATTAATTTTTTGTTATTTAGCCAGTGCCATTACCCTTTTTTCTGACCACGTTAGATTAAACCAGCTGAGCTCATTAACATACAGCCACGCTACTCTACTGTTTGTAGTTGGTGCCATTTTAGTTGCTTAGTTCTTCTATGGAGAACAGAGATTACAACTGCTGCCTCCTCACACGCGCACAAGCGCGCGCGCACACACATTTACTCTCCTCCCCCTTCTACACATTCACACACACTAGATGCCGAGTCTTCACTGTAAACATACTGATCCCAATTGATGCTGTTTTAGGTTGTAAATGTATAATTTATTTTCACCAAATTGTGTTATCATTCAAAAGTGGTTGCTGCCAAAACCTCCAAAGAATTCATAGTTAAATCCTTTAGATACCAAACCATTAATTACCTTTAGTTGGGAACTAAATGTCTGGTAAAATTTGAATGTGACTGATTCTAAATGAATGAGACTGATTAATAATAAAAAAAAAAGTAAAAAAAAGTTATCTACTTTAAAGGATTAGTAGGTGAAACCCCTACATGCTGTTCCCACAAAGTTGCAAGTTGCACTGTCTAAAATGTCTTGTTTTGAGGATTTTCCTTCACTGGAACTAAGGGGCCTAAACCAAGCCCTGAAAATCAACCCCAGCGTTACAGGTGTAACAATATAGTCAGGCATGTTAACTTTTCCTGACATTCATCAAACCCAGACTTTCCATGAGACTCCATCAGACTGTTAGACAGAGAAGCGTGATTGGTCGCTCCACAGAACACGTCTCCACTCCAGAGTCCAGTGGCGGTGTGCTTTATACCATTCAATCCAACACTTGTTCTGTGTGATGCTTGCGCGCAGTTGCTCGGATGTTGAGACCCATGCCATGAAGCTCCTGGCACACAGTTTTGTGCTGGTGTTAATGTCTGAGGAGGTTTGGAACTTTTGGTGATGTCAGCACTCAGTGACCCTGCTCTGTAATGTTACATGGTCTACCCCTTTGTGGCTGAGTTGCTGTGCTTATATAGGGGTACTTGATGTATGCTCTGCCTCCCACTGATAATATTCACCCTGTTTAAGACGCACCCTGTATAGGAAATACACAAAGATATGCTGTGTGTAACATACAGTCCACCCAAACATACACCCTGTGTAAGATACACATTTACTGTCCTCTCACCAGGGCCTACTGTCTGCTTCAGGCTAAATCAGCTTATATTTGAGAGCAGAAATTGGGCTGACTTTAATGTCACTTTTTCATGTATAAAAGGTGATGAAATGTAAAATTAAACAGCTTACAATGCGAGTCAGTGAGGCATAGAGTGAGGTAATTAAAATGAGTTCCTCCGCCTCCCTGCATAGTGGCAGTGGAAGAATGTGTGCAGGACATCGTCTCACTCAGCCTGGGCTTGTTCCAGGAAACTTATTCACAAATCCAAAAATGTATTTCCCTTCATGTTTTACTCGAAGGCAAATTTGCACATGTCCCTGAACGGGTCTTGGCCATTCATCCATGAACAGGTCTTGCTGTTTTCTAACAGTTGTCACTCACTATTGCTTGAAGCTAAAAAAATGTAACAAACATTTATGTAATGAACATGGGTGAAAATTGCCTATTTGTATTTTGTTAATCAGTCAATGAAATAAATGTTGTAGTGTTCCTCTCTTCAGGGTGCCATGTGCGGTCTGGATGAGTCTTTTGTCAGATATTTAGAAAATCCCAATAAACTCCACAAGCAAATTATAAAAGAGAAAGAGTGCTAATAATTGACTTTATTGAATAATTATAATTATTATAATTGTTCTAAAGGATCAGTGTGTTTTGACAGCATTAAGCTGGCATGATGAATGCATTAAAATTATGTATTTCTTTAATCCTTTTTGTGATTTAAAAAAAAAAAAAACCAATTTCACATAATGTTCACCTTCATGCTTGTGGTGATCTGTAAAATGACCATAACACCACAGTTCCAAGCTGGTACTGCACTCAGTCACTGAATGGATGAGTCAACTGCAGTGGTGCTCCAACTCCGACCTGCCAGGTGGGCGAGGAGTAACTGGAGCTCCATGAGGGATTCAGGAGGTGGTGCTGCAGCCCACAGATGTCAGACCCACTATGGTCAGAGCCATGGACGTCAGACCCACAGACAGTTGGACCCACTGTGGTCAGAGCCATGGACGTCAGACCCACAGACAGTTGGACCCACTGGGGTCAGGGCCATGGACGTCAGACCCACTGTGGTCAGACCAACGGACACTCAGACCCACTGTGGTCAGAGCCATGGACGTCAGACCCACTGAGGTCGCAGTCCTCAGCTTAACTCCACTAACCTGCTCTGTGTCCTCACAATTGTTCAGAAATGAGGGCGTAGTCCTAACCCTAAACCACCAGACAGTTTAGCTCTAAACCTAAACCACCAGCAGTGTCAGATATGCAAGTATACCCACATATTTCTAGTTTAGGGTCTCTGGTGTGAGAGTAGAGAAGAGAGAGTCTCTCCTTCCACCCACCTAGCTACCCTCAGCTGATGCGAAGGTTACTGTAACCAGATCACTGTATTCACCAGGTGTGATGTGTGCAGCCCTAATAATACCCACTTGTATTTCTCATCCAATCTTTTCTCAAGCAAATCAGCTTGACATTCATGTTCCACAGCAAACACACTCTGTTCTGTGTTTCTGTTCTCACATTCATTCTCATGTAGTCACGAATCTTGCATGTCAACATGCTTCTCATCAGAGTCTGATTAGTCTGACCCCTGCCACATGTGCACTTAATCTGATCACAACACATGCACTCAGGATTGCAGGATCCTGCTCACAGCAGGATTGCTGTGAGCAGGTGAAGTTCTGTTATCTTGGGCTGGGACAGGATTCTGCTGTGCCTTGAGCAGGGGCTTCGATTGACCCGAGGAGATGGACAGCCTGCAGACAGCCGCTGTAATCAGTCCGAGACAGTCGCACAGAAATCAGCTCTGGTTCCCTGTTCCTCTCCAGATACACTCAGATCTTTTCTCACACCCTCATGATGGCAGTCACCAGTAGAGCAGACACAGCGGTGTCAGGCCCTGATGATATTTGCAGGGTTTACGGCATTAAACAAAGAGCGGACTGATATGGGGATAATTGAGCTGGATAATGAATATTTAACCAAAAATATGGTTTAGTAAATGGGTATGTAATAAAGCTAAAGTTTTTGATAGTGGGAGACAATATTCATGAGAGGATATTTAACATTTAAGCACTCATACATTCATCCACTCACACGTGAATTCAGACGCATTCTGGATTCTTCAACAATATTTCCCATACAACAGACTCCACCTTTCACGGCTTTCCTTTCCAAAAGAGTTTAATGAAAACTGCAGTAAATAACCCAAAGCACTAATGCACTAAAGCACGCAGATCTGGCAGAGTCTCTGACAGCATCACTACAGCTGTGAGCTGAACAGCCCTGACTCCCTCCTGCACCTCCTCATGGGGACTGAACAGCCCTGACTCCCTCCCTCCTGCACCTCCTCATGGGGGCTGAACAGCCCCGACTGCCTCCTGCACCTCCTCACAGAGGCTGAGAAGCCCTGACTCCCTCCCTCCTGCACCTCCTCACAGAGGCTGAGCAGCCCTGACTCCCTCCTGCACCTCCTCACAGAGGCTGAGCAGCCCTGACTCCCTCCTGCACCTCCTCACAGAGGCTGAGCAGCCCTGACTCCCTCCTGCACCTCCTCATGGGGGCTGAACAGCCCGACTCCCTCCTGCACCTCCTCACAGAGGCTGAGCAGCCCTGACTCCCTCCTGCACCTCCTCACAGAGGCTGAGCAGCCCTGACTCTCTCCTGCACCTCCTCACAGAGGCTGAGCAGCCCTGACTCCCTCCTGCACCTCCTCACGGGGCTGAGCAGCCCTGACTCCCTCCTGCACCTCCTCATGGGGGCTGAACAGCCCCGACTGCCTCCTGCACCTCCTCACAGAGGCTGAGAAGCCCTGACTCCCTCCTGCACCTCCTCACGGGGCTGAGCAGCCCTGACTCCCTCCTGCACCTCCTCATGGGGGCTGAACAGCCCCGACTGCCTCCTGCACCTCCTCACAGAGGCTGAGAAGCCCTGACTCCCTCCTGCACTCTCCTCACGGGGCTGAGCAGCCCTGACTCCCTCCTGCACCTCCTCATGGGGGCTGAACAGCCCGACTGCCTCCTGCACCTCCTCACAGAGGCTGAGCAGCCCTGACTCCCTCCTGCACCTCCTCACGGGGCTGAGCAGCCCTGACTCCCTCCTGCACCTCCTCATGGGGGCTGAACAGCCCTGACTCCTTCTTGCACCCAATGACAGGAGTGCCTTTATTTCTTTCCCTTTTATCTACCGGAAATTCAATTAAAGGTAATGGACAGGAAAGGAGATTGGAATAGTAGAACACAGAGTGCACTTCCCATTTACCAGTGATATGTATTTTAGCGTTCTCTCTCTCTCCCTCTCCCTCTTTCTCTCTAACTGTATCTCTGTCCTCTCTTTATGTGGTTAATGAATGTTTAGCTGCACACCAGGCCTACAGTCCAGAACATCACTCTTATTGCTCCATCCGGCGTTTCTGCAGGAGGCCAACATGATATCACACTGCCATCTGGACATAAACTAGCACGACTGGGCTGCAACTGAATTACAATATGGGTGAAGTACATGGGCAGGGTCATCGCACCACAACACTGCTCCAAACAGCCACCAGCTGGAGCTGCTGCTTGTCTCGTTGAGGGATCAGTGAATCTGCCATTTGTGCATGATGGATTAAACACATATTCAAAACACAGATGAAGCCATTACTCTGCTGAATTGAAATTGCTCTGAAAATGCTTTGATGGCATTGTGCTCTGAACTGGTCCTAGCTGATGGACAGGAACATGCAGATTATTGGCTCTTGGGCCATGACTCAGATGTTGGTGTCCAACCAGTGAGCAGTAGATTAGTCTGTCCTATGTGTGACCAGGTGGCAACTGCAAAGTGACCTGACTGTGTGTGTGTGTGTGTGTGTGTGTGTGTGCCCCTGTGTGTGTTCAGAACGAATTCATTTTATGTGGAAGCAATTGGCTTTTGAATTATGCCTGACTGAGGTGTGCTGAGGTATGTAAGGCGCAGTGTAAAAGTCCACACGTCCAATTAGCACAAGGCTGTCCTCACCTGGGAAGAGAAGAATGAAGCAAATTAAAGTGTGAAAAGAAAGAAATATAACAGCAAAGGCCAGCAAAGTCATGAAGTAGGCTGGAGATTATGGGAAGTGCTGTGAGAAGGAAAGAGAGAGGAAGAAGGAAAGAGGAAGAGAGGGTAGTGAGAGAGGGCGAGGTAGTGAGCGTTAGTGAGAGAGGGTGAGGTAGTGAGGGAGGTAGTGAGATAGGGTGAGGTAGTTAGAGAGGGTAAGGTAGTGAGCGTTAGTGAGAGAGGGTGAGGTAGTGAGGGAGGTAGTGAGAGAGGGTGAGGTAGTGAGGGAGGTAGTGAGAGAGGGTGAGGTAGTGAGAGGTAGTAAGAGAGGGTGAGGTAGTGAGAGAGGGTAAGGTAGTGAGAGGGGTAATGCGAGAGGGTGAGGTAGTGAGAGAGGGTGAGGTAGTGAGAGGTAGTAAGAGAGGGTGAGGTAGTGAGAGGTAGTAAGAGAGGGTGAGGTAGTAAGAGAGGGTGAGGTAGTGAGAGGGGTAATGTGAGAGGGTGAGGTAGTGAGAGAGGGTGAGGTAGTGAGAGGTAGTAAGAGAGGGTGAGGTAGTGAGAGAGAGGGTGAGGTAGTGAGAGAGGGTGAGGTAGTAAGAGAGGGTGAGGTAGTGAGAGAGGGTGAGGTAGTGAGAGGTAGTAAGAGAGGGTGAGGTAGTGAGAGAGGGTGAGGTAGTGAAAGGGATGATGAGAGAAAGATGGAGAGGGAGAAAAGAAGAAAGCATAAATAGGGAGGGAAGGAGAGACTAAGAAAAATGGAGAAAAGAGAGGGAGAGAGTGATACAGACTGAAGCTCATAGAAAGACAGAACAAAGAAGAGTGAAGAGAAGAGTGATGCCTGAGTGACAATGTTTCATTGATGGTATTCAGAGCATGGCCATGCATTCATCACTGAAACCTCAACTTCTTCACTTCATGGATGGATGGATGGATGGATGGATAGATGGGTGGATAGATGGATGGATGGGAGAGGACAGGAGAGTTAGATTTATTGAGATGAGTGAAGAACAGAAAAGTGGAGATAATAAGAGATGTGGAGGGGAGGAGGAGAAGAGAGGAGGAGTAGAGAGGAGGAGACAGAGGAAAGGAGAGGGGAGTAGAAGAAGAGAAGAGAGGAGGAGAGGGGAGGAGAAGAGGGGGAAGTGTCAGTTGGTGAATGGGTCTTGGGGATGAATGTCAGTATGTCCATGTGTTTGCAAACAAGAAATAATGAGATTTGCTGAAATAAGGGATATGAAAGTTCCAACCAGCACACACACGTGTGTGTGTGTAAAGACCTTAAATATCTGAATGTTTTGGTTGAGAGGAAAAATAAAACTGCTATTGGCTCTTCATTCCTGAGACCGAAAGCCTCCAGTTTAAAGATGCCTGTTTAAAGACACCTGTGTGCAGACATCTGTTTAAAGACACCTGTTTAAATACTTGAAGACATTTGTTGTGGGTTTTATGATCTGCTTTAAATGGATCTGGAACTTGAACCACTTAGTGTAGGAGTTCTGTTCTGTCACCAGTGTTTCTTGTAAAATCTGAACACATCTAATTCTATCTAAATAATTCTATGCAATGTAATTTCATAGTCAGACAGGTCTTATCCAGTCTACCTTCATATTGTGTTCTAATCCAGTCTGTGTTCATACTGTGAAATTATGGGAATATTTAATCTGATATGGTCTGCGCAAACCTAGAATAAACACTAAGTCCATATTCATCTTTGCAGAGTCTGAAGATCTGATCTTAAAGTGCTGTGATGATACCGTGATAAAACCAGACTTAAGACTGTACGTATTAGTCCAAGAGGAAAGGTCGCTGTGCACATTTCAGAACACTGGTCTGAGTTCAGCCACACCATCCACTGCTGCCCCTGGAGAGGGACTCACATTGCTGTGTTTAGAGTAATGTCAGCGCCTACAACAGCCATAGGAATGAGCTGTTGTACAGTCGATCATATGGAAGTGGCTAATAATGTCCCCAGGACTCATCTCCCCACTGGGCTCCTGACATCTCAGGGGATTACTCACACCCCTTCAGTCTGCAGACAATGCTGGACTGCTTGGTACATTGGCCCCAATTAGCCAGTCGCCCTAAGGGACTTGTCAAAGAGGGAACGGATTTGGCTGGCTGTGTAGTGCAGCTTGTGCATAAACCTCAGAGCATTTCTCTTTGATGTGTCACTTCGCTACTGCCATGCCAACGCGCCTTGGCCTTTCAAAACATTGCTACGGCAACAACTTGGCACAGTTGTCATGGACACCACCTGTGGGATACAAATGTAGAAATTGGGTGTACAGTGGGTTGTGTGATGGTTGTGGGGACCTGAGAATTCACAACAGACATGAATCAGGCAGCGGTAAAGGTGCCCGAAGCAACTTAGCCAAGTGTATTCATGTTGGTGTTATTATTATTACTATAGTTATTATTAATATAGCAGTATAGTAGTATAGTATAATATTAGTATTGATATTATTGTTATGATTATTGTGGTTATTATTACTATCATTATTATTGTAGTTATTGTTATTATAGTTAGCATTAATAGTTATTATTTCTGTGGTTATTCTTATTATATGTATTATTAATATAGTAATTATTGTAGTTATTGTAATTATTGTTATTATTTATGGTCATGATTTATGTTTTTTTATTATTTAATTAGTTATGAATATAAAAATTAAATGGTAATATTGCACTAATGTATTGCAGTCAATGAAAGTATTTTTTAGATGAAATAATAACCAATACAAATATCATCTTTAACTGATACATTCACAGTCCATGCATAACAGAACATAAGTTTGGTGTTTACTGGAGTTTGTTTGGTGAAGGATGTTGGGTTGTAGTGTCCTAGGTTGATCGATCTGTATCCAGGGATCTGCAGTAGATGTACTACCATGTCTCCGTGTCAAATCCTCCATTACACAGTGCTCCATCAAGCATCTCAATGGAAGAGACCTGAGGTCAGTCCCCTCTCACCACCTGCATAACTGTTCATTAGAATGTAAAAGGGCACAAACTGATCAGATATCTGCTCTGTTGAAGAATATAAAGCAGTGTGTTTGTGAGTCTTTAAGGTGTAGGGTACGTTTATCTTCACCTGCACCACAATGGAAGGAAGAACTGCCTCGCCTTGGTACAAAAGTACATCCAGGCAATCAAGCTGAATTACATGGTGGCTCTCCGAGGGGTTACTAATCGACTGCTATTTCAGGAGAAAGGACGGTTGGCAGGAGAACAGCATGAGAGGAATTTTACAAGCAGCTGCTGAAAAACACACCAAACTACATTTACTTTGCTGCCCATAAGGGGGCGCTATTCAGTGCTCTTGTCTTTAGAGAATCAAGTTGGCCAAACACCTCAGACAGATAATTGCATAATCTGTAATACTGGAAAATATCAAAGTTCCAGAAATGAGAGGAAGAGAACAAATGTCCAGCTGTGGTGCTTTTATCATGACGTTTCACTCCAGTCATCATAAAAGAACCTTGTAGCAAATATCCAAGGAGACGTCTAGCTGTACTGTAGAAAAATATATTGGGAAGGATTTTCTGTTGCAGAAAAAAAGGTTTGTATGAAAACAAGGCAAAGGGCCAAGATGTTAAAAGAGAAGAATAAAAGGCATAAACCTTTATTCTTAAATATTAATTCTAGTGTGTCAATATTCACTATGTGCTGCATGCCTCGCTGTGTGTAGTACAGTGAGTTTTTGCCAAAGTGTCTAAACCCTTACCCACATCTGTACTGTGTGAACCCTTATCCACATCTGTACTGTGTGAACCCTTACCCACATCTGTGCTGTGTGAACCCTTATCCACATCTGTACTGTGTGAACCCTTATCCACATCTGTGCTGTGTGAACCCTTACCCACATCTGTTCTGTGTGAACCCTTATCCACATCTGTGCTGTGTGAACCCTTACCCACATCTGTTCTGTGTGAACCCTTATCCACATCTGTGTTGTGTGAACCCTTACCCACATCTGTTCTGTGTGAACCCTTATCCACATCTGTGCTGTGTGAACCCTTACCCACATCTGTGCTGTGTGAACCCTTACCCACATCTGTGCTGTGTGAACCCTTATCCACATCTGTACTGTGTGAACCCTTATCCACATCTGTGCTGTGTGAACCCTTATCCACATCTGTATTGTGTGAACCCTTATCCACATCTGTTCTGTGTGAACCCTTATCCACATCTGTGCTGTGTGAACCCTTACCCACATCTGTTCTGTGTGAACCCCTTATGTGAACCCATCCACATCTGTGTGAACCCTTACCCACATCTGTTCTGTGTGAACCCTTATCCACATCTGTGCTGTGTGAACCCTTACCCACATCTGTGCTGTGTGAACCCTTATCCACATCTGTGCTGTGTGAACCCTTACCCACATCTGTACTGTGTGAACCCTTATCCACATCTGTGCTGTGTGAACCCTTATCCACATCTGTGCTGTGTGAACCCTTATCCACATCTGTGTTGTGTGAACCCTTACCCACATCTGTTCTGTGTGAACCCTTATCCACATCTGTGCTGTGTGAACCCTTACCCACATCTGTGCTGTGTGAACCCTTATCCACATCTGTGCTGTGTGAACCCTTACCCACATCTGTACTGTGTGAACCCTTATCCACATCTGTGCTGTGTGAACCCTTATCCACATCTGTGCTGTGTGAACCCTTATCCACATCTGTATTGTGTGAACCCTTATCCACATCTGTCCTGTGTGAACCCTTATCCACATCTGTGCTGTGTGAACCCTTATCCACATCTGTACTGTGTGAACCCTTATCCACATCTGTATTGTGTGAACCCTTACCCACATCTGTGCTGTGTGAACCCTTATCCACATCTGTGCTGTGTGAACCCTTATCCACATCTGTGCTGTGTGAACCCTTATCCACATCTGTATTGTGTGAACCCTTATCCACATCTGTGCTGTGTGAACCCTTATCCACATCTGTACTGTGTGAACTCTTATCCACATCTGTACTGTGTGAACCCTTATCCACATCTGTATTGTGTGAACCCTTATCCACATCTGTCCTGTGTGAACCCTTACCCACATCTGTACTGTGTGAACCCTTACCCACATCTGTGCAGTGTGAACCCTTGTGGCAGGTCCAGGCTGGCGTGTCCTGAGTAGTGCGGGACTGGCAGGTCCAGGCTGGCGTGTCCTGAGTGGTGCGGGATTGTGGCAGGTCCAGGCTGGCGTGTCCTGAGTGGTGCGGGATTGTGGCAGGTCCAGGCTGGCGTGTCCTGAGTAGTGCGGGACTGGCAGGTCCAGGCTGGCGTGTCCTGAGTGGTGCGGGACTGGCAGGTCCAGGCTGGCGTGTCCTGAGTGGTGCGAGATTGTGGCAGGTCCAGGCTGGTGTGTCCTGAGTGGTGCGGGACTGGCAGGTCCAGGCTGGCGGTCCTGAGTGGTCGGGATTGTGGCAGGTCCAGGCTGGCGTGTCCTGAGTGGGCGGGACTGGCAGGTCCAGGCTGGCGTGTCCTGAGTGGTGCGGGACTGGCAGGTCCAGGCTGGCGTGTCCTGAGTGGTGCGGGATTGTGGCAGGTCCAGGCTGGCGTGTCCTGAGTGGTGCGGGACTGGCAGGTCCAGGCTGGCGTGTCCTGAGTGGTGCGGGACTGGCAGGTCCAGGCTGGCGTGTCCTGAGTGGTGCGGGATTGTGGCAGGTCCAGGCTGGCGTGTCCTGAGTGGTGCGGGACTGGCAGGTCCAGGCTGGCGTGTCCTGAGTGGTGCGGGATTGTGGCAGGTCCAGGCTGGCGTGTCCTGAGTGGTGCGGGACTGGCAGGTCTAGGCTGGCGTGTCCTGAGTGGTGCGGGATTGTGGCAGGTCCAGGCTGGCGTGTCCTGAGTGGTGCGGGACTGGCAGGTCCAGGCTGGCGTGTCCTGAGTGGTGCGGGATTGTGGCAGGTCCAGGCTGGCGTGTCCTGAGTGGTGCGGGATTGTGGCAGGTCCAGGCTGGCGTGTCCTGAGTGGTGCGGGACTGGCAGGTCCAGGCTGGCGTGTCCTGAGTGGTGCGGGACTGGCAGGTCCAGGCTGGCGTGTCCTGAGTGGTGCGGGACTAGCAGGTCCAGGCTGGCGTGTCCTGAGTGGTGCGGGACTAGCAGGTCTAGGCTGGCGTGTCCTGAGTGGTGCGGGATTGTGGCAGGTCCAGGCTGGCGTGTCCTGAGTGGTGCGGGACTGGCAGGTCCAGGCTGGCGTGTCCTGAGTGGTGCGGGATTGTGGCAGGTCCAGGCTGGCGTGTCCTGAGTGGTGCGGGATTGTGGCAGGTCCAGGCTGGCGTGTCCTGAGTGGTGCGGGACTGGCAGGTCCAGGCTGGCGTGTCCTGAGTGGTGCGAGATTGTGGCAGGTCCAGGCTGGCGTGTCCTGAGTGGTGCGAGATTGTGGCAGGTCCAGGCTGGCGTGTCCTGCTCCACTGCAGGCTTCTAGAAGTGATGTCACAGCTAGATCACATCCATCTCAGCCTGGTGTCAGTAGTCAGTAAACTGTGAGCAACAGCACATGATGCACACATGATCAGTAACTGCTCCCTCAGTCACCTGGAGCGTGTGTGTGTTTCTGTGCATTTGTTGATTCCTGGGAGCAGCCAACCGTGCTTCCACTCTGTGCATGACAGCTCTGTAGATTATGGGCTAATATTTCCTTTCACAATGCGTGTGCATGCGCGCACACACACACCTTGCCTTGTTTTCATATATATCTCTATTTCTTACTACCTCTATTCAACTCACTCGCTGTTTCTCTATCTCTCTATATCTACCTGTATCGCTACTACTCTCTCTCTACCTCTCTCTCCCTATCTCTCTTTACTTCTCTATCATTTCAATTCAGATTAATAGATTCAGATACATTTTAAATCAATAATAATAAAAGGGGTAGAAATAAATACATGTAATAAAGATTCATATATGGGCATACTGCAGACTAACACATATACACACAAAAAAGGACAAAGGTTAGAGCACCATCCACCATTGAGCATGCAGAGGTACAATCATGCCCACACAGCAACTTATTTAGAATATGCAATTCTAACTGTAAGTGGACACCAGAGACCCTATAGGACTCCCACCCACCTCACCACAGGGAGAACATGGAAACTCCACTCAGATAGGGACTTGAACCCAAGACCATAGTGCTGAGAGGCAAATGTGCTAACCACCAAACTGCCCAATATTTTTGTTCTAAATGTGTACTTTCTGTTGAATTATTAACTAAACTTCATTGTTTATTCATTGTAAATTATTAACATACTGATTTTGGTATGGGTTTGTCTATACATTTCAGAAGGTGTAGTGAAGTGTACGGTGTTTTGTTTGATGGGTCTGGGGGCGTGTTTGTGGGTGTGTAGGCTGTTCGATGTGCTGTGTGGTGATAGCGCGAATGGGGTAAGCATGGCTGGAGTTGTAGAGCTCTTCTTGATCTGGGGAGACAGAAAAGACACATCCATCTGCAGCTCAGATTTGCCACATTAAAAAATGCTAATCTTTACAAAATTCAATCAAAGTGTTGGACCCCTCACTGCCAGGTATTTGAGTTTAAATATGTGCTAATACAATGTGCTTCAGCACCCTAACCTCAAACAAGGTACATCCAACACTTTAACAGTTCTTCAGGTATTGTAAATCACAAAACAAGAACAATGCAGCAACAAGCATGGCTGACATTTGTTTTTAACACAATGCTGGACATTTTTTCGGTGGAAACCAGATCATCACAATGTTAGTTTCATTTGAACTGGGATATTTATGTGGAGGATAACCCATGGTTCACTCATGGAGTGTAGATAAATATAAATATATAAATCTAGAATGTAACATATATCTTTGTCAATCTCTTTGTCAGGTAGCTTGCTAAATGTTTAACTTTTAGTTAATTAAAGTGTAGACTTAAGTGTAGCTAATTTGCTGGATAGCTAGCTAACTATTTCGCATGCTTTCGAAGTAATGAGTCAAAATATTTAGTCAATCTCTTAGAATCAGTTTTGAGAACTAAACTACCCATCAATGCAAGCTGAAAAATATGTATGCCTAAATGGTCCACGGTTCTATTTACGTTGTGATGTCAAGACAAGTTTGCTCTTGACACGTGGGGAAGTGACATCCGTCCATACTTATTCTGCCCCCTTGATCAAATTTATGGCTCTGTTCGAAATAGCCTACTGTATACGGCATACTGCATACTGCACTCAGTATATACTGGATACTGCATACTGGTCCTCGTAGTAGTATCCAGTACAGTTTCCAGTATGCGACAAAAGTAAAGCATACTACGGGGGTACGTGAACGTATAGCCACCAGAGATTAGCGCTGTCTCAAAATGTCGGACCGTATCGTAAAATAAAATGTAAAATAAAATGTAAAATGATTACAGATATGAATACAGATTATTAATTTTACAATAGCGTCTGGTAGGGAATTTAGCTAACAGGTTTCAAAGCTATATTTAGAGGCTGCTAAGATAACACTAACTAACTAGATAAATAAGGATTGATTATTACCTTCCTGTTGTTTAGTGCATTTTCTCATTTTAAAACAGTGAGCAGTAGAAAATTTATTCTCTAGCAGATATTTATGAAAAAATATATTTACATTTATGCTCGCACTCTCGCTCTGCATTGTCCGCCATGTTTTTTTTTTTTACTGAGGGTATGAAAGTGGCCGCATTGCATGATGGGATGCAGTACACCACGAAGATAGCTCTGTTCGCGTACTGGAATATTTTGCGGAAGTAGTATGTCATCCGGGGATGTTTCGCGTACTGGAAAAATTCTTTTTATTCGCATACTGCACACGACATACTGATTTGGGGCCCAAGCAGTTCGGCAGTAGTATGTAGTAGGCTATTTCGAACAGAGCCATTGGTAGGTGATTTGAACCGGAAACCCGATTTGGATCCGATAAATTTTACGGCAGACACGTTTATGGCTGCCAATTTTACGCATGCGTGAAACATGTTAACTCAGCCCTCTGGGATTTTATTTAAACAATTAGACGTCAATTAGATGATTTTTATTGCACAATCGCAGTTGATTCTTTGGCTTTGAGTGGTAAATGGGATAACTAACATTGTCTCATACGCATAAGATTTCCTGTTTAAATAGGGTAGTGGCGTTGAGGAGAATTCTCTAATATTGGATATTGGTGGGGAAGCGTGACTTTTGTCCATGCTAATTCTATGGCAGGGGTGTCCAAACCTTTTGCAGGGAGAGCCAGATTTGGTAAAGTGAAGCTGTGTGTGGGCCAACCATTATCTAATTTATGAAATATGTGTTTGTTTATGAAGGAGGCGGAGCCTGCGGGCTGGTCGAAATTTGAACCGGACTTAAGGCGTAGGAGAGGCATGTCCTAAGTATTTTTTATCCTTCTTTACTCAAGTACTTACGATTTTGTAACTTTTTATTTTTACTCCACTACATTATGCGAAATCTGTCGTTCCTTAAGGCTTCGTTCGTTAAAAAAGTAACGTCAAACAAAAGAAGCGCGAAGCACCTGCACCAATCAGGGTGCGGTTCAACGTCAAATCATCAGCACACAATTAAGGGAGAACATCTCCCTACGTAAAAATGGCAAAGAAACTGTAACTCGCCACAAATCCCATGGCCTTATCTGAGTGAAATTCTTTGAAGTAGTCGAAAACAAAAATGACTCCTTCGTTCTGAAGTGCCTTCTGTGCCTGCCTCAGTCCCATAAGATTTGTTCTTATAAGAATTCCCCATCCAATCTAAGGAAACACGTAGAGGTAAGATATTTTCATAGACCTACTGGTCATTTACCGGAATGAGTAATTTAACTATATCTTGCAGCAAACCGTTTCTTTGTGTATGTTAAAATAAATCCGGCATTAGCATTGTATACATGTTTAGTTAGCCAGCTAGCTAGCTAAACAGGCTATTGCTAGTACACAAAAGAAAATGCCTTAACGAAGCACTTGCCATGTAGCTAGCGAAGTTGGTTAGCTAGCTAGTTATTTGTTTACTATATTTCATAGTATTTGGAGCTTCCATTGCATTGTTATTGTGAAATAATAACCATTCGAACATAACACTTTACATTACAAAGCAAATTCTATTTTTTACATGCAGAGTATGGTGATAAATATTAGAGCCTGTAGCCAAGTACTTTCAGTACTTCAGTACATTTGAAGGCCAGTACTTTTGTACTTGTACTCAAGTAGAAGACCAAAGGGAGGACTTCTATTTGTACTGGAGTAATGTTTAACCTTGGGTATCTGTACTTTAACTCAAGTACTTGGTTTGAACTTCGTCCACCGCTGCACACAAACTACACATGGGGCAGCCCAGGGGAGTAGTTTGGCGAATCGTGACACATATCAATAATGAGTTGACTTTGCTGAAGTGTTTGCTTGGTTTAAGCATAGAAGAGCAGGCAATTATTTCTTCCCTAATAACATATTTCAGAGTTTTCCATAAAATTGAGTGAGAAATCAACTTGCTTATTTTATCGACTTATTTTCCTGTATGAAAGGATCCAAAGCAGTGCCAAATGAAATGCTCAAACCCTCCTGTGCCAATAATGTGCTGCTTATTGTAAGGGGTTGACTCCGTGTCCGGCTGACTCGCGGAGTGACGCGAGTCCTCCGAACCCCGAGAACCCGTGGGATTTTAATGATTGGGCCCAAGTGCAATAAAACAAACTAGGGAACTGAGACCTCCATAAAAACAACACGGGAAAAGCTGAGAAAAGAAAATGTAAAATACAAAATGGAAATAACAAACAAAAAGGCACTGAGCAAAACTCAAGAAAACTCAAAAAGCACACGGACAAGGTCAACGTGGCGGATCAGGTAAATAACCAACAGAAAACAATCTCTATGAAAATAACAAAATGATAGGAAGCAAACAGAGAAAGGAAAACTTGAGAATGGCCAGGGATGGCGCATGAGTTAAACACTCGAAAAGAACAGCGTAGGTGACACAACACCAAGAGATAACACATTAGAGAGGCTGGCTGCAAGAGCAAGGCAACAAACAACTCAGCGTTGAATCACCGCAACTGTCACCCTTTAGTAAGGGGAAAGACAGCTGCGGATCCTCAACGCTGATTACGAGGAATGTGGGAGTGAGAACTCCCTCTAGTGGCAACAGAGGGAGTCGCGCTGGAGCCATCCCTGACACTTATCCTCCAAGGAGGCTGTTTCCATTAAGATCTTTAAGGCCAGTGTGAGGGCAGCATGGCCAGACTCTACTATAGTGTGAAACTCTACCATTTTAATGGAATACATTTATCTACAAAAGAGTAATGTAGTCTGGAGTAGTAATGTAGTCTGGAGTAGTACTGTAGTCTGGGGTAGTAATCTATTCTGGAGTAGGAGTGGTGGACGTGTGAGAAGAATGAGAAGGCCTTTTTGTCCGTATAATGAAAATGTCATGGGTCTGTGCAGCCTATCTGGGATATATAAACGTTCCCCAAGGTCTGAGCAATTTTTGATGCTGTTGATAACTTGGGGTTGGAACTGTCCAGCATTGGATCCAGCACACAGTTTAAGTCACCCATTGGCCAGTATTTGTTCACATCAGATAACGGAGAGATTATTTTGTGTGCGGATTTGACATCATCTCAGTTTGGAACGTAGTATAAAACATGTATTAAAATGGCAGCACCTTGACTTCTTGTATTAAAATGAGATTGGAAAATCTGACCTATCCAGTGTTTTTTAAGTATATTATGTCTGTGTTATGCAAATGTGTTTCTTGTAAAAAGATCATTTCTGGTTTGAATGTATTAGGATATAAACATTCTCACTCCTTTATTGAATCCTTTGATGTTTCAGATCACAATGTGAGTGAGAACTCCTTTTGTTTTTAACATGCTGTTCTCCTTACTATCCATATGCATGTTCTTCGAAGTCATGGCGCGACCAACTATCCAGTGTTAATCTGACCACGGCACACAGTGCAAGTCTGGAAAGTAACCATTATTGCTAAATAAAAAAACCAAAAATAATATAACAGACATAAGCATTGTCTATGCTAACCTGAAAGAACTCAGTTAACTGCAGGCTACACTTAGTCAGCAAACAGACTAGAAACACACACTCAAGTGTTATCACCAATCTGAACAGATCCCCATGGAGTACAGACAGCTGAAAACAAACGAGTATTGACAGTTTATAATTTGGCATCAACTTATTTGAAATAATGTATGAAAAGTAATAATGATAATGGGCAAAACAACGATAAAAAACCTACCGTAGTGTCAGTCGTACATCACTTTGCATTTAAAAAACACATCTATCAACTAGTCACCAATTTTCCAATATAACCATGCAGTTCAGCTGGTTCAGTCTGACTTTCCACTGCCGTTGCATTCTTATTTCCATGGGGATATCCATTTTTCATCAAACTCCTGAGCCTCCTCCAGAATGTGAATGTCTCTTTATTAAAGTTTATTCGTAGGTGGCCTGGATGAAGGCAGCAGAAAGCGAATATTCTTTTCACTCTGAATCGTTTGATTTCTTCAGAAGCTGCACGTTTCCTTGCCTGGGCGGTGCTGAGGCCTGGGTGCAGTCGTGGAGTGATCGCCTCATAAGCAGAGGTGGACATTCCAGGTTCAGAAAGTAAAAGTCCTCACCAAGATTTTGCTCAGGCTTCCTGGATTGTGTTGATTCCACTAATTTTACCTGCCTGGCACTAATTAGAAAATCCAGCAATCTAGAATAAAATCCTGAGAAGGAGTTTTACTTTCTGAACCTGGAATACTGGTGGTGGAGGCTGGAGTGGTGGAGTGGTGGAGGCTGGAGTGGTGGAGTGGTGGAGGCTGGAGTGGTGGAGGCTGGAGTGGTGGAGTGGTGGAGGCTGGAGTGGTGGAGTGGTGGAGGCTGGAGTGGTGGAGGCTGGAGTGGTGGAGTGGTGGAGGCTGGAGTGGTGGAGGCTGGAGTGGTGGAGTGGTGGAGGCTGGAGTGGTGGAGGCTGGAGTGGTGGAGTGGTGGAGGCTGGAGTGGTGGAGGCTGGAGTGGTGGAGGCTGGAGTGGTGGAGTGGTGGAGGCTGGGTACTTTGTGTCTTTTGCTTCAGCTGCTTATCCTGTATGATGAAAACCAGAACTGGGGTTCTCACTTTAGCTCATTAAGCCTTATTAAGTGTCGATTACACAGCGTCACTGTGAATAGTGCTCAGAACTCCTCACACGCACGTCTCTCATCTACTCCACCACACTGTAAGTCTGTCAATTTGAACTAGTTTACTGGCAACTGGGAGTCCCAGTTCCACAGTCTTCGCTGTGCCTGACGAGTTTCTCTGACCACTTCAGCACATCAACTTCAGCTAGACTGTTGTTCCAGTGTGAATGATGAGGTGAATTCCTCATAATCCATATCTGATAGTTGATCCAAGGCTTCTGTTGTTGTCATTCGGGTTTTATTAGGGTTCAGTCTTTCTTTTTCTCTTTACCCCGCTGTCTATCTGTGTCTCGTCAGTACATACTGCCTTCACAGGTTCTCCTTGAGAATTTCAGTGTACAGTGTAACTGCCTGTTTACTGTGCACATGACAATAAAACTCTTGAATCTTGAATGATGCAGAGACCTGTATCAGCCTTCACTGATGCTGAAAACACTCATGGATGCTGAAAACACACAGCTCTGTCTCCCATTAGGCTCTCTTTCTGGGGCAGACAGTAGTGTTGAATGCTGCGTGTGTCATGCTTTGAATTACATTAGCAGAGAGGAATTAACACACGGACAGCCATAATTGTTTGACACTCATTTAATAGGAAAACTGAACTCAGGGTTTCGAATGCGAAGTAATGTGAGACATGTCACTAATTAATGGGACAAGGACAATCCTGGGACAGGTGCTGAGTCAGAACTCTCAGTCCTTTTGTTGTTTTGGATTAATATCTTTGACCTTTTTCTGTGTTTTATTCTACTGTAGTGCTGCTCTGGAAGTTGTACTAGATATGTTATGCACTGCATGCTTTATCATTTGGGGCTTCTGGTGCATTTGTCATTTTCCCCATGAAGTCTTAAAAAAAAAAGTGTCCAAATGGATAGAAATCTGCACCTTTATGAGTTTAGTTATGTGAAATTGTGTGTAAATCCTGTGATGGGGAACCAAACACTATTCTAACTACAGCAAACTTGGTTCTGGATTTGGTAAACATTGTTATAACTATACAGTTCTCGCTGTAGCCAGGCTTAATATATAAATGACATCTCATCAGTAATGTATGTTCAGAAGTATACCATCATGTATAAATGTCTGTGCGATCTCCATCTGACGTGTAGTGGAGCTCTGTTTGTCCAGACACACTATATAGAAATTACTACTGCTCCTATGTGTGTGTGTGTTTATATTTGACATAAAGCTTCATTAAACATTTTAAGGAGCTGTTATAAAGCAGTGTGAAAATGGCTTGGTATTTGTATTTTATGGTATTATATGGAACATATGATTCTTGGAGTTCATCCAGACCATGTATACATGGAGCAAAATGATGCAGAGACCTAAGCGAAGAGCTGTACACACAATGACTGGTGGATTCAAGCAGTGCACCCCAGTGTAAGGCCTTCATGGGTGCAGGTCCATTGGCTCTGCCGTTGGCTACGTGGCTATTGTACTGTAGACCTGTTGTGATGAGTTTCTGTTCAGACCTGTGTGTGCAGCACATGAGACCATCATCAGGACAAAACCAGCACATTTTGGTGAATATCTGCACTGTTTGGTGAATATCAGAACAGTTTCCAATCATAAAGTATTTAAGTCCCACAGAGTGCAGATGATACACTCTGCATGTGCACACACAGGCTATAACTACATCTGGAGGCAGGATAAAGAATTCTCTGTGGTGATTAGAACCTAGTGTGATAGAGGAAGAAGTGAAGAAAGTAAATGTGTATTTCTGTCTGAGAGAGTGAGAGAGGGAGGGGAGGGGGGGTAAGCTTTGAAGTGACAAATCCCAGTCAGATCTCCTTACCAAGACAGCATTCTACCTGCATTCCACACCTGAGACAAACTGTAACAGCTCATCGTCATGTAAAGGTGCGTCACTAGGGAAACTCTCAGCTCACTGCTGCAATCCACAAATGAATCCTCATCTGAGAGGTGGCCCATGTGAGGTGTGAATCTTGGGTAAGGTAATCAGATGAGGCATGAGGGTCAGGTTGTTGGAGCATGCTATCAGCTCTAAAGTAGCAAGTGCCATCAGAGTGGGCGCTGTCTGACACAGTAATAGGCCGGGGACGTATGTGCACGACAGGACCTCAATTTCTCTGCGGTAATATGAAACGACCAAGGCAGCTGGCAGTGGAGAGAGGGAAGCTGCCCATGTAATGAATGCTCGACCTGGCCAGCTGTAAGCTCCTCCCACACACAGTGGTTCCAGTTGTATATTAAAAGGTGTCATTGGTCCAACGTCAGCACAGTGGATCCAGTTGTGTAAAAAACGTCTCGATGGGAAGAAGAATTACAGCATGCAGCATGTGTGGAAAGGGAGGGAACGAAATGAAGAAGCAAAGAGAGAGACGGGTTGGGGGACAGTCAGAAAAGGGAAAAAGATGGAGAGAGAGACGGAATGAAAGCAAGAGGGAAAAGTGTTAAGCTAAGAATAGAAATTGGAAGATTGCAGGGTACCTAGCTGTGCCAATTACTGGAGATTGGTGGGCTAACGTAGTACTGGATCAGAGGTGACTTGTCTTTGGTACACTTATAGAGAAATGTGGTCCAGTAAGCAAGAAGGATGCCACCCTAGGGTTTGGTCAAGTTAGTGAGTTTTGCTGTGTAGAAGAAAATGAGGAAAGTGAAAAAGTATATACAATGATCTGGCACATTAAAACCCCTGACAGATGAATAACACTTTTGATGTAATTACAGTGGTACCTGATGTGAGATAGATGTATTAGCCAGTAGGTGAAAGGTCAGATCATGAAGTTGATGTGCTGGAAGCAGGAAGAATTGGCACACACAAGAATCTAAGCGACTTTGGCAAGGGCCCAATATGATGGATACAGTCAGAAAAACTCCATATCAACTGTTCTTGTAGGGAGTTCTGAGAACGTAGTATTAAGTACAGCCCAAAAGTGCTCCACGGAAGGACAACTGGTGAACTGGTGACAGGATCATGGGTGTTGAAGTAGGGAGCAAATCTGGTCTGATGTTCTGAAGTCCCCTTTTGAGTTATTTGTTTGTACTACTTGATTATGACATTGGTACGAGTTGGTATGTGTGAGTGTAACGTAAGTGCAAAGTGTATGTCTGTTTTTGATATGAAAGTGTAATTTTATGATTGTGGAAATGCTGTTGAATTGTGTTGTTGAAATTTGCCAATGTGGTACTGGAATTTGTACATTAACTGACTTTTGTGTAATGATGAATTTGATGAAAGATGTAATATGTTTAATTCAATCATATGCTCTCTTGTAGTCAGTCCAGGTGATGCACAGGTTGGTGTTTCTGGTCTTACAGTCCTGAGGTTTTATCTACCAGAACCTGGTGCATGGCTTCTCTGGTGCTACTGCCAAAGTGATGGCAGTCATGGTCAGGTGGTTAGGGAACCGGTCTTGTGATCGGAGGGTCATGGGTTCGATTCCCAGGCCTGAGGCCAAGGCCTTTGAGCCTTTGAGCAGGCCTTTGAGCAAGGCACCTAACCCCAACTGCTCCCCGGACGCTGGGCTACGGCTGCCCATCGCTCTGGGCACGTGTGCACCACAGCCCCCTAGTGATCACTAGTGTGTGTGTGTGTGTTCTGACTGCACAGATAGGTAAATGCGGACGACAAATTTTGATTGGGGTGAAAATCACAATTGACCAATGTGGCAATCTTAATCAAAAGGTTAGGGTTAATGTTAAGGTTAGGGTTAATGTTCTGTGGAAACTTTGTGTACATCACTATAATTTCCTCTACATATCTTATCTAAATACACTGCAGTTACTTAACTGGAACCTTCTTCCGATCAATCATCGTCTATCTGTCTGTCTGTTTGTGTGTCTGTCTGTCTGTCTAATCAATGATATATATTTATATATATACATATATATGGTGTGTCATTGTCATTTTAATAATAGAAGGAGGCACAAGAAATATCTTGATTTCCATTGGTACATGCAGGGGCATTAATTAAAAAAGTCTGCTGACAGTATGGGATAAGACAGGTGACTCATGGCCTGAGGGCTTTGGTTCATTACCAGTGCGAAGAACCAGACTGAAACCATGTTGACTTTAACAAGCCTCCTTAAATGGACAGATGGATGGTCCTGCATATGTGCATGTGTCAGTCTTGAGAGCTGGAGAGATCCGTCAGCTCATACCCAGCAGAGCCTGTTCTGTTTGGACCGGATATTTTTAGTGGGGTGTGTTTGTAACACCTTACATGTCTCCTCAGTGATGAAACTCGGACTACATTTACATTACGACGCCACCAGAAAGCTTCTGTTGTGTTTCCTATGCACCCAGTTGTTTGATTTGTACCTTTAACTGCGATTGTAATCGCTCCTTTAAATAAACCTGTGGGATCTTTTTCCATTGATTTTAGTTTCCTGCGCCTGTGGGTAATGCTCCGACAGGTACAGTATGGAGTGGGAGATTTATCATCTACACCAGGTTAATGGTTGAGTGACTTTTCAAAAGCATTGATTTTTTTTTTTTTCATTCGGGTGGGTCTCTGATGCATCTGTGCGCAAGGAGACTAAATATGGACACCAGCAGCGGTCAAACCTTTTGTCCAACACGGGGTGACATCTGTCGGAACGATAATGAAGTGACCAGGCGATCTCCAAACCAGCAGAATTAGGTGAATCTTCCTGCTGTGTTTTCAGGGGAGGAGGGAGGAAAACCCAAACATGGTGGTTCAGGACGTGCCAGCACACTTCTAACAGCCGTCACAGCACCCTGTATACATTTAATCCTGTCCTAACAAGGCTTACTGATGCATAGTTCAGCTCACCTGCTAATTATGGAGGGCTTCAGTGAACTGAACCAATTATAAAACTGTGCAGTACTGAGGAACTAAAACTAACATGGTAGAATACATGTGGGGATGGTGGTGGTGGTGTGTGTGTGTGTGTGTGTATATGCTTGAGCAGGGCTAGACAGGCGAGCGGACAGTGAACAGCAGGTTTTCAGTAGAGCACCATTATTATTCTCGCCGCTCTGGTGGTGCAGAGAAGCCACTGCACATTACTTACTGTGACAGTGAGACACAGGCAGGGGTGAGTACACATGGCTGATACGTCCCTGCAGCCAGTCACATACACTCTAAGACTCATTACCCATTCAAACAACACCACAGCAGATAATTAGAGCCTGCAGTGATGGCCATGGTGGCTTATACCTCTGTCTGTCTGTCTTCTCTCTGTCTCTCTCTCTTGGTCTTTCTCTCACTGTCTCTCTCTCGCTCCCTCACGCTTTCTCAGCTGTGTTCCTGATTATACCTGGCACTTGCCCATACCTGCCTTTTTCTTGACAGGGGAAATTAGTTTAAAATGAAAGTAAGAAAGGCGATTGGTTCATTTCTGTAGTTTCAGAGTGCTGTTATTTGCTCTCCTAATGAAATGACACGTTGGACAACAGGATTTCAGTGGCGCAGACCTATTTCTATGCCCAGCAGGCCAACATGAACACAAACCTGTCAGCCATATTGCCTCAACGTTAACATCAGTCACAGCCTGTGATTGTTTAAAAGATTTGGCCTTTATTTATTCACAGTTACGTGTAGGTGACATCTGTAATTTAAGAAGGTTATGCTGCTCTAATGGTTCTTCACATGCTGGGAAACGTGTCACCATTAGAAACATAAATGTTTATGGTTAGTGGCTAATAGACTAAGTAATGCAATAAATGTATTTATGAAGCGGTTTCCTATTACATCTCTTGTGCAAAGTGCACCCAGAGTTAGACAAACATATCTGCTTCTGGTCTCTGAGGTTTGCCTCAGCCAGACTGATATGACGAGGAGTGGGGACCAGCAGACAGGAGCAGGCCGGCACAGCAGACAGGACCACACTGCTATGCAAACCACTGTTAAGTTTCAAAATGATCAACTAAAGCAACTTACCTGGAACACTGACACAATTCCAACAAATGTCGGTCTATAGTGCAGGCCTTTCTTGAATGATTGTGTGTGTCTGCATACCCAGTGGTGTTTACCCTAATAAAGTTGTCTTCGTGTGTTTGAATGTATGTCTCTCTATGTCCAGTAGTGGGTGGTGCTCTGTCCTGGTTGTTGTCCTCTCCTCCCTCCCTGTGTCTGTATGTCCAGTAGTGGGTGGTGCTCTGTCCTGGTTGTTGTCCTCTCCTCCCTCCCTGTGTCTGTATGTCCAGTAGTGGGTGGTGCTCTGTCCTGGTTGTTGTCCTCTCCTCCCTCCCTGTGTCTGTATGTCCAGTAGTGGGTGGTGCTCTGTCCTGCTTGTTGTCCTCTCCTCCCTCCCTGTGTCTGTATGTCCAGTAGTGGGTGGTGCTCTGTCCTGGTTGTTGTCCTCTCCTCCCTCCCTGTGTCTGTATGTCCAGTAGTGGGTGGTGCTCTGTCCTGGTTGTTGTCCTCTCCTCCCTCCCTGTGTCTGTATGTCCAGTAGTGGGTGGTGCTCTGTCCTGGTTGTTGTCCTCTCCTCCCTCCCCTGTGTCTGTATGTCCAGTAGTGGGTGGTGCTCTGTCCTGCTTGTTGTCCTCTCCTCCCTGTCCTCTCCTCCCTCCCTGTGTCTGTATGTCCAGTAGTGGGTGGTGCTCTGTCCTGGTTGTTGTCCTCTCCTCCCTCCCTGTGTCTGTATGTCCAGTAGTGGGTGGTGCTCTGTCCTGGCTGTTGTCCTCTCCTCCCCTCCCTGTGTCTGTATGTCCAGTAGTGGGTGGTGCTCTGTCCTGGTTGTTGTCCTCTCCTCCCTCCCTGTGTCTGTATGTCCAGTAGTGGGTGGTGCTCTGTCCTGGTTGTTGTCCTCTCCTCCCTCCCTGTGTCTGTATGTCCAATAGTGGGTGGTGCTCTGTTCTGGTTGTTGTCCTCTCCCCCTCCCTGTGTCTGTATGTCCAGTAGTGGGTGGTGCTCTGTCCTGCTTGTTGTCCTCTCCTCCCCTCCCTGTGTCTGTATGTCCAGTAGTGGGTGGTGCTCTGTCCTGGTTGTTGTCCTCTCCCCTCCCTGTGTCTGTATGTCCAGTAGTGGGTGGTGCTCTGTCCTGGTTGTTGTCCTCCTCCCTCCCTGTGTCTGTATGTCCAGTAGTGGGTGGTGCTCTGTCCTGGTTGTTGTCCTCTCCTCCCTCCCTGTGTCTGTATGTCCAGTAGTGGGTGGTGCTCTGTCCTGGTTGTTGTCCTCTCCTCCCTCCCTGTGTCTGTATGTCCAGTAGTGGGTGGTGCTCTGTCCTGGTTGTTGTCCTCTCCTCCCTCCCTGTGTCTGTATGTCCAATAGTGGGTGGTGCTCTGTTCTGGTTGTTGTCCTCTCCCCCTCCCTGTGTCTGTATGTCCAGTAGTGGGTGGTGCTCTGTTCTGGTTGTTGTCCTCTCCCCCTCCCTGTGTCTGTATGTCCAGTAGTGGGTGGTGCTCTGTCCTGGTTGTTGTCCTCTCCTCCCTCCCTGTGTCTGTATGTCCAGTAGTGGGTGGTGCTCTGTCCTGGTTGTTGTCCTCTCCTCCCTCCCTGTGTCTGTATGTCCAGTAGTGGGTGGTGCTCTGTCCTGGTTGTTGTCCTCTCCTCCCTCCCTGTGTCTGTATGTCCAGTAGTGGGTGGTGCTCTGTCCTGGTTGTTGTCCTCTCCTCCCTCCCTGTGTCTGTATGTCCAGTAGTGGGTGGTGCTCTGTCCTGGTTGTTGTCCTCTCCTCCCTCCCTGTGTCTGTATGTCCAGTAGTGGGTGGTGCTCTGTCCTGGCTGTTGTCCTCTCCCCCTCCCTGCCCCAGGGGGCAGAAGCTGAGGTTGAGAGTATGATTGGCTGCTGCTTTTCAAAGGTGTGTGACTGGATGTAAAAGCTGTATTTGTTCATTCTAAAGTGACCTTCGCTTTCTTGAAAAGCCCTATATAAATATAACTTCATTCATTCATTGTAAATGGGCAGATGGAAGAAGTCCTGCCTGCCCAGAGAGAGGAGGCTGTGTGGTGAGGTTGAGACTGAACAGCAATAAACCTCACATTTCATTTCATTTGAGAGGGAAAGAGAGAAGCACAAAGAGGTTGTATGCAATTCCCAATGTGGGAGGGTGTCACGTCTAGCCCTGCCCCCACCTGTCAGTTATGTTTATGTAGCCATGTGCTGTCTGTCTGTTTAAATGTACAGTTCTGTGTGGTGATGTGTTGCCTGTTAAAAGATTACAGTTTGTTTTTAAGAATGTCTTTATGTGTTGGGTATGTTAATGTTGCGGATTTCCTTTCTGATTTGACCACTGCCTTCCTATATGATCCTGACTTTGGATTACTCTTATAATCTTGCTCTTGACACCCTGGGCATTACAGAGGGGAATTTACTGACTGATCCAGCATGTGCTTTAAGCAGTGAGATGAGGATTGTATATGGCTACGGTAACGACCCAGCCCCCAAAGACCAGGTGGCAGTCGTGCTCATGGAGGTATGGGGGTAACATTTGGAGCACACACCCTCTTCTAAAGAAAGTTACTGCTGTAATTTACTGTAAAGGCGAAGTGGCTTTTACGCCTGGTGTAGGTCAGAGGCGCATGGCATTATTCTATTTTCTACTGCATATGCATTTATGGGGGTTTCCTGTCCGAGTGCCAGGCAGGTCTGTGGATGAGGTTGTTGTACTGAAGTGTCCACTGCTTCACAGTAATATAACGAACCAGCCACAGGCTGAGAGTAATTACCAGACCTACATGGGTCTTCTCATTTCTGACTGCACCTGTAACTCAGTCACCTATATATACCTGGACTCTCACACAATGTCTTTGCAAAGTATTGCCAACTCTTTTGGAAGCAGGCCACGCGTTCTTACTCCTGTGTGAGTCTGGTAATGGACCCGCTTTGTTCGTGTTGTCTCAGCCTCTGGACTGCCACAGTACTTTCTCTGTCGTACCTACTGTAGGTTTGTTCATTGTGTATTTGACCTGAATTGTTTTTGATCTTGGTTCTGATTGTGGTTCTGCTGGCTTGCTCTCTCTCTGGTTTGCTCACGATTTGCATTAAAACCCATTCCTTTCAAGTCTGCCAGGTTAGTTTGAGGTGGTCACATGAGAACAGCCAGATTACTTTGAGGTGGTCACATCAAAACAGCTGGACAAGTTTGAGCACAGATTATACACTGCTGTAGAGTTTAAAAATAGCATTTCTTTCCGTTAGCGATTAAAACGTATTCTATCAAACTAATTTTGATAACCCAGTGTGATGAACATGCTATCATAAGACAAAACAGCGTTTTATCACTGCCATATCCGCGACCAGCGATGATTTGATTATTATTCCGTTCTTTAAAGAAAACAAATGATGGCATTTCCAGTTTGGCTGTGACATAAATTAATTTCAGAGTCGGGGAGAACAGAAGAACTCTTACAGAAACAGAACCAGTCAAGTATAGTTCTAATCTTCTAAAGTTAATTACCCTATGGCCTTAGAATAATCAAACCTCATGAAAAAAATAAGGTAGACTTGATATTCTGAATAAGAAGCAGGAAAATTTGCTAGACTTTCTAACCATATTGTAAACATTATCCGATTCCATTATCTGTTGGTTGAAGCAGAGCTGGCGTGGAGAGACACTGGTACTGGTAGTTTCTCTCCGTCTGCTCACTTAGAGCCTGGTGAGCGTTTGGTGTGTAGCAGGTAGGACTGTGATTTACTGCTGAAATTCACAAGCACAGTCAGGGGTACAGCCAGGGCCTTTGGGCCTCATGAAAATAAATCACACATGGCCCCAGCACCTAATAATCTAATGAGATTTAGGGCCCCTGTCAGTCACAGACGCACAGAATTGTCCTAGCGTTCCCCCTCCATATGGGGCCCCTGAGCATGGTTAGAGGGCTGTTATTAAGTTGGTGTGGGACTACAGTAGCATTCAGTAAGAACAAATGTAGATGAACTACAGTGTACAGGAGTGAGGGAGGCAGCTGTACTGAGCATAAACAACCAGAGTTTGTGTGTGTGTGCGTGTGTGTGCGTGTGTGTGCGTGTGCGTGTGTGTGCGTGTGCGTGTGCGTGCGTGCATGTGCTGAGGGTACGTAAAATAAAGCTCAGAACCAAGCAGGTAACAGCCAAGGCAGTAAATAACATCACTAAAAGAGACATTAACTGTAAAGTAATGGAAGGACAAATGTTAATGCTTAGCCTTCTAAACAAAGTGTTTGGTTTTAATAACTGATATAGAATCATCTCTAGTTGGTGGTTATTCACACTGATGTAGACTGAGCTTCACATTACTGTGAGAGCCATCCCAGCACCCACACAGGCAAGATGGTGGCGCTTCCGATCCCAGTTCCTCCTGATGAATGGATTGCTCTCTGGATGAGACTGAGCGATTATCAGACACCCTGTCATACATCACTGTCAGGGCTGCTCCCAGAACAGAACATCTCTCCCCTGTCGGCCACCACATCAGTCCATGATCATTCCTGTTATCTCCAGTGTGGAGCTGAGAGCAGGGTAGGAGGAAGAGGAGGGTGGAGGTGCTGAATTACTGGAGCAGTCAGGTGGCGACTACTCAGGAAGGAGGAGTTTCTTGTCCTTATCAAGTATATGAGAGTAGTGTCACCAGGGGCAGTTCCTCCTACCCTCAGCATTAAAGCTCATTGGGTGGAGAGAAGAGGGTTGATCCCTTACTGACAGCCAAGTACCCTGCAGTCCATCCTGTTCACACTGTCCTGTGGCTACACAGGTACTGAGACACTGTCCTGTCATTACACAGGTGCCGTGAGATTGTCCTGAAACTAGTTTTATCAGCTGCAGTTTCTGGGTTTGTGTGTAAAATGAGTGTGACACCAGAACTCCAGATGTGTTTGTTTTCCTGCCTGACTGTTGACTTCTCCCCTCTCCCTCCCCCTCCTCCCCTCTCCCTCCCCACTCCTTCTCTCTCCCTCCCTCTCTCTATCCCACTCTCTATCTGTCGTTCTTCTCTTACACTCCCACAGTTCCACAGTTCTTCTTTCCCTTTGTTTAAAGTCCAACTCTCTCACTCACTGTGTTTCTGTCTCTGACTCTCTCTCTGTGGCCAATATACACCAATTGAATGGCGCCAATTGAATGGCTTTAAATTGCACTCGAAACCCTCGTAGCATTCTTTTGAGTTGTTCATGGCCAAGTTGAAATTACTGATGTTCTACCATATATATATATATATATATATATATATATATATATATATATATACTCTAAACTCACTACAAAAAAAAAAAAAAAAAAAAAAAAAAAATATATATATATATATATATATATATATATATTCTTGTAGTGAGTGTGGAGTGCTGTAGACCTTCTGTTTGAAGACCCATCATCAGGAGGAGTTTAATGGTGGTGCTGGTGACTGGTGTGACGTAGCCAGCTGGCTGATGTAGATGTTGAAGAGGGTGGATGAAGGTGGGCAGCCTTGCCTCACTCCACGGTTTGGACTGAACAACTCTGTTTCCAGTCTTAATGGCACCTTGTGGTATGAGTACATTGTTTTTATAATACTGTGTTTTTGAGAACAGACCGTCAGGACTTTTTAGAAATCTTCAAAACATGCAAATAGTTGATGCATGTTGTGTCACTACTGCTACAGAAGAACTTCCCAGAGTTGCTGCTTACACAAATTCCTCTGGAATTATTGGGGTCTAGTTTGTCTCCGCTGTTGAATACGGGTGGATCGAGGCTGTGACTAGTTTCTGGGAAGTAGTCCACACTCAGTACCAGGCAGCTTTTTTTTGTTTTTTGGGTTGTAGGGCCGTTGTTTCTCTCAGTACTTTCTCTGTAATCTAAAGACTTTTGGCAGTTGTTGATTTTATTTTCCATTTCACTTATTATCCATTTCTTTTTGACATATTTTGATTTTATTGGAGTTTATTACTTCAGCATGTACATTTTCAGAATTATTCTTTCATATTTCTCCATGTTCTATGTTCAAATCTTGTGCTGATATCTCTCTCTCCTCTCTATCTCTCTCTCTCTCTTCCTCTCTCCCTCTCTCTCTTTCCTCTCTCTCTCTCTCTGCCTCCCACCCACACACACACACACACACACACAGACATATGGACAATAACTGAGAGTTTTATTTTCAGCCAGGTGAAGCTTTGCTTTGACACCTGGAAAGTGTAGAAGGTCCTTTGATGGATAGAAAGTGGACAGCTGTCGGGTTTCCGAGCGACAGTTGCCGTGGGTGAGCGACAGAGGCACACCTAATTCTCAGGTCTTATTTTGTCAATAAACCATGGTGGGAGCCCCTCAATTAGACGTTTTTATTGAGTGCGTTCGCAGGGCTTTGTCAGACGTCAGCTCACAACACTGCTTGAGGAGTGACACGGACACTGGAGATGGAAGAAAATGAAAGATAGAACAGAAGGGAAGGAATAAATGAGAGTAATGGGTGAGAGGTGAAGAGGGAGGGAAGGAGAGATGAGCGGGAGAGAAGGAGAGATGAGAAGGAGAGAAGGAGTGGGGAGAGGAGAGATGAGAGAGAAGGAGTGATGAGATGGAGAGAAGGAGTGATGAGAAGGAGAGAAGGAGTGGGGAGAAGAGAGATGAGAAGGAGAGGTGGAGTGATGAGAAGGAGAGCTGAGAGGGAGAGAAGGAGTGGGTAGAGGAGAGATGAGAGAGAGAAGGAGTGATGAGATGGAGAGAAGGAGAGATGAGAGGGAGAGAAGGAGTGGGTAGAGGAGAGATGAGAGAGAGAAGGAGTGATGAGATGGAGAGAAGGAGTGATGAGAAGGAGAGATGAGAGGGAGAGAAGGAGAGATGTGAGGCAAACAGAAAAGTTCAGCATGCGTCCTGTCGCTCAGGCGCTGGACATGAAGCAGGACTTTTATTCTGTAGTGTTTCTGTATTCCTGACCGGTTTCGCTTTCTCCTGCATCCTTCCCATTTGCCCTAAACATGGTTCTTTTGACTTCCTGTGCTTTTACACACACTGTTCCAGCGCTCAGGCTCTCCCCAGAGTGTTTGGAGAAAACCTACGCATCATTGTTGTTTATTTATTTATTGCTATTCTCCTGCTCACGGGACACAGACGGACGGCTGAGGTGTGCACAGTGACTTCATCAGAAGGTGACGGTGTTGCGGAATGTTGGTTGGCTGTGATGACATGAGCCTCAGTCCTTTGACCTATCTGTAATTACTGTTATTATAGCACAGCAGGCCCACGCTTCACACCTGTTTAGTCATTTAGCAGATGCTTCTGCCCCGAGCCCCTCAGACGGGTCCTCTGGCGTGCCCGTGACCCTGGCGGGGATACAGCAAACGCATTTAAAGGGTTCCATCACTCAGGCCCCATGACTGTCTCTCATCTGGGCAAAGGTGATGAGGTCTGTCTGAGAGTGGACAGGCATGACACCTGAGTGGGCCGTGGCCTCTCGGTGGCACAGTGAGACTACTGGGTGAAAACATTCAGCTCATAAGGCACCTACAGCCCATGTGGACATTCATCAACACCGTCATTGCTGATTCTTGCTTGCTTTCTGCTTTGTGATCATGTGACCAAAATAATGTAATATATAACCAACAGCTTGCAGTGTCATGATGGAGTAAGTCAGACCTCATGCCTTCAGAGGTGGAGGCTAATCAGACCTCATGCCAGGCACCTGGTGGATTATAAGCAGATGAATAAATAAATTAAAGAAAGAATTAAACCTAACCTACTAAATACACATTATCTGCATTCTTAACTAGGATTTATACTCTTACTGTGATTTATATCCAGTCCCATTAGGAATGCGTGGTTGTAACTTTTAGAGTGTAGCCAGTCGTGTGTGTGTGTGTGTGTGTGTGTGTGTGTAATATACACTGAATGGTCACATTAGAGACACCTGCCCTTTCAAGAGCTTCTGTGTTGGAAATGAGACATGTGACCCCTGAGTGCAGCGTCAAATCAGGTGAGCAAGTCTTCTGTGGATCTATTTCAATCTGAATCCATATTAGAATAGGAAATCGAGCACGCTGAGTGACTTTGAAAGACACATAGTCTTTGGTGCTTAGATTACCTGGGGCCAGTATTTCAAAAACTGCCAACCTTGTGGGGTGTCTAGAGTGTACGGAGAATGGTGTGATTGAGGAAAAGCATTCAGCAAAAAGGGATCCTGTGGATATAAACAACTCCTCCATAAAAGAGGTCAGAGGAGGATGTCAACAATCCCTCTGTCATACAGGTGGTGCACAGACAAGCAAACTGTAGCTGAATACAACTCTGATACTACAGTTAATGTGTCCAAATACACACATACAACTCTGATACTACAGTTCATGTGTCCAAATGCACACATACAACTCTGATACTACAGTTCATGTGTCCAAATGCACACATACAACTCTGATACTACAGTTCATGTGTCCAAATGCACACATACAACTCTGATACTACAGTTCATGTGTCCAAATGCACACATACAACTCTGATACTACAGTTCATGTGTCCAAATGCACACATACAACTCTGATACTACAGTTCATGTGTCCAAATGCACACATACAACTCTGATACTACAGTTCATGTGTCCAAATGCGCACATACAACTCTGATACTACAGTTCATGTGTCCAAATGCGCACATACAACTCTGATACTACAGTTCATGTGTCCAAATGCGCACATACAACTCTGATACTACAGTTCATGTGTCCAAATACGCACATACAACTCTGATACTACAGTTCATGTGTCCAAATGCACACATCCCCTTAATGTTGGCATGGATGAGCTACAACACCAGATGACCAGCTCAAGTGCCAATACTGTCTAAGGGAGACAGAAAGGCAAGACTCCAGTAGGCAAATGAATGCAAGAAGCAGTGGAGAAACATCCCCTGCTCAGATGAATCCAGATTTCTGTTGCGCCATGTTGATGGGAGGGTCAGAATTTGGTGCATGCAGCATGAATCGATGAGTCCTTCCTGTCAAGTGTCAACAGCTCAGACTGGTGCAGGAGGAGTAATGGTTTGGGGAATGTGTGCTTGGCACACCCTTGACACCTGGGGATGGACGTTTAGACAGTAGGGCTCACCTACGCGTTGTGACTAACCAAGTTCATCCCTTCCTGCAAAACCATTACCACATAATGATTTCAGCAGTCCTACAGAATGAGTCCTAGGTTGCATTCGCTGCCCTGTTTGGGCTGGGTTGTTTCCTGCTGTTTTGATAATGACATGCATAGAAACATCAGTAAGGATTCAGATAGGGATTCAATGACAAGGCTTAAACAGTTATTTTATGTAAATATTCAAAATTGTCCCAAGGGAGAACTGATTTAGTGCGACAATCGGTTAGCGAACACACACACACACTCACACACAAACACTCATTCATCTCATCTACTGATCACACTGCAGTCATTTATCCCCTACTACTGATCACACTGCAGTCATTTATCCCCTACTACTGATCACACTGCAGTCATTTATCCCCTACTACTGATCACACTGCAGTCATTTATCCCCTACTACTGATCACACTGCAGTCATTTATCCCCTACTACTGATCACACTGCAGTCATTTATCCCCTACTACTGATCACACTGCAATCATTTATCCCCTACTACTGATCACACTGCAATCATTTATCCCCTACTTGTAACGGTTGGCTCCGCTCTCCGCCCCTGTTTCTGTATCGTCCTCTAGTCCCGCCCTGTTTCTATGGTTACCCTTCTGTTTGTCACGCCCTGTCCTGATCATTCCCAGCTGTCTCTCGTTGTTGGTTTGTATTTATACTCCCTCTATGTCTCTTGTCACTTGTGGGTTATTGTGTGTGAATGTCTAGGTCCTAGTATTCTCGTGTTGTTATGTCTCTAGTTTGTTCAGTCTGCTAAGCTCCGTTTCTGTGTTCATGTATTTTCCGGGCATCGAGGTTTGTGTCGCGTTCCTATGTTTGGTTATGTTGTTGTTGTGTTTTTTTTTTTGTTGTGTCTATGTTTAACTACCTGTTCTTCCCTGTGTTTGTAATTACATTTGTTCCTGTTTCCTTGAGTTCTCTATGTATCGCCTTGTTAGTGTATCGTCTGTCGTGTGGTTACGCAGTCGTCTATTCCGTATGGTTTCGTAGTTCTCGTTAAGTTGTTCATTCGTGGTTCCCCTTTCTGTTTAGTTTATTCTAGTGTCGTTCTGTTGTCTTGGGTTCTCTTAGTAGCTGTGCGTTATTTGGTTATCATTATGTTCTTGTGTTATTAAATATATTCATTAATGTTCCCTCATGTCCGTGTTCGTCTGCCCTGCATAGTTTATGTAAATATCTACGTGCTCCTGCGCCTGCGTCACACCCCGTTAAGTACAACCGTGACAGAATAACCCACCTAGTTAAAATGACGCAGCAGGAGAACTCCGCGATCCGGTGCTTGCCCTCACCCACAGACAAGGTTCGAGTCGGGGAATTAGTGGACATGTTCTCACCCTTCCTTGAGAGGGATGAAACAGGAAACCCCAGAGGACTACCGTCCCTCGCATGTTGCCCCGAGGAGTATAATGGTGTGGGGTGTACCGCGGATGGGTTCGCTCTGCAGTGCAGAGCCTACTTGCATCTCTTGACCATCCCCACACCCGCGGATCCCGCACTGGTCTTGTTTTGTAGGTCTTTGCTCACAGGTAAAGCTCAGGAATGGGCAGACATTATCCTGGAAAACAGGGCGGAGGTAGCCTGGACGTTGGACGGCTTTCTCCGTCTGATACAGACCAGGTTTGGAAAGGTGACCTCTGAAACTCCCTGGAAATTTTTTGGGGGGTGGTGAGCAGGCTGGGGGACGGTGCAGCCAGCGGCTGGGAGCCTGCGCACCGGTGTCCCCAGCTGTTGAGTCCTACAGCTGTTGCGGAGGGGAGAGGCCAGCGTAGGCCCAGGGAGGCCCAGGAGAGGCCAGCTAGCGCACCAGAGGCCCAGGAGAGGCCAGCTAGCGCACGGAGGCCCAGGAGAGGCCAGCTAGCGCACCAGAGGCCCAGGAGAGGCCTGCGTGTGCACGAGACCCACCGGAGGCCCAGGAGAGGCCAGACCCACGGGGCGCTTCCCGGAGGCCCAGGGAGGCCAGCTGCTGAGACCCAGAGGGGTCCGGAGGCCCAGGAGAGGCCTGAGGGGTGTGCACGAGACCCACGGAGGGGTCTTCCACGCCTGCTGAGACCCACGGGGGGGTCTTCCACGTCTGCTGAGACCCCGGAGGGGTCTCCCACGCCTGCTGAGACCCCGGAGGGGTCTTCCACGCCTGCTGGACCCGGGGGGTCTCCCACGCCTGCTGAGTCTGCTGAGACCCAGAGGGGTCTTCCCGTCCCAGGGGGTCTTCCACGCCTGCTGAGACCCACGGGGGGGTCTTCCACGCCTGCTGAGACCCACGGGGGAGACCCACGGAGGGTCCACGCCTGCTGAGAGGGTCTTCCACGCCTGCTGAGACCCACGGGGGTCTTCCACGCCTGCTGAGACCCACAGAAAACCCAGGGGTCTCTTCCACGCCTGCTGAGACCCGGAGGGGACGCCTGCTGAGACCCGGAGGGGGTCCCACGCCTGCTGAGACCCGGAGGGTCTCCCACGCCTGCTGAGACAGACGGGGGTCTTCCACGCCCCAGAAAAGACCCAGGGGGTCTTCCATGTCTGCTGAGACCCAGAGGGGTCTCCCACGCCTGCTGAGAGCCCAGTAAGACCCAGAGGGGTCTTCCACGCCTGCTGAGACCCAGAGGGGGTCTTCCACGCCTGCTGAGACCCGGACGGAGGGTCTGCTGAGACCCACGGGGGTCTTCCACGCCTGCTGAGACCCGGGGGGTCTTCCACGTCTGCTGAGACCCGGAGGGGTCTCCACGTCTGCTGAGACCCTCCCACGTCTGCTGAGACCCAGAGGGGGTCTCCACGCCCAGAAAGACCCAGAGGGGGTCTCCCACGTCTACTGAGACCCACGGGGTCTTCCGCCCGCTGAGAGGGGGTCTTCCACGCCCGCTGAGACCCAGAGGGGTCTTCCACATCCGCTGAGACCCAGAGGGGGTCTTCCACGTCCGCTGAGACCCAGAGGGGGTCTTCCACGCCCGCTGAGACCCGGAGGGGGTCTTCCACACCCGCTGAGACCCGGAGGGGGTCTTCCTCGTCCAATGAGACCCGGAGGGGGTCTTCCACATCACCCGAGGCCCAGAGGGGGTCTCCCACGTCCCACGAGGCCCAGGAGAGGTCACCTTCAGTTCCCGTGCCCGCGGACACTGTACGGCCCGCCTGTGGGCCTGGGCTTGGACACTCTTGTATTTGTATGGCTGGATGTTCTGTTTTTTGCCCCGGTTGCCGTTTGTCCCCTGCTCTGTCCCTGGTTTTGTGTTGGTCCCTGTCCCGGTCGTTGTCTCTGTGCGTGTCTGCATACCTGTCCGTGTAATTGTGTCTGGTGGTGTACTTTCTGTCCCTGTCCCCGTGTCGGTTCCCCAAGTCACTTTCCACTTTGTCCCCGTGCATATGTCCATCGTCCATCACTTCCTCGCCTCTGCCGCACTCTCAGTCCCTAGCCCTGCTCCTGTTCCTGGTCCCAGTCCAGTCCCGCCTAGTCCTGCTTCCCGCTTCCAGGCAGTCCCTAGTTTTGGTCCCGTTCCCCCTGTGTCTTTCCCCTTTGCTGAACCCCTGCCTTTTAGTCTCATTGCCCCTGGATCTTCTTCCAATCACGTTCCCTCGGCCTGCCCAGTTCTGTCAAGCCCTATGTCTAAAGTCCCGGCTCCTTTCTATGCCCCTTTGATTGCTACGGTGTCCTAGTTTCTTGTTTTCCTCTGTTCTGTGTTTTCCTCGGTTTTGTGTGTAAATTTTGTATTGCGTGCCCCGGAGAGGCACGTTTTGGGGGTTTCTGTAACGGTTGGCTCCGCTCTCCGCCCCTGTTTCTGTATCGTCCTCTAGTCCCGCCCTGTTTCTATGGTTACCCTTCTGTTTGTCACGCCCTGTCCTGATCATTCCCAGCTGTCTCTCGTTGTTGGTTTGTATTTATACTCCCTCTATGTCTCTTGTCACTTGTGGGTTATTGTGTGAATGTCTAGGTCCTAGTATTCTCGTGTTGTTATGTCTCTAGTTTGTTCAGTCTGCTAAGCTCCGTTTCTGTGTTCATGTATTTTCCGGGCATCGAGGTTTGTGTCGCGTTCCTATGTTTGGTTATGTTACTTAATGTTTCTGTATTGTAGTGTCGTTTATTGTTGTGTCTATGTTTAACTACCTGTTCTTCCCTGTGTTTGTAATTACGTTTGTTCCTGTTTCCTTGAGTTCTCTATGTATCGCCTTGTTAGTGTATCGTCTGTCGTGTGGTTACGCAGTCGTCTATTCCGTATGGTTTCGTAGTTCTCGTTAAGTTGTTCATTCGTGGTTCCCCTTTCTGTTTAGTTTATTCTAGTGTCGTTCTGTTGTCTTGGGTTCTCTTAGTAGCTGTCGTTATTTGGTTATCATTATGTTCTTGTGTTATTAAATATATTCATTAATGTTCCCTCATGTCCGTGTTCGTCTGCCCTGCATAGTTTATGTAAATATCTACGTGCTCCTGCGCCTGCGTCACACCCCGTTAAGTACAACCGTGACACTACTACTGATCACACTGCAATCATTTATCCCCTACTACTGATCACACTGCAGTCATTTATCCCCTACTACTGATCACACTGCAGTCATTTATCCCCTACTACTGATCACACTGCAATCATTTATCCCCCTACTGATACTGTCATTTATCACACTGCAGTCATTTATCCCCCCTACTACTGATCACTACTGATCAGTCATTTATATCCCCCTACTACTGATCACACTGCAGTCATTTATCCCCTACTACTGATCACACTGCAGTCATTTATCCCCTACTACTGATCACACTGCAGTCATTTATCCCCTACTACTGATCACACTGCAGTCATTTATCCCCTACTACTGATCACACTGCAATCATTTATCCCCCTACTACTGATCACACTGCAGTCATTTATCCCCTACTACTGATCACACTGCAATCATTTATCCCCTACTACTGATCACACTGCAGTCATTTATCCCCTACTACTGATCACACTGCAGTCATTTATCCCCTACTACTGATCACACTGCAGTCATTTATCCCCTACTACTGATCACACTGCAGTCATTTATCCCCTACTACTGATCACACTGCAGTCATTTATCCCCTACTACTGATCACACTGCAGTCATTTATCCCCTACTACTGATCACACTGTCATTTATCCTACTACTGATCACACTGCAATCATTTATCCCCTACTACTGATCACACTGCAGTCATTTATCCCCTACTACTGATCACACTGCAATCATTTATCCCCTACTACTGATCACACTGCAGTCATTTATCCCCTACTACTGATCACACTGCAGTCATTTATCATTTATCCCCTACTACTGATCACACTGCAGTCATTTATCCCTACTACTGATCACACTGCAGTCATTTATCACTACTGATCACCCAGTCATTTATCCCCTACTACTGATCACACTGCAGTCATTTATCCCCTACTACTGATCACACTGCAGTCATTTATCCCCTACTACTGATCACACTGCAGTCATTTATCCCCTACTACTGATCACACTGCAGTCATTTATCCCCTACTACTGATCACACTGCAGAGCAGTGAGCACCACATTAGGAATGTAGGTGGAGCCTTGGGTGCCAAACTTGTGTGTCATCTGAGCAAATCTCACAAGAGGTTCTGCAGTGCTGAAGGTCCATCATACCACTAGATGTTTCTAATAAAGTGTCTGTCCAGTGTATGTGTTCGTTGTACACTCGGGAAAGTTAGCACTCCTAATCTTCTGCAGTCGCCTGGTGTTTTTTACAACTTCCTCTGCCTGTGCATATGTTTGCCAAGCTGAGATCATTACAGAGAGAGTTCAGAGCGATTTAATCATATTCAGAAGTTGAGGGAGAACCATAGAGGGGGGGCCATAGGCAGTGATGTGTGTGGAGTGATGGGACAGGACCCCTGCTGCCCCCTGCTGCCCCCTGCTGTCAGGATGGTCTGTGCGTCTTCGCCTCTCTAATCACTGAACATGTGGTTAGAGGAGAAGCCTTCTGCTGTTCGCTCAGTCAGCGCAGAGGGATGAAACACTTCAGCTTCTGAGTTGTTGTCAAGTGGCAAATTAGGTAGAGACTCAAAAAATAAATCCTGCAAACAAAATATTAGAATAGATCATTGAAACTGCTGCTGCGTGAACACGTGTGCCAGTTCCCAGACATGAGTCTTGTGTTTGAGAGGAGGAGACAGAATGGGTAGCTGACAAAGCGCTAGTTTCTGCTTCAGCACAGACATATTTCTGGGTTTCAGTTCTTCTGTCAGGGCATGGCCTTGTCTGCACGTGTGCACAGATGCTGCTGTGTGATGAGATTTATTTCCACCAACGTGTTGATCTGGACAGCACAGCCACTCATGTTGTCATATAAATTACAGTCTATCTTATAGGCAGCAGGATATGTATCAGTCTCACTCTCCACCAGTCTCACTCTCCTCCTCACCAGTCTCACTCTCCTCCTCACCAGTCTCACTCTCCTCATCAGTCTCACTCTCCTCCTCACCAGTCTCACTGTCCTCATGGGGAGTTCTTGTTTGCCTCGCTTTACAAAATTATCTTCAAAATTGTTTCATTTTATTTTGGTCTTCAGGAAGTAAATCATATTACCTCACTGGGGATGAGAGATAGTGGGGATGGGGCATGTTGTCTGTGTAGTTTGTAATTGCATCATAGTTTATGAATATGCATTAGTTCATAGTTTATGCATATGCATTAGTTCTTGGGAGGATTTATTCATTTAGTATGACAAGTTTTCACTGACATCTACAGAAGGATAATTCATGCATGTTCAACTCCACATCCATAAAGAGAATGGCAGATTAACCCTTTCAGTTTGATTTGTCAAATTTGCACTTTATGTAAATAATTATTATAATTGTGTCCCATCACACCATGCACAGAGAATTCTTTTACCACTGGTTTGAATTTCTTATTCTGGTAACTTTTTTACATTTTTCAAAGGTTCATGTGGGTCATGGCAGAGGCAGACACAGTGGGAGAGACGTCCGGGGTGTGTGTGGATCAACGATGTGTTGTTGAGCACAGAAATGTCGCTCTGGGGTGTGTGGGACAGCCACGTGACTCTGGGGTGTGTGGGACAGCCACGTGACTCTACCCATGTTCTACCCATGTCTGTGTGGCTTTTCTCTAGGGTCTCTGGTTTCTTCCCACATGTCCAACAAATGGAGGTTATGTTAACTGGCTATCCCAAATAAATTGACTTGGTGAGTGTGTGAATGTGTGTCCCTGCATGTCCAGTGGTGGGTGGTGCTCTGTCCTGGGTGTGGTCCTCTCTCCCCTCCCTGTGTCTGTATGTCCAGTGGTGGATGGTGCTCTGTCCTGGGTGTGGTCCTTTCTCCCCTCCCTGTGTCTGTATGTCCAGTGGTGGACGGTGCTCTGTCCTGGGTGTGGTCCTCTCTCCCCTCCCTGTGTCTGTATGTCCAGTGGTGGATGGTGCTCTGTCCTGGGTGGTGTCCTCTCTCCCTCCCTGTGTCTGTATGTCCAGTGGTGGATGGTGCTCTGTCCTGGGTGTGGTCCTCTCTCCCCTCCCTGTGTCTGTATGTCCAGTGGTGGATGGTGCTCTGTCCTGGGTGGTGTCCTCTCTCCCCTCCCTGTGTCTGTATGTCCAGTGGTGGATGGTGCTCTGTCCTGGGTGTGGTCCTCTCTCCCCTCCCTGCACCCGGTTCAGTCCCCCAGAGGGCAGAGCTTTCAGGTTGAGAGAACGCTGTATGCGATTGGCTGCTGCTTCTTGCCGGTTTGTGACTGGGTGTAAAACTTGTGTATATTAATTGTAAAGTGACCTTGGGTTCTCTGAAAGATGCAATATAAATGTAAAATGAAAATCCACTCGCTCTTTCTCATGACTGTGTGAAGAAGCACATTCACATGTCATTGGTGTAGGCTGGAGCAGTGGGGAGAAGTTGACAACTGAGGGGAGCTACAAACAGTACATGCTCAGCTGAGATTCAAACCTGAGTCACACAGGCACATCTGTCTCAGCTCAGATTCAAACCTGAGTCACACAGGCACATCTGTCTCAGCTGAGATTCAAACCTGAGTCACACAGGCACATCTGTCTCAGCTGAGATTCAAACCTGAGTCACACAGGCACATCTGTCTCAGCTGAGATTCAAACCTGAGTCACACAGGCACATCTGTCTCAGCTGAGATTCAAACCTGAGTCACACAGGCACATCTGTCTCAGCTGAGATTCAAACCTGAGTCACACAGGCACATCTGTCTCAGCTGAGATTCAAACCTGAGTCACACAGGCACATCTGTCTCAGCTGAGATTCAAACCTGAGTCACACAGGCACATCTGTCTTAGCTGAGATTCAAACCTGAGTCACACAGGCACATCTGTCTCAGCTGAGATTCAAACCTGAGTCACACAGGCACATCTGTCTTAGCTGAGATTCAAACCTGAGTCACACAGGCACATCTGTCTCAGCTGAGATTCAAACCTGAGTCACACAGGCACATCTGTCTCAGCTGAGATTCAAACCTGAGTCACACAGGCACATCTGTCTTAGCTGAGATTCAAACCTAAGTCAGGCACATCTTTGTCAGCTAGGGCACATTGAAGCATCTGGCTTTTTTCTGATTGTGTATAATCTGTCCTGGATTAGTAATGGAAACTGAAACGTGCATTTATATATGTTTTACAAGCACACATAGACATACACACAATGTAACGTTGTGAGGATGGCGGAGGGCGTGTGCTAGTGTGGGCGTCTCCCCTGGGGGCGGGACCAGCTCACCACAGCACACAAGAGGCACACAGAAAGGAGAGTAGGATCGGGAGTGAGACAGCGATGCAAATTAAAATGTAAATACTTGACCAAATACGCCAAGGCTACTTTACAAAATTTGAGGTGATTCACCCCAGCTTTAGATCTCTAGATCTTTTGATGTTTTATCCTGACAATCTGCCCATTCTATTAGAAGAACAGAAAGAAAGCACGCCTTTAGCTGCCTTTAGCTGCCTTTAGCTGCCTTTAGCTGCCTTTAGCTGCCTTTAGCTGCCTTTAGCTGCCTTTAGCTGCCTTTAGCTGCCTTTAGCTGCCTTTAGCTGCCCCCACCCACACGAGAGGCAGAGCGTAGGCCCACAAACATCTTTATGTCCCTGTTATGTCTGTCTGTAACTGTTGTTTTTCTGTTATCTTTCTTCTTCTTTACTTTTCCTTCCTTTTCACATTTCTCATCTTGACTTCAAATATTCTAGCATGCTCATTACAGTTATTTTCATGTTACATGTTCTATATTAGAGGTCTTCATTTCTTTAAAGTTTAATATTTCTTTGGCAATACTGTGAATATTGTAGTGCCTATAAAGCTTATTAAATTGATAAGTTAAATTGAGAGTGAGAGAGAGAAGGACAGAGACAGTGAGAGAGAGAAAGAGAGAGAGAGAGGTAAGAGTAAAATCACCACAGACGTGAGGGTTGTGGTTACACAGACGTGAGGGTTGTGGTTACACAGACGTGAGGGCTGTGGCTACACAGACGTGAGACGTGAGGGCTGTGGCTACACAGACGTGAGGGCTGTGGTTACACAGACGTGAGGGTTGTGGTTACACAGACGTGAGGGCTGTGGTTACACAGACGTGAGGGTTGTGGCTACACAGACGTGAGGGCTGTGGTTACACAGACGTGAGGGTTGTGGCTACACAGACGTGAGGGCTGTGGCTACACAGACGTGAGGGTTGTGGTTACACAGACGTGAGGGCTGTGGCTACACAGACGTGAGGGTTGTGGTTACACAGACGTGAGGGCTGTGGCTACACAGACGTGAGGGTTGTGGTTACACAGACGTGAGGGCTGTGGCTACACAGACGTGAGAACTGTGGTTACAAAAGGAAGACTCGGGCCATGATTTGGGTTAACAATAATAAGGGTCTCTAGCAGGGCCAGACTGAGATGGTTGTTCAGGCCAGGAATGCACAATGGAGCATTGAATGTTAAAATTTAACGGCTTATTTATAGTTAGTTAAGGTGCCTTAGGCTGTAAAACACAACTAAAGCAGTCTAAAACTAAAGTTGTTCGTTCATGGCAGAGCTGTCGAAGTGCTAAGAGCTAAGCCAGCTAAGACACACTTATGATTGTAACATAACCTGACGGCCTGTCCATGCCTGGTCTCTAGTAACTGCTGGAAATTGTCTCTTCTTGTCCTGTATACCAAACAAACCCAGCCCACCCAACGCGCAAACCACACCGGCTCCAGCCCGTTGCGTGTTTGGAATATTGTGGTGGGTAACAATGTTGATTTTCCTAAGGAATACTGGGGTTTAAACCCCATCAGGTACTGTATGCAAGTCCAAGTGCTGTATGTCATACCCGTAAGAGTCCTTGGGCAATACCAGTACACTCTCCTACCTGTGTAACGTGATGGAAATTGTGAGACCTTCTGCATGTATACATGGTCTGTGAGGGCTGGAGTCAAAAGAGGAAAAATGGAAGGAGGTGTTAACAGGAGCGTGGAGGTGTCATCGGGAGCGTGGAGGTGTCATCGGGAGCGTGGAGGTGTCATCGAGAGTGATTAGGTGTAAACAGGAGTGAGTAAACAGGAGTGAGGAGGTGTAAACATGTTGTGCTTTAAGAGAATAACTGCATTAACGGCCAGATCACCCATCACGGTGACAAAGTGACAAAGCATGAGGATAAAGAGGAAGTATCCAGAATATGAAGGACATTAAAACGTACACATACTATAACAATCAAGTATTATACAGCATTATGATACTCATTCTCCAGAATATGCTACATGTACTTCTAGCGCTTCTAGTACGGTGAGTATGGTGAGCACGGCGAGTATGGTGAGCGCGGCGAGTATGAGTATGGTGAATATGGTGAGGACAGTGAACAGCTGGTGCCTCTAAGGAACAGTGATGTTTTGTGATATTAGACCTTGTAATGTGCCCCAAAGGCTAACTCGTGAACATGAGCCTTTTCTATGCAAATCAAAAAAAAAAGTAAAAATATTTGTTTGCATGCAAACAAAATGCATAATTAGATGATAATTCATTGAGATCTGTAAGTCAGTTACCATGGATTAAAGATGACTGTAATAAGAAGCAGATAACAGAAAATGTTGCTGTGTTAAATGTGCCCAAGAAGCACTGGCAGGTTCATGACGGTGTGATGGGTCTGGCTGTTCAGTAGTTGACACTGAAGTTAATGACACAAGCGGATCAGAAAGGATGAACCTCCACCCCCCCCCCCCCTTCCACTCACAGCCACCCTCACAAACCCCATTCACTCCCCTGACACTGCTGGAGAGGGGGAGGAGAAAGGGAGAGAGAGGTGTTCAGGTGCACACCCGTGTGGGCAGAATTAGATTTATGGGCTGGACTGAGGCCCAGTGGGATGTGATCACTCGTCTGGGGGAGGGACGGAGAGATGGGCGTAATCTGATTCAGTCTGGATTTAGGAGTGTTGCTTTAACAGCAAACAGAACCAGCGATAAACACATAGCGTGATAATGAGGAAAGACAATGGGTCACAGCACAGAGAAGGAGGGAGGATAGAGGATGGATCAGCTGAAAGGAAAGAGGGTGGGGAGGGAGGGGGAGGGGATTGAGGGAGTGGGGGAGAGGGGTGGGGGGAGGGAGAGGAAGAGGAGGGGGAGGGGCAGAGGAGGGGAGGAGAGGGGCAGGGGGGAGGGGAGGGGAGTGGTAGGGCGTGATAGACTCGGGTAATTTTAGGGTCTTTGTTCTTGTCTGGGGTGACTCTAGTTCATCAGGAGACTCCAGTATGTCTGCTCGTATGTCTGAGGGAGAGAAGGAGTAAGAGAAGGGGGGGGAGGTGGTGGAGAGAAAAGGGGAGAACAGAGAGGTAAAGACTACCGTTTGATACCTTTGCGCTGTGATAAGGCTGGCACCTTGTGACACATTCAAAGAGACAAAGTGACCCAGAACGAAAGCTGACAGACGTCTCTGAGACACATTTCTCAAGGACTAGCTGACAGACGTCTCTGGGACACATTTCTCAAGGACTAGCTGACGGACGTCTCTGGGACACATTTCTCATGGACGAACTGACGGACGTCTCTGGGACACATTTCTCATGGACGAACTGACGGACGTCTCTGGGACACATTTCTCATGGACAAGCTGACAAACGTCTCTGGGACACATTTCTCATGGACACTGGGGTCATTCATAAACACCAGGAAACAGCTCCATGAGATTATGCATCTAAGACAAAAACTTGTCTTAAAGTAGCTCCTCAAATTTGCTCAACATACCCTTTGGTGTGATAGGCCATAACTGATAAAGACTTGATTAAATCCAGGATGTGAATATCCTGTTCCACCACATCCTAAAGGTGATCTATTGGGTTTAGATCTGGTTACCGTGGAGGCTATTTGAGTATAGTGAACGCGGGGTAGGGGCGGAACATGGGTGAGGCTACAGCCCTGGTAGCCACCTACTGTGTCCTCCCAACCCCCCTATGAATTGTGCATAAATGGGTTTTTATTGAATTTATAAATAGTTTAAATGAAAATCATCACTGCTGAGATGTTTTTCAATGATCAAAGAAAACCTCTGAAAGTGCTATGTGTATAAAGATAATCATTTATTCATTGTAGTGGGCTGGTTTGTTTGAACACTTGCAGTCAGACATGAAGCTGACAGCAGAAAAACTTTTGCTGATGCTTGTGAAAAAGAGGAGACGATTCATCTTGCACTGATGAAATGTTCTTTTATCTGCCATTTTCTATAGGCTAATTGGAGCGGTGACTAGTGAAATCACAGAGCTGTTTGCATTCAATGCTGCACCTCTCAGTTTGCCCTTATTTCCCCACACAGTTTCTGCCTCACCCCTCCAGCCACAGATTAGTTCTCATGGCTTGACTTCGAAGCTTAATCGGGGCACAGGGACAGACTTCTGTGTGTTCTACAACACACCTCTGTGTGTTCTATGAAAATGTAGCATTAACTAATCGCATATTTCACCAGGTTAAAGCAAGTTCATAGATCTGCATTTGGGCATGAGCCACACACACCACAAATGCTCACACACACACCTGCACAAACACAACCACATGTATACACACACATGCACGTATGTGCAAACACCCCTGCCACCCTCCTTATCTGCCTGCAACTAAGAATGCTATATTATACCAACTTCAGCCCGAAACGATTTGTCCTCTCAGAGACGTCAGTTTGGGTTTAGCCTTTGATACTGGCTGGGTCCCACTATCCCACTTCCCCTGTAGGGTTGCCAGATCCATCCTAACTCATTTCCCCTTTGAGTGATTTGGACAGCCACATTAAAATGCAAATTCCTCCTGCCTTGCTTATTGCCGATTTGTCATTTCTCCTGTCCGATTTGTCATAAGACACTGCAGTGGTCTGAGACTGTAATGACCTAGAGTGGGGGGGAGGGACGTGTATGAACCCAGTGGAAGAGCCACTGCAGTGGTGAGGGAGTGAGCCTACTGTATATGACACTAGAGTGGGGACACTAGAGTGGGGGAGTGAACCTGTATGACACCACAGTGAGGGAGGGAGTGAGCCTACTGTATATGACACTAGAGTGGGGGAGGGAGTGAGCCTACTGTATATGACACTAGAGTGGGGGAGGGAGTGAGCCTACTGTATATGACACTAGAGTGGGGGAGGGAGTGAACCTGTAAGACACTGCAGTGGTGAGGGAGTGAGCCTACTGTATATGACACTAGAGTGGGGGGAGAGAGTGAACGTGTATGACACCACAGTGAGGGAGGGAGTGAGCCTACTGTATATGACACTAGAGTGGGGGAGGGAGTGAACCTGGGAGTGGTGAGGGAGCCTACTGTATATGACACTAGTGAGGGAGTGAACCTGGGGAGTGGTGGGGGAGTGGGGGGGAGTGAGCCTACTGTATATGACACTAGGGAGTGAGGGGGGGGAGAGGAGTGAGCGTGTATGACACCACAGTGAGGGAGGGAGTGAGCCTACTGTATATGACACTAGAGTGGGGAGGGAGCCACTGTATATGACAGAGTGGGGGGGGAGGGTGAACCTGTAAGACACTGCAGTGGTGAGGGAGTGAGCCTACTGTATATGACACTAGAGTGGGGGAGGGAGTGAGCCTACTGTATATGACACTAGAGTGGGGGAGGGAGTGAGCCTATATGACACTACAGTGGGGAGGGAGTGAGCCTACTGTATATGACACTAGAGGGGGGAGAGAGTGAACGTGTATGACACCACAGTGAGGGAGGGAGTGAGCCTACTGTATATGACACTAGAGTGGGGGAGGGAGTGAGCCTATATGACACTACAGTGGGGAGGGAGTGAACCTGTATGACACCACAGTTGGGGAGGGAGTGAGCATGTATGACACTGCAGTTTTGGGGAAGTCTCCTCACTACAAGCTAAATGTTCAGCAGATATAAAAGTACTGTAGCGCCTTTTCCAGCTGTCCGTTGGTCCTGTTTTTTTTACGTCTTCCATCCCACAAGCTGTGCTGGCTGCCTCTGCCCCACAACTTTACCAAAATAGCAGCGAGTGAAGCAGTTTGCTCAACTCCAAATGCCATTAACCAGAGATGAGCATCTGGTCACCTCAGTGGGAGTCACACCCCATAAACACGAGATGCCTGCACCCACAGCACCAGCAAACGCTCCCAGCTGTGAATGTGTTCAGCAGGGTCAACCAGCCAATGAGACGGCTACCCCAGTGTCAACCAACCAATGACACGGCTACCCCAGGGTCAACCAGCCAATGAGACCCCTCACAGTCCACCCCACACAGCTGCTGCTCTGTGCATCAACTCTCTTCAACAGGAAGGAGAGCGTATGTGACGTTTGCCACGGTGACTGTAGCTACGGTGAAGGGTCAGAGGACCCGAATCATACTGTTCATTAAATATGTAAAGCTCTTGTCCCTGAAAAAAGAACATCCAGATTTTTGGGCTTTTTGAGAATCGAGGACTTTCAGCATGTTCGTACAAGTCAAGTGTTTGAACACAGCTGCTCTCACTTTAATTCGACATGTTGGTGTGATGCCTGGCTGTGCCTCTACCTGTCAGTCCTGCCTCAGTGTTTTTCCTTTCTCTCCTAGTTGTTTGTAACCCCGCCTCTCATTTGCATTCCCAGGTGTGTCCTGTTGGTTTCCTTAATGTTACTGTGTATTTAAGCCCTAGTGTCTGTGTGTCCTGGCCTGTCTTTATGCCCTTCATTAAACCTCGTTCTGCTCAGCACATGCGTCTGACTCATCGCTCCATGATGCCCCAGGTGGAGAGAGAGATCAGTGTTGGACTGTGAGGGGTGTGGCAGGTGGAGAGAGAGATCAGTGTTGGACTGTGAGGGGTGTGGCAGGTGGAGAAAGAGATCAGTGCTGGACCATGAGGGGTGTGGCAGGTGGAGAGACAGATCAGTGCTGGACTGTGAGGGGTGTGGCAGGTGGAGAAAGAGATCAGTGCTGGACCATGAGGGGTGTGGCAGGTGGAGAGAGAGATCAGTGCTGGACCATGAGGGGTGTGGCAGGTGGAGAGATGCTGGACTGTGATCAGGTGCTGGACTGCCGTGAGGGGTGTGGCAGGTGGAGAGAGAGATCAGTGCTGGACCATGAGGGGTGTGGCAGGTGGAGAGAGAGATCAGTGCTGGACCAGGGGTGTGGCAGGTGGGTGTGCTGGCAGGTGGAGAGAGAGATCAGTGCTGGACTGTGAGGGGTGTGGCAGGTGGAGAGAGATCAGTGCTGGACTGTGAGGGGTGTGGCAGGTGGAGAGAGAGATCAGTGCTGGACTGTGAGGGGTGTGGCAGGTGGAGAGAGAGATCAGTGCTGGACCATGAGGGGTGTGGCAGGTGGAGAGAGAGATCAGTGCTGGACTGTGAGGGGTGTGGCAGGTGGAGAGAGAGATCAGTGCTGGACTGTGAGGGGTGGGGAAAGAGTCAGTGCTGGACTGTGAGGGGGTGGAGAGAGAGATCAGTGCTGGACCGTGAGGGGTGTGGCAGGTGGAGAGAGAGATCAGTGCTGGACTGTGAGGGGTGATCAGTGCTGGACCAGGTGGAGAGAGAGATCAGTGCTGGACTGTGGGGTGTGGGGTGGAGAGAGTGGCAGGTGGACTGTGGGAGAGAGAGATCAGTGCTGGACCGTGAGGGGTGTGGCAGGTGGAGAGAGAGATCAGTGTGCTGAGAGAGGTGACAGTGCTGGACTGTGAGGGGGTGGAGGGGTGGAGAAAGAGATCAGTGCTGGACCATGGGGGTGTGGCAGGGAGAGAGAGATCAGTGCTGGACTCAATGGAGGGGCGTGGCAGGTGGAGAGAGATCAGTGCTGGACTGTGAGGGGTGTGGCAGGTGGAGAGAGAGATCAGTGCTGGACCGTGAGGGGTGTGGCAGGTGGAGAGAGAGATCAGTGCTGGACCATGAGGGGTGTGGCAGGTGGAGAGAGAGATCAGTGCTGGACTGTGAGGGGTGTGGCAGGTGGAGAGAGAGATCAGTGCTGGACTGTGAGGGGTGTGGCAGGTGGAGAGAGAGATCAGTGCTGGACTGTGAGGGGTGTGGCAGGTGGAGAGAGAGATCAGTGCTGGACCGTGAGGGGTGTGGCAGGTGGAGAGAGAGATCAGTGTTGGACCATGAGGGGTGTGGCAGGTGGAGAGAGAGATCAATGCTGGACTGTGAGGGGTGTGGCAGGTGGAGAGAGAGATCAGTGCTGGACCGTGAGGGGCGTGGCAGGTGGAGGGAGATGAGTGCTGGACAATGAGAGGTGTGGCAGGCGAAGAGAGAGATCAGTGCTGTATCAATAGGGGTGTGGCAGGTGGAGAGAGAGATCAGTGCTGGACCATGAGAGGTGTGGCAGGCAGAGAGAGAGATCAGTGCTGGACCGTGAGGGGCGTGGTAGCTGGTGGGTCTGGGGATGGAGTGGTTATCTCCAGTGGCTCAGGCCAGCACCAGCAACATGTCTTGGACCTCTTGCCTGGCACCAGAGCTCTCTAACCAGGTCCCTTAAAGTCCCTTAAAGCTCTCTAACCAAGTCCCTTAAAGTCCCTTAAAGCTCTCTAACCAGGTCCCTTAAAGTCCCTTAAAGCTCTCTAACCAAGTCCCTTAAAGTCCCTTAAAGCTCTCTAACCAGGTCCCTTAAAGTCCCTTAAAGCTCTCTAACCAGGTCCCCCTCTAACCAGGTCCCTTAAAGTCCCTTAAAGCTCTCTAACCAGGTCCCTTAAAGTCCCTTAAAGCTCTCTAACCAGGTCCCTTAAAGTCCCTTAAAGCTCTCTAACCAGGTCCCTTAAAGTCCCTTAAAGCTCTCTAACCAGGTCCCTTAAAGCTCTCTAACCAGGCTCTCTAACCAGGTCCCTTAAAGTCCCTTAAAGCTCTCTAATTAAGTCCCTTAAAGTTTGTTTTTGTCTGACAAACAGGCTCTGGGAAGTGTGTGTACTGCCATATGCTTTCATTTAAGCTCATTTAGGCTGTACACTTTCATTAAACGGCATCTTTAGAGCTTGGCTGTTTCCGCTAGCACCTGATCCAGTTAATGATGTGTTTATTATTTGTCTTTTTATATTAGTGGACAAAAATGTATTAGCTTAAGACTGAATTCCTGAGGCCACTGTCATTTTAAGAAGCACCTGAACTGGATGTCGAGTGTGTTTGGCAATTCAAACACAGAATCACATCGTCCTGTTCAAAGACATGTGATGGCGCAACAGAAACTGCACCATGCGAACCATTAGGCAGTGTTTACAGCTGCAGGCTTTCAGACCTGTAGAGTTAGACAGCAGCTCCCTGTGTTTGGGTCGGGCTTCCCGTGGCAGATCCAGACAGCAGCTCCCTGTGTTTGGGTCGGGGTTCCCGTGGCAGATCCAGACAGCAGCTCCCTGTGTTTGGGTCGGGTTTCCCGTGGCAGATCCAGACAGCAGCTCCCTGTGTTTGGGTCGGGCTTCCCGTGGCAGATCCAGACAGCAGCTCCCTGTGTTTGGGTCGGGTTTCCCGTGGCAGATCCAGACAGCAGCTCCCTGTGTTTGGGTCGGGTTTCCGTGGCAGAGCCAGACAGCAGCTCCCTGTGTTTGGGTCGGGCTTCCCGTGACAGATCCAGACAGCAGCTCCCTGTGTTTGGGTCGGGCTTCCCGTGGCAGATCCAGACAGCAGCTCCCTGTGTTTGGGTCGGGTTTCCCGTGGCAGATCCAGACAGCAGCTCCCTGTGTTTGGGTCGGGTTTCCCGTGGCAGATCCAGACAGCAGCTCCCTGTGTTTGGGTCGGGTTTCCCGTGGCAGATCCAGACAGCAGCTCCCTGTGTTTGGGTCGGGCTTCCCGTGGCAGATCCAGACAGCAGCTCCCTGTGTTTGGGTCGGGCTTCCCGTGGCAGATCCAGACAGCTCCCTGTGTTTGGGTCGGGTTTCCCGTGGCAGATCCAGACAGCAGCTCCCTGTGTTTGGGTCGGGTTTCCCGTGGCAGATCCAGACAGCAGCTCCCTGTGTTTGGGTCGGGCTTCCTGTGGCAGATCGAGCATCGTCTCAACTCGGATGTTGAGTGAAAATGGCCCTGTGACTTTTCCATGACAACAGCCTGCAGCAGTTTGTTGTCTGACAGTCCAGTGATTGGTCACCTCCCCTCATCAGCGGTGGAACAAAGAACTCTGTTTAATTACTCAGAACATTATTTTCACAAAGATTTAATTGAACGGAAATAATTTCAGAGTGTGGCTTGGAGATAATAATAATAATAATAACAATAATAATTTCAGAGTGTGGTCTGGTGCCTGACTGCGTGCTCTCACTTTCACCAGCAGGTGAAATTCAACTCCTTTGAAAAATTATTACTTATTTTATTACTACCCCACGACCCAACCCAGAGATATTGTATATTTGCAGTTTAGAGTAACTGCATTAGGCTAGCGAGTCCACCTGCCAGGTTCATGTATAATGTGCTCATTACCTCGCTGGTGTCCTCTTCACCTTTCCAGTGAATTGATTTACAGAAGACCAGGAGTCTGCTCTCCTTAAGCACAGTGTAATGGGCTGTCTATGCATACATTATTAATGCACATTGCAATTCAATACGAAACCTACACTGGGGTGTTTTGGGTTGGCTGCACTGATTGGTCTCATGTCTAATGAGGCTTTATTATCCTATAGAAGGGTTAACTACAGGGAGCTCTTTAGGAAGTCTGCCATATATTACTGTGTAATTGTAGTAGATTACTGGCTTATTATAGTATATTACTGTCTAAATGTAGTATGTTACTGTCTTATTGTAGTATATTATTGTATTATTGTGCTATATTACTGTCTTGTTGTACTGTATTACTGTCTTATTGTGGTATATTATTGTCTTATTGTGGTATATTACTGTCTTGTTGTACTGTATTATTGTCTTATTGTGATATATTATTGTCTTTATTGTGGTATATTACTGTCTTATTGTGGTATATTATTGTCTTATTGTGGTATATTATTGTCTTATTGTGGTATATTATTGTCTTTATTGTGGTATATTACTGTCTTGTTGTGGTATATTATTGTCTTTATTGTGGTATATTACTGTCTTATTGTGGTATATTATTGTCTTTATTGTGGTATATTATTGTCTTATTGTGGTATATTATTGTCTTTATTGTGGTATATTACTGTCTTGTTGTGTCCCCAAATCAATCCCAGAACATTCTGGCCTTTCTGCCTGTTTTCCAGACTTAATTTTAAGTTATTTGAACTTGTGCTCTCATTGTCATTATCCATGACTGGTTAACAGCATTTGTGTGGTGGACTCTCTCTCTCTCTCTCTCTGTCTCTCCCTCTATCTTTCTCTCTCTCCCAGTGTGTGTGTGTGTGTGTGACCCACTACATATTTTGCAAATTACAGACTGCAGAACTCACCACATAATGGCTATTCTTCAGTGTATTGTATTTGCATGGCCAGCAGTATAATGGAAGGCCCTGTCAACAGTGTTGGTGTGGTGGTGTCTCATCCATACACACTTATCTGGCTTCTTCCTTCCGCATAACTGGTTTGAGACACTATACAATCAAAAAAACTGAAGGACTGAATTCACCCATCTGTTCTCTAAATAATTAAAGGTCATGGTGAAATGAGATTATCTCTCATACAGTAAGTAACATACAGACTGAGTCCTACAAGAGCCTCTTGCTAAATTTTTATGTAGTTTATGCTGGTATGCCAGATTACAATTGTCTGCAGGTCACTGTAATTCAGCAGGAGCAGTTCTGGCAGTAGGGATGGTGCTGACCATGGTGCTGAAATACCCAGCCTATATTTACCTACTGAACATACAGAATCAATCCACACAATTTCAGAAATTGTACTGAACTCCCACTGAATTCCAATGGGCTTGATGTTTCAAGAGTCTCAACTGTGTAACATGTAAGACATACAAAAGTTATGATTAGACACAGAGCTATAGAAGCTGCACTTATAGTATACGGTGTCTAATGAATTCTCATAAAATTAACAGAATGTATTGGTCCTGCTCTTTGTAAGACTTTAAATACACATTGTTGTGATTAAGATAATCTTGACCCCAAAGATATACCATATGTAGTATCCTTCTAGACATGCCTGAAGAGTACAACATATCAGTGATCTGCACTGATCGCCCAGAACAGGGAGCATCGGTACAGATGTAGACCTCACACTTCCTCTGTAGTGTGACCATGAAAACAGAACCATCACACTTACAGCACGAGTGTCTTTTTATCATGGTAATGGTCTTAAACACATGATCAGCCATGGGGAAGCACAGCCCCATCCTGCACACTACTCAGTAGCTCCAATAAACCACTTTAATTATACTCTCTGTTTCTCATCTTCCCTCATCATTACCGGCGAGACCCAGACACAGATCCTCATGATGAAAAACTAATCAGAACCTCAACCTGGACACATTCCTGGCTTTCAGATGAAGTGTGTGGGTGTGTATATATATATATATATATATATATATATATATATATATATATATTATACCCACACACTTAATCTAATCACTCCTTCTCTTTCACTCCCTCTCTGAGAGGAATGACCTTCTCTCACAAAGTTTGAGTGATGAGGGCCCTGGGATGAGGCGTTATGGCACCCACCAGGCCAGATGGCCCTGTTTATGGTCCTGTTTGTGGTCCTGTTTATGGTCCTGCTTGTTCACCATGGCCCACATCTCACTATCTCATTATCACCATCTCGTTATCTCACTATCACTATCTCACTATCAGCATCCCACTATCTCACTATCACCATCCAACCATCTCTTTGAAATTCATGAACAGATTATATCCAAGGGTGCTCAAAATTTCCAGGATTCTTATAACTCCCTATTCCAAGATAAATGCTGGATTCTAACATATCCCAGAGGAAGCAGCTCTTTGAGACCAGTCTAGGGTCACCACGTTTGACAATATTCTAACCAGGGGAAGGACCATTATCCTCTGTGAAGAATATAAGACCATCTGGTCTTGGAGCCACGGTTCTACCAAGCCCTTTCCTCTTTATCCAGCTTACAATAGGTTGTATCACCAAGACTCTGGAATAAAGTTAAATGCACAGGCCAGATATCTGTACTGTCTGAACACCATGTGACCTGTGTTTGTGTGTGATGTATGACAGCTTCTCCCCTTTGGTGAGCTGTACATTTATCTAGAACTATAACAATCCAGCATTATGATTAAATAGAAGTAATGCCACCCGTACTGTGATGACATCAAGGGTAATGATGAAGTAAGGGGTTGAATAAACTTGCTAAGTCGTAATATGAGATCTCTACCAAGCTTGTATAACTGGACAGCTTAGGTTCCCTCATGTGTTTAGGTGTTAATGTGTCCAGTCTAAGTACCCTTCTCTTATCTCTCTTGTATGTGTTACTCTGCATTTATGCATGCCCATATATTATTGTGTACTCTATCTTATTCTAGATTTATGGATGCCCATATATTACTGTGTGCTCTATGTTATTCTAGATTTATGCATATTATTGTGTGCTCTCTGCTACTCTTCATTTATATTCACGGCTGGCTCAGGACCTAGAATGACAAGTGATCAAATTAGTCCCTTATTAGGTAACAAAAAATAATTTTATTCTGAATTATTGTGTGTTTTCTTTGTCAGGAAATGTACTAAATATCTGTAGTACTGCGTTCTGCTCTTCTGGGATTCTGGGGAATGTCAAGGAATCTCCCTCTCTCTCTACCTAAATCCTCCTCAAGACAGAGATAATGCATATTCATTAAGTAGGTTTCAGATGGTCAGATTTTAACTGACCAGTCACCTCCATTACAACGATGCTAGTTAAAGTTAGTTAAATAATTCAGACAGCTCACATGATCACACTCACAATGGGAGACAGCTCACATGATCACACTCACAATGGGAGACAGCTCACATGATCACACTCACAATGGGAGACAGCTCACATGATCACACTCACAATGGGAGACAGCTCACATGTATTACACTATTGCTAGTGCTCAGTGTAGGCAGGTGATCGATGCAGTTTAGTCCCGACCCTTCAGCATGGCCAGGTGATCAGTGTGGAGGTGATTCTTCTCTTCCTCCACCTCCTCCTCCTCCTCCTCCTCCACCACAGCTGCCCACTCACAGATTCCTTATTAACATACTGTAATAACCTGGAATACTGCTGCATGAGGTGATTTCTTCAATAAAGCAAAAAAGAAACAAACCACGTTAGATTGACAATTCAGCCAGCACACACACACAGTAAAGGCAAGTGGCTGTCTCACAAAGCCGAGGTGGGGGGTTGGGGGGGTTGCGGGAGATTTTGATGCAGTCTCAATTGCTTTTTGATTTAGACGTACAAACACGTGAGCCGCATGTGAAACCGTCTATCTGGCCTCTGGTCATAGAGAGAAACCAAGATACTGCTGTGTTTATGTTTACATAGTTAACCATATTAGAACAGACTAAATGTTATGGTCATTAGTCAAATATAATTTATCATCACAGCTATGACACAAAGCAAGAAAGTAAAGAGCAGGCTGATTAAAAAAATACATGTGTATCTATAATTATATATATATAGATAGATAGAGAGCGAGAGAGAGAGAGAGAGAGAGAGAGAGAGAGAGAGAGATTAAACATTGTATACTACAACAGTTGTCCTTCATCAGTTATGAAAGCAAAGTGCTTCCATACCCCTATGGACGCACTGGCGCGTTAGCATCGATGTTTCTCTGTGCTTTTTAAATATTTATTAAACATAGTAGAAACATGGTAAAAACATGTTAAAGAATCTGCCCTTTATATTTAGTCCAGAGTAGGAATTAAGAACCAATGAATTGAGGTTTAAAAACATGCCCATGTGTGATTCGTACGTTGGTGTGTGCAGTATTGACACCTCCCATAATTTTAAGTATTTACACCTGCCTCTCACTTCATGTGATTGGGAAATTCGTGTGTCATTTTTGCGAATATGATTATATAACATTACTAGGTACGTTCACATTTAGTAATAGCTAATTGCTAGCACAATGTCTGCTAATGGATAATGCTAGCTGGCTAGCAAAAAGATACTTCTGTGCAAAATTCGTGTAATCGTTTCATGATGAAACAGTTCTGACTTTTATTTTTGAATTTTGCCTAAATTGACTGTCCATTAGTAACCTCATGTTTGTGAACCAAACACTTTGGTAAACGTATTTCAGACATCAAAATGATTAATTTATTGTTTTGGTATGTTTTCATATGAGACATAAAAATTATTCTAAAATCGGCCTCATTTTCAGCTTTAGGACCGTAGTTTTTTATTTTTGCTGTACTGTAGGTCAGATGGAACCTCATTAGAATGAGAACCGAGATTGTTAACATTTTGATATGATTTACATTTTGATATGAATATCCTCCTGTTGCCGCGGTGATGTTGTCCTGAACCATTAGCAGAGAAACACCCCCAACACATAATGTTTGCACCGCCATGCTGGATGGTGGAGATAGTGATCCATTTAGTCCAGTACGGCATAGTGTTCCCAGTGGTTGTCTTGGTGACTTTGGTCCCACCTGCCTTGAGATCATTAACAAGCTCCTCCTGTGTATATGTAAGCTGATTTCTAACATTTCTCATGATCATTGATACCCCACGAGGTGAGATCTTGCGTGGAGACCCAAACCGAGGTCGATTGCGCCAACAGCTGTCTCCTCACCAGCTTCTAGCTGATAGTTTTGTAGCCATTCCAGCCTTGTGCCGGTCTACAATCTCTCAATAACTGGTCTGTGGATGCCAGAACTCTTATTGGTTGGTAGGGGACCAAATACTAATTTCACTCAATGAAATGCAAATCAGTTTATGGTTTTTATATAATGTGATTTTCTGGTTCTCTCACTATTAAAATAAACCCACCATTAAAATTACAGACTGTTAATTTCTTTGTCAGTGAGCAAACTTACAAAATCAGTGAGGGATCAAGTAATTTTTTCCTCGACTGTACATGGGAGTCCTGCTGTAAGTAGTTACGTTTACAGTCGTGTACAGCAGGAGTTCTTCAGGACCTGACTGGGTTGTGATGCGCTCTGCTCTTCAGGACCTGACTGGGTTGTGATGCGCTCTGCTCTTCAGGACCGACCGGGTGGTGCTGTGCTGCACACTCGCGCTCTGCTCTTCAGGACCGACCGGGTGGTGCTGTGCTCTTCAGGACCGACCGGGTGGTGCTGTGCTGCACACTCGCGCTCTGCTCTTCAGGACCGACCGGGTGGTGCTGTGCTGCACACTCGCGCTCTGCTCTTGCAGTGTGTTATTGATCCATCCAGCTGTGAGTACATCCAGCTCTGATATTACCCTGACAACTGAAGATCAACAGTGCATCATAACCTCTGTGCACATTACACTCAAAACACAGAGGCAGATCTGACATGCGCGCACACACACACACACACACACACGATTGCCCACACATGTACAAGCTGGCTAAAAACACACACACACACACACACACATGATTTATACATGAAGCATTCACACTAGCTTTCAGGCTAAATTCTTTCAACCTGTTTCTTGCAACAGGCTACTACAGAAGTAATGACAGTTTCTCAGGGCCTTCAGAAAGAGAAGCAGACTAGTGCTGTGATATAAATTACATAATTAATAACAGAGAATTACATGAATCACAGAATTACAGGAATCACAGAATTATAGGAATCACAGAATTATAGGAATCGCAGCACAAACTGTTAAGTTGAATTACATCCATATTCCCATGTGGTAAACAAGCATCACAGCAGTGTCTCCTCAAAGACCTGTAGGAGGCTCATCAGCTTCCTGTGTGAGTGGTGGGAACCATAAACGTGACTCACAGTCCCAGCATGCGATGGTAGTGGGGTTATAAACACAGCTCTAACTCAGAGTCCCAGCATGCACTGGGGAAGGGGAGTCATAAAGGGCTTTTATGTCAATTTTAGTAATCCATAAATGTTGGTGTGCAGGCAGACACTTCAGAGAAGGAGGTACAAAAATGGGACAGAAATTATAAATATATTTTAGAAATAAATTATAATAAATACCAAAATATTCATACAGGCTACTTTACTTTTTTGGTTATTGTAGGATAAATATATGTGCAATAGTAGAATTATCCAGACTGCTCATTACTGTGGCTGCAGACACTCACTGTTGTGGATGTGTCTACATGCCCCTTCTGATAATAATGTGAAAGGTTCTGGTGTACATAGTTGAAAAGCTTTTTTCAAGGCTGCCCTTCAGTGAAGATCTAATACAGCGATGTTCGCCAACTACCTCTATAAATCTAAGGCAGAAAGCAAAACATTATGTATTATGTAGGTTTGGTAAGCTGAACTGTGAGAGGTGTTTGTGGCCAACAGCATACACACATCTTCTGTACTTGGCTGTACAGTGGAACTTAACTTTACCTTTTTGTTGACCATAGTATAAAGAATATTAGTGTGATCTCTGTGCAGGCAGATTGTGACAATTAAGAAAAGCTCTTGACATGTAAATTATAAAATAGCCTATGATATTTTCATGTCATATGTAATAAAAGGCGCTCATTAGTTCATAAAGATTAATGAATTCTGGTTTCCATTCTGCATGGACTTAATGACTTACTGATGACTTTCTCTGACTTACTATTACTATTGCAATGTTTTAAACCTCTCCTAAGTCCTCATTTCATTTTTGCTGCTTATGACATTCATACCAAGAAGAGTGGGATATTTCCAACAAGTCAAGGGGATTGCACCACAATACAAAAACGCACACACACACTCAGACACACACACACACACACACACACACACATGCGCACACACACACAAATCCAAGAACACACACACAAAGACTCACTGAAATGATTTTCCTGGATTTTCTCTGTGCGAAAATCCAGATGTCACATTAATGTCATAAAAAGTGAGAAAAAAAGCTTCCTTATCCCAGAATTCCCCTGGGCACAAGCCAGTTGTTTTTGACACTCATCACCTTAGAAAATTTGAGATCAGGTCTCCTCAGTGACAATCTCTCTCCCCCAAGAACAAAGAGTTTGTCACAGGAGGAGATGGGTGAGGGGAGAAATCGCCGACGTTACCGTAACCCTGGACTACCACTGTCTCATTGTTTTGATCCCAGGCTCATGGAGAGAGATTGAGAGAAAGCCCCCTTGTCTAGTGGAATTAACCCATAACGAGGGAAAGGGGGATTTGAGGTGCCTGTTTATATTGCCTGTCTGAATTGGCAGTGAATTACTCTGTCAAAGTAAGAGGCTCCAGCACAGCTCTGGCTGAGAGGGAACTGGAGAGGAAGTGTGTAGTGGTGACAGTGCTCTGAGCTGTGAGACAAGTGCCTCACCACTGGTGACTCTAAACACACCCTCTAGTCATTTGAGTTCGTACGCAAGCCACAGGCCCAGGATGTCATCTGTGCATTTAAAGGTCTAGGAGAGTTAAAAACAAACAAAACAAAACTTCTAAACATCAAAAGGGTTTTCTGGGTAATTAGGGTGCCAGAGTGTGGAAAGCCCAGAGGGATGTTGTGGAGTCTCCATGTCAGACGACTTCATCCCAACATCATTATGGATCTTTCTGCAGTATTGAAGCTCACAATAGCTACAGAGTTGATTTCAGTCAGAGGGAGAGTATGTGGACAGTGTGCCGCTGAACACGAGTCGCAGTGGGGTTCGCGCTGACAGAATCTCGACCAGTACAGGGAGGGGGTGCAAAGCCCTGCAGCGACCAACAGGCTCAAGGTTCAGTTTGCAGAGAAAAAAACGAATCCCATTAATCTTACATCACTCATGTGATTTGATTTTAGATGTGTACATGTTTATGTATATTTAAGAATCTGTTAGGTAGTCTCAGTCGCACCCACTGACGCTCGAGCCCACACAACACCTGGCTTGAAGCATCAGATACCTGCAGGGCCCTCTGTCTCCTCTGCTGCTGACCTGTTCTTGGCCACAACCCCTTTATCCCAGGCCAGAAGAGTAATCATTGGACATTAAAGTCCCCGAGAGCCCTTTTACTCCCAAAGGTTTTTTTCTAAGACATTTGTCAAAGGTCCCTTACAGGAAAGGACAAAAGAAGTACAATTTAATCATAAATAAGTCAAATTATAGTACAATGGAAAAGTAGAATAAATTAGAGAATATTTGGAGAAGGTTTGATCGAGGTCTGGTCAGGTTAATTAATTTACATACATTTATAAACTAGCCCTGTGTGACATAACTTTGCTAGGTGGATGATCCTTTATAGGATGTGCTGTATGTCACGGTGCAGCTCCCGGAGCCTTTAGGTCCCTTTGGGCGTGTGTTTATGTCTTCTAATTCCATATGTGTAGTTCCGTGGGTGTGTGTCGGTGTGGGTGTGTTCATCAGTCTCACCTGTGGCTCGTCTCTGCATCACAAGGGGATATTGATGTTCGTCTATTTAATGTGTGCTAGCGCAGTGTCCCGTGCTCGTCTTTGTTTGAGTCACGTTAAATGTTAAATGTCTGAAACGCGCTTTAGCGTTATTGTGTGTGTGTAAAAATTGCATTGACAAAAATGATGCTCGACTCTGCATCCTCGTCCTCTCGCCAGCATTACACTGTACCCGTGCAGTGTCCTGTACCCGTGCAGTGTCCTGTACCCATTCAGTGTCCTGTACCCGTGCAGTGTCCTGTACCCGTGCAGTGTCCTGTACCCATTCAGTGTCCTGTACCCATTCAGTGTGCTGTACCCGTTCAGTGTGCTGTACCCGTGCAGTGTCCTGTACCCATTCAGTGTCCTGTACCCATTCAGTGTCCTGTACCCATTCAGTGTCCTGTACCCGTGCAGTGTCCTGTACCCATTCAGTGTCCTGTACCCGTTCAGCAGTGTCCTGTACCCATTCACCCATTCAGTGTCCTGTACCCATTCAGTGTCCTGTACCCATTCAGTGTCCTGTACCCATTCAGTGTCCTGTACCCATTCAGTGTCCTGTACCCATGCAGTGTCCTGTACCCATTCAGTGTCCTGTACCCATTCAGTGTCCTGTACCCGTGCAGTGTCCTGTACCCATTCAGTGTCCTGTACCCATTCAGTGTCCTGTACCCATTCAGTGTCCTGTACCCGTTCAGTGTCCTGTACCCATTCAGTGTCCTGTACCCATTCAGTGTCCTGTACCCGTGCAGTGTCCTGTACCCATTCAGTGTCCTGTACCCATGCAGTGTCCTGTACCCATTCAGTGTCCTGTACCCATTCAGTGTCCTGTACCCATTCAGTGTCCTGTACCCATTCAGTGTCCTGTACCCATTCAGTGTCCTGTACCCATTCAGTGTCCTGTACCCATTCAGTGTCCTGTACCCGTGCAGTGTCCTGTACCCATTCAGTGTCCTGTACCCGTGCAGTGTCCTGTACCCATTCAGTGTCCTGTACCCATGCAGTGTCCTGTACCCATGCAGTGTCCTGTAGTGTCCCATTCAGTGTCCTGTACCCATTCAGTGTGTCTGTACCCATGCAGTGTCCTGTACCCTGTTCAGTGTCCTGTACCCGTGCAGTGTGCAGTGTCCTGTACCCATTCAGTGTCCTGTACCCATTCAGTGTCCTGTACCCATTCAGTGTGCTGTACCCGTGCAGTGTCCTAGTGTCCTGTACCCGTGCAGTGTCCTGTACCGTTCAGTGTCCTGTACCCATTCAGTGTCCTGTACCCATTCAGTGTCCTGTACCCGTGCAGTGTCCTGTACCCATTCAGTGTGTCCTGTACCCGTTCAGTGTCCTGTACCCGTGCAGTGTCCTGTACCCATTCAGTGTCCTGTACCCGTGCAGTGTCCTGTACCCGTTCAGTGTCCTGTACCCAGTGTGCTGTACCCGTGCAGTGTTCAGTGTCCTGTACCCATTCAGTGTCCTGTACCGTGCAGTGTCCTGTATTCAGTGTCCTGTACCGTTCAGTGTCCTGTACCCATTCAGTGTCCTGTACTGTACCGTTCAGTGTGCTGTACCCAGTCAGTGTCCTGTACCCGTTCAGTGTGTCCTGTACCCATTCAGTGTCCTGTACCCGTTCAGTGTCCTGTACCCGTTCAGTGTCCTGTACCCATTCAGTGTCCTGTACCCGTTCAGTGTCCTGTACCCGTTCAGTGTCCTGTACCCGTTCAGTGTCCTGTACCCGTTCAGTGTCCTGTACCCGTTCAGTGTCCTGTACCCATTCAGTGTCCTGTACCCGTGCAGTGTCCTGTACCCATTCAGTGTCCTGTACCCGTGCAGTGTCCTGTACCCATTCAGTGTCCTGTACCCGTTCAGTGTCCTGTACCCGTTCAGTGTCCTGTACCCGTGCAGTGTCCTGTACCCATTCAGTGTCCTGTACCCGTGCAGTGTCCTGTACCCATTCAGTGTCCTGTACCCGTTCAGTGTCCTGTACCCGTTCAGTGTCCTGTACCCATTCAGTGTCCTGTACCCGTTCAGTGTCCTGTACCCGTGCAGTGCTGTACCCGTGCAGTGTCCTGTACCCCGTTCAGTGTGCTGTACCCAGTCAGTGTCCTGTACCCATTCAGTGTCCTGTACCCATTCAGTGTCCTGTACCCGTTCAGTGTGCTGTACCCGTTCAGTGTCCTGTACCCATTCAGTGTCCTGTACCCATTCGTGCAGTGTCCTGTACCCATTCAGTGTCCTGTACCCATTCAGTGTCCTGTACCCGTTCAGTGTCCTGTACCCATTCAGTGTCCTGTACCCGTCAGTGTCCTGTACCCGTTCAGTGTCCTGTACCTGTGCAGTGTCCTGTACCCATTCAGTGTCAGTGTCCAGTGTACCTGTACCCATTCAGTGTCCTGTACCAGTGTCCTGTACCCATTCAGTGTTCAGTGTCCTGTACCCATTCAGTGTCCTGTACCCGTTCAGTGTCCTGTATTCCCTGTATTGCAGTGTCCTGTACCCGTTCAGTGTCCTGTACCCATTCAGTGTCCTGTACCCGTTCAGTGTCCTGTACCCATTCAGTGTCCTGTACCCATTCAGTGTCCTGTACCCATTCAGTGTGTCCAGTGTACCCATTCAGTGTCCTGTACCCAGTGTCCTGTACCCATTCAGTGTCCTGTACCCGTGCAGTGTGCTGTACCCATTCCATTCAGTGTGTCCTGTACCCATTCAGTGTCCTGTACCCGTGCAGTGTCCTGTACCCATTCAGTGTCCTGTACCCGTTCAGTGTCCTGTACCCGTGCAGTGTCCTGTACCCATTCAGTGTCCTGTACCCATTCAGTGTCCTGTACCCGTGCAGTGTCCTGTACCCATTCAGTGTCCTGTACCCGTGCAGTGTCCTGTGTTCAGTGTCCTGTACCCAGTGCAGTGTCCTGTACCCATTCAGTGTCCTGTTCCCATTCAGTGTCCTGTACCCATTCAGTGTCCTGTACCCATTCAGTGTCCTGTACCCATTCAGTGTCCTGTACCCGTGCAGTGTCCTGTACCCATTCAGTGTCCTGTACCCGTGCAGTGTCCTGTACCCATTCAGTGTCCTGTACCCATTCAGTGTCCTGTACCCGTGCAGTGTGCTATACCTGATGTGTTGCAGTAGGCTATGAGGCAGGCTGGACCGTTTTCAGTCTGCTGATGGGAGACCTCGAGTCTTCCCAGCAGGTTTCCTGCGGTGGTTGTGCTGATCCTCCTCAGCCCACCTGCCTGTGCTCTGAAGCAGACTGATAAATCCTTAGAGAGGTGAGCAGGGTTGGATGTCCTTCGCACCGTGTCTCTCTCTCCTTTTAGAAAGACCTGCTCCTTTGACTTTTAGTGTGTTTGGCAGTCTTGATTTTGGCTGTCTTTCATCACTGTCTAGTGGTGATTGTGTAGTGGTAACTGTGCAGTGGTGACTGCGTAGGTGCAGTTGGGGGATTAACGTTTAGGCCACAGCTGAGCGATAGTCATTTCCACAAGGCTATCACTGTCCCCCATTGTCATGTTTATTCCAAACTACTACAGTCAACGTTATATTGTCCACCCTTTTAGCACAATCATTATATCATCTGCAGAAGCTGATTTGGTGTCACATTTTATCACCATACAACACTAAACATTCACTTTTAGTGTGTCACTTACTAGCAGTGGTTTAAGAGCAAGAGACTACAGCAAGCCAGACAAACCTATCTTATACTTTGACAAAACTTAAAAGGGACACTCAAACCACCATTGATTTTCAGCATGCTCAGAGAGAGAGAGAGAGAGAGAGAGAGAGAGAGAGAGAGACAAAGACAGAGTGAGAGGAGACAGAAAGGAGAGAGAAGGAGACACAGATGATGACAGAGAGAGGGAGGGAGAGAGGAGACAGGATGGTGTCTGTGCTCATAAAGGTCCTTATGTACAAAACGAGAGAGTCCAATGAAAGCTGAGCAGAAAGACTCAATAAGAGTGGAGGCACCTTTAATACTGGAGGCACCTTTAATGCTGGAGGCACCTTAATACTGGAGGCACCTTTAATACTGGAGGCACCTTTAATGCTGGAGGCACCTTTAATCCTGGAGGCACCTTTAATTCTGGAGGCACCTTTAATGCTGGAGCCCAGGTGCTCCACACAGAGCAGAACAGTGGCATGATGAATTTGGTTGTGTGAGGAAGGTGGCTATTGATATTGGTACTGGAAATGGATGTTAATACCACAGCATGAAAGACGTTAATGCCAGAGCATGATCTGAATACACACACACTGTTATCGGAAAATACCACTGCGTGAGACGGAAACATTTATACGTCTTACCATGTCTTAGTATGCTAATTCATTTGTCATGTAGGACATCAGGCACCATACCAGTCATTATTCCAAATTCATAACTGTTTGCGTACTCAGTGGGGCTGTAGAAGACGACACTTCAAGCCAAAAGGACAAGTCGCCTTGTTGATTTACAGAGGAAATGCCCTGTCCCCACTGCTGTTCTTCATAGGCCTGAATCCCCTCAGTGAGAGCAAGAACAGTGGCCGTACAGATACCGGCAACAGAATGGAGCAGCCACCTCCCACATGGATGACATAAAGCTGTATGCCAGAAGTGAACAAGACATCTATTTACTTATCCATCTCACTAGGATAAACAGCAGCGATATTGGAATGTCATTCGGACTAGATAAGTGTACTCGGATAGTTGGAAGAAGGAGATGTTGAGGGCAGCTACAAGTACCTTGGTATCCCACAGGCAAATGGAAATCATGAAGAGGCCGCCAGGAAAGCAGCCACATACCTGACAAATACCCCTGAAGAGTGGGACAAGTCCTGAGAAGCCAGCTGAATGGGAAGAACAAGATCCAGACTATCAACACCTGTGTGCTACCAGTCACTATACCCCGCTGGTATAATAACCTGGCCAAAGGAGGAGATAGAGGCCACGGTCATCAAGAAACCTCCTCACAATGCACAGGATCAAAGGATCAAAGAGTTTTATCCTAAATCCACCAATCTGAGGTTGTGCACTAAGCGTAAGGAGAGGGGTCAAGGACTAGTGAGCATCAGAGCTGATAAAATGGTAATGGCAAACCATTCGGACATTGTGGTGATGGACAAACAGCAGAAAAGGGCTGCAGTGATGGATGTAGTGAAAGTGGGTCAGTTCACATATTGCTGCCCTGCCACTGAGAATACACCTTAGATGGCTCATGGGAGCACAATCTCATGGCTTCACCTTTCCTTGTGTACCAGGCAGCCAGAGCTGTTAGTCTTTGCTTTGCAGTCTCCAAGACCTCAGGAATGGTCAGCCTGATGTAATTCTCAGGTACCTTATTGGTCAAGCTCTGCTAGCCGGCTAACATATTCAATGTTTCCCTTATCTTGACCTCTACCCTCCTTCTCCATGGAGGATATGTCCCCTTAGGGTTAGGGGTTAGGGGTTAGAGGTTAGGGGTCAGGGTTAGGGTCCTCCATAGAGGATATGTGCCCTTAGCCTTGCAGTTAGGGTTCTCCATGGTGAATATGTGCCCTTAGGGTTAGGGGTTAGGATTCTCCATGGAGGATATGTCCCCTTAGGGTTAGGGGTTAGGGGTTAGAGGTTAGGGGTCAGGGTTAGGGTCCTCCATAGAGGATATGTGCCCTTAGCCTTGGGGCTAGGGTTCTCCATGGTGAATATGTGCCCTTAGGGTTAGGGGTTAGGATTCTCCATGGAGGATATGTCCCCTTAGGGTTAGGGGTTAGGGGTTAGAGGTTAGGGGTCAGGGTTAGGGTCCTCCATAGAGGATATGTGCCCTTAGCCTTGGGGTTAGGGTTCTCCATGGTGAATATGTGCCCTTAGGGTTAGGGGTTAGAGGTTAGGGGTCAGGGTTAGGGTTCTCCATGGAGGATATGCACCCTTAGCCTCCTTACTGATGTTATAGCCAAGCATCTCAAGGATCACTGTTGCTGTGGTATCATCAGCTGGGTGGTCTCTGTGATGGTCAGTGGAGGTTGTTTATAGAGCTGTATTCACATCTTCTAGCAGTCTCTCAGGTACTTCACATGGTCTTGATAGTCTCCTTGTTAAATTTGTTAGTCAATTGAGTCATCATTATCATTATTGTCATTATTCCTATTCTCAGGTCAGCAGCTCCTATGTTGAGTTTTCATGGTTCCCAATTGGCGTTGGGATAATGACAATACCCCCCTCTGACCTGTCGTCCCGACTCCCCTCCTGTAGCATATTGTGTTGTACCTTGTCAATCTCCAGTTGTGATAGTAGGAGCCTCTTGCAGATGCCTCTTGGAACACTGAGCTAGTTGTTGTGGTGTTACTCTTGATGTTGGGTTATTAAAGCATCCGTAGTTCCCACATCCTCTGCATACCCTCTCACACTGGGGTTGCTGGTGTAGTACCTTTCCTACAGTTCGCTGTTCTCCACTCTTGTCCATGAGTGTCTCATATATGTTCCTGTAGTCCTTCATCAGGCTGCCCTGGTCCCTCCGCATCTGACGCACACCTTGTTGCCCCGGGGGAGCCAGTGTGACTATTTTTATTGTTCATTGTTAATGATGTGCAGTTAGCGTTATGATCCTTGGCTAAGGGACCACACTGGGAACGCCTCACCCTGGGCAGCATTCAAACATGTACATATATATGCTTATGCATAAAAGGCGACAAACATATTTTTTCTATTTAATTTTATTCTTTCAAGAACATTTCAATTTTATAGGACTTTTATTTTTATTGCACTGGTGCTCCACCTCACATCCAGGTTTTCATTGTAGAGATTTGTATATCTTGAGCGAATCTACTAGAATCCATTAAAATAAGTTTGGATGGCGAGTCAGTCCCACTGAATGATGGGACACCACACTACACTCACCAAGCTGAACAACGAGAGTTCCTTTGCGCAAGGTCAGTTCAGATAGAAACTCGGATATGCTCACAGTATTTAACACCATACAGGTCGATGTTATTGCCATATTATTTTAAGGATATTGTTTATTTCTTTATTGAGCTAAGTGGATTTCTTTTTCCCTTTTTCGTATTTATTTTCATGTAAAATGTTTTCAACCCATAATTGTATTAGGAATAAATTCATCTTTATGCATTATCACTGTCTCCCCCTCTCCTGAACCTAGTAGCTGTTGGCGTGTTGCCAAGTATAGACCTTCTGACTGGTAGTAAGTGCTGCATGTAGTTTCAGGGTTCTCCTCTCCTTGTCCAGCATGGGAAGGGTTTGCTACTGAGCACATCTGCCCACACTGGGGCAAGAATTGGCAAGTATGGGGCATTCATGGTTGCCAGAGGAGGATGGAATACAACACTAGTCTGGAGTCATTACAGGTATCACACTGCTCAGCTTCTGAACCCCAGCCAAGCAACCCAACTTTTGGGTTAAAAAAGCAATGGTAAGTGTGTGTGTGTGTGTGTGTGTGTGTGGGTGTGTGTGTGTGTACTTTCACCAGGTCAATGAATTATGGGCACATTTGAAGGTTCTGCCATGCCACCCTCCCCTGACTCTTTGGCCATTTTGGGAGGTGCTTTATTGCCCCCAGCCAGAGTCGCTTTCAGCCGTGTGCTGGCCTGCCGCTCCTGTCTGCGCTCTGCCATCTATTACTTTAACGAGCCATTTATGCATTGCGGAGGGGAAAAGGTACTCTCCAGGGAGAGAGGGAGAAACAGGGAGAGCAATAGAGAGAGAGAGAGAGAGAGAGAGAGAGAGAGAGAAATGGAGTGAGAAACGGGGAGAGAGAAAGACATGGAGAAAGAAATGGAGAGCGAGAGGGAAACAGGGAGAGAGAAAGACATGGAGAAAGAAATGGAGAGCGAGAGAGAAATGGAGTGAGAAACAGGGAGAGAGAGAGAGACATGGAGAAAGAAATGGAGAGAGAGAAAAAGGAGAGAGAGAGAAACTGAGAAAGAAACAGAGAGAGAGTGAGAGAGAAAAACAGGAAAATCCCCTGGAAATGTGTTTCTGAGGCACCAACACACCCTCACAGCTGCGTCTCACCTTCAGATCATCTGCATCTGCTCTCACCCGTTTGTCTTTGTTTCAATATAATGTTTAAAAAATGAAGTGTTAATATTGTATTGTGCGTTATGTCTGGGTGGAGCAGCTATATAAATCCATAAAGAGTTTAATTGAGCGTGATGTGCTGTTGGATTCATCTGTGTGCTCATATGTTGGGGGCTTATTGACATTTGTGGATTGAGGCACAAAGGTCAGCGAGATTTCACATTGAGTAGCTAAATGCATTCAACCTGTTTCTCGCTCTCTCTCACTCACACACACAAACACACACACATACACTCACACACACTCACACACATCCTCTCTTCCTGCAGGGCTGTTCCGTATCGGCGTTTCTGAAGTGCTCAGTGTAATTGTGAGCCAAGCGACAGAACCTCGTTTGTTTTTCTGACATTTTGCCTGATTGTATATTTAACGAGTGTAGGGAGGAGAATTTAATTGGAGAAAAGGCGTAATCTGCCTGACTAAAATGTCACCCTGTGATGTCCATACTGACTCTAGCACAGAGCAGACTCCAAGAGAATGATAGAGGCACAGGAATGAGAAGAAGGACAACAGAAACAGTGAAAGAGAGAGAGAGGCAGAGGGTGGGAGAGAGAGAGAGGGAGAGGGGGGGAGAGAGAGAGAGAAGGAGGGAGGGATAGAGGAATTATGTTCTGTCCTGTGAATAGTTATCCTCTGAGCCCAACTCAGATGAACTTATCTTCCACGTATGCCCCAGCCAGTGAGGAGGACACAACCCTGTTCCACCATCCCGTAACTCATAGGACGTCTGAGTCTTTGCACCCACCTGTGCCGTGTTACCTGTCATGTTAAAATGCCTGTTCTTTTTAGTCCCTCCTTGCGAGGATTTGACTAATCTTATGAAGGCACACTCCTTTGGTTTCGACTTTCTTGGATATGTGGGATTACATGTTGTTGGATATGTGGGATTACACGTTTTGGATATGTGGGATTACACGTTTTGGATATGTGGGATTACATGTTTTGGATTTGTTCTTCTGTTTGGTTGTTCACTTTACTTCTGAATGCAGCCTGTTATCACTGTTGCTGTGGAAACACCTCTGGTGTATTGTTTGGTCTGCTCAGGTCTGCCTCTTAGTCGTTTATGTCTCTAGTCTTCCCTGAAATTAGTAAAGTTACTTACCATCTCTTTATCTGCCAGCCTCTGTGTGTGTGGGTGTGTGTGTGGTCCTTTTGTGCTTGCTGATCACTATGTGATTATCTGTCTTGGTCCCTCTAGTTCTGTTGCACGCTTCACCAATTTGATGCCCTTTTATATCAAATTCTTTCAATTTGTATTATAAATGTTATATTAACTCCAGTCGAAAATTGAGAAACGTGTCACTTTGATTTAATATAAGAAAATGACCTTGAGCACTGCCTGTATGAGATGGAGCAATTCTGTGTTGTGTGAGAGAGGATCACTCTGAGCAGGAAGCGCCACCCTCACTGCCCCTCCCACAGCTCTTACAGCCACTCCCACATCCCTCACAGCTCCTCCCACAGCCCCTCCCATATCCCCCTCTCACAGCCCTCACAGCTCCTCCCACATCTCCCTCCCACAGCCCTCACAGCCCCTCCCACATCCCCCTCCCACAGCCCTCACAGCTCCTCCCACAGCCCTTACAGCTCCTCCCATATGCCCCTCCCACAGCCCTCACAGCTCCTCCCACATGCCCCTCCCACAGCCCTCACAGCCCCTCCCACATCCCTCCCACAGCCCCCCCCCTCCCACAGCCCTCACAGCTCCTCCCATATCCCCCTCCCACAGCCCTCACAGCTCCTCCCATATCCCCCTCCCACAGCCCTCACAGCCCCTCCCACATCCCCCTCCCACAGCCCTCACAGCTCCTCCCACATCCCCCTCCCACAGCCCTCACAGCTCCTCCCATATCCCCCTCCCACAGCCCTCACAGCCCTCCCACATCCCCCTCCCACAGCCCTCACAGCTCCTCCCACAGCCCCTCCATGTACTACTGCCATTTCAGCAGCGTTTTTACACACCTCACCATTAAAGGTTATGATGATGTTAAAGGCGTGAAGCCTAAGAGCTGCTTCAGTTTTTCAGTGCAACTCTATTCACACAATTTGACATATTCCATCACGTCAGTTTCCAGGAGCCTTGTGTAAAATGAGAGGGAATGAGGGACAGTGAGTGCTGCTCTTGCAGAGTTCTTGCACTCTGGACTGCTGACTGCTGCTTCTGAGCGGTTTTACACACAGCTCTCCTCTCACACTGGCTTTTCCACACCAGTTTGTGAACATCTACAGAAACGCAAAGAAACTTCTTACATGCACAACAGTGTCTTCGTCGCCTGTTAGTCTGCCTCATGCTGCTGGTGGGACTGGATGGCGCCCCCTGTCTGGGTGGTGTGACGGGCAGGAGGTGCGAACGAAAAGGAAGCGATCACGCCAGGTCTCAGAGAAAAAGAGGGGTTTAATAAATAATGTGCGCTAACCAAAATCCCGTGCACTGATCCAAATTAAGGATACAATAACCAGCAGTCAACTGGTACATAGACAAGGCATTTATAGACAGACAAACGACCATCAGGTGAGGGAGCTAATAAGCCCCACCCACCTGAGGGACACACACAACGCAAAAACAACAGGACAACTGCCGCTGTGCCGGAGGCGACCGGTAGGGGGAGCCTCCCTCACCGTGACAGGTGGCATGTCCATGTTCTTTTTGTGTCTGTTGAGGTGTCCTCTAATGGAGGGTACCCATGACACGGTGTCAAATTGGCTAACCAAACAAATTTTCCGTGTGTGTGAGTAAGTGACTGACCCATGGTAGACGGCCCTCTGGATGGTGCCCTGGGTGTGTCCTCTCTCCCCTTCCTGGGCCTGAGACAGTCCTCCAGGGACTTGAGAGGAAAGTGCTGTGGAACAATGTGCTACATGCTAATTTTGAGTAGTGTAGGGTTAGTATTGGGGTTAGAGTTTGTTAAGAACAGAAAACTTCATATTGACAAGTCAACATCTGCTCTTGCTGTTTTTGCTGTCAGAGCTTTTGAGGACACTTGTTTACATTTGTTCTCCACTTTTTCTGGGAGCTTTTTACTGATAGTGTTACATTCTTCTCTTAAACAGAGAAAAGGCCCATAGACCTCAGAGGGTTAATACGGAGAAAAGCCCCATAGACCTCAGAGGGTTAATATGGAGAAAAGCCCCATAGACCTCAAAGGGTTAATACGGAGAAAAGCCCCATAGACCTCAGAGGGTTAATACAAAGAAAAGCCCCATAGACCTCAGAGGGTTAATACGGAGAAAAGCCCCATAGACCTCAGAGGGTTAACACACAGAACTGTAAAACCCACTTGGATGTCCTGGTTTGTTTTCAGGATAATGCCCTTAGCTATGTTTAGTCAGATGTGCTTTTAATCATTGTTAACTCCCGGTTATGGCAATTAGCAAGCAATTTACCAATTACGTCACACAGTCATGCTATTAGACTGCCAGTTCAGTTAAAACAAAATGATGATAAATTTAACAACACTACTGTCTAATGTAACAACACTCCTGTCTAATTTAAGACAAATGAAGAAAGCTGTGTATGTCTTTAGCTTGCACATGTAAACAAGGCACAAATGAGATCATTTGTCATAATTAAAAATTTCCTGCCATAAGTTTCAAGTGAACAGAGAAAGGCTTCACAAACGAGGTCTGAAAGCATTATTACAGACATGTGTTCATTTAATCTCTTTACTTATAGTTGTTTGTTTAAAACTGTGTTATTTGTCCTGTCAGCTACAGTGTCAATATTCCATCTGTTTGAAGCTGTAATCTGAACTGTGTTGCTTTTCTGAAGCTGTGCTTTGAACTGTGTTGTTTTTCTGAAGCTGTGCTGTGAACTGTGTCGTTTGTGCTGTGAGATACAATGTCCATATTTCATCTTTTATTCATTTATTTTTTAGCAATTTATAAAGCGTTCAACACTCACGTGTGATGAACATGGAGTCAGAGTGCTGTGAATTGGGTTGGCAGAGGCTCTGGGGTCTGTCTTATATAGACCAGACACACTACAGGGACTTGGTCCTGCCAGACACACTACAGGGGACTGGGAACACCCTGGGGACACCCTGGGGAGACACTGGGGAGACACTGGGGAGCGTTGATGGCCAGGGAGGGGATGCAGATGTGAGACATGGAAACAAAAATGTTTATTCAAAACTAAAGACACATACAAACGATAAACAGTAAACAACACATATGTATAAAGACTCAACGGCATGAACACAGTAGTACAGAGCATAATCAGGACACCGGAGAACAATGACGACAAACATGTCAACCTGAGGGCTACATATGCTAATGAAGCAGGTAACAGTGGGCAAGTGCAACAGATAGTGAGCTACCAGGTTAGCAAGGGGCGTGGTAGCGCAAAGGGGCGGGGCAAGAGCACATGGAGGTGTTGCCAACAAAATGTGGTGGTCTAGGGGTCACACCAAAGTGACTTTGTCCTGCTATAATTCACACATATTACTTCCAGTTAGTGCTGCTACAATCCTGACATCCTTCTGACAGTTGGTCCTGCTGTAATCCAGATATATTATTGTGAGTTGGTCCTGCTGTAATCCAGATATATTATTGTGAGTTGGTCCTGCTGTAATCCAGATATATTATTGTGAGTTGGTCCTGCTGTAATCTAGACATACTACCACAGTCCAGACATACTACTGTGTGTCCTGCTGTAATCTAGACATACTACCACAGTCCAGACATACTACTGTGTGTCCTGCTGTAATCCAGACATACTACCACAGTGCAAACATACTACTGTGTGTCCTGCTGTAATCCAGACATACTACCACAGTGCAAACATACATCTGTGTGTCCTGCTGTAATCCATACTTACTAGTGTAAGTGTGTCCTGCTGTAATCCAGACATACTACCACAGTCCAGACATACTACTGTGATGTCCTGATGTATGCAAAGCTGGAAACAAGGCACTACTGGATTTGTGAATGATTTGTGAACCCAAAGAGTGTGTTTGTGTTTGTGAGAGAGAGTGAGAGAATGAAGGAGTGTGTATGTGTGTCTTCACTTTGACAGCCCACAGGCACTTCCGGGCTCTCCTCTCCATCACTGTCTGTGTCAATGAGACAGAATGAATAATACAGCCAATGTGTGTGCACTATGAGGGAGGCGATGAGGGAGATTCCTCTCCTCTGTGAACCAGCTCAGACCTCCTCCAGCCAGGCACAACCTCCCTTATTCCCCTCAGGTTACTGGTCTGCCTTCCAGAGAACCAGACTGCCTTCCAGCCAGCAGCCAGCCAGGATCATTCCTCACTGGGTGCACCGCACACCACCAGATTGAGAAAGAAAGGGCATCATTTGTCACCTGGCTGAAAAACACATTCAGTCCCTGTAGCATGAACCCTGAGGCAGCTCCCATCAGCCTTGGCGTCTGTTCACGTGACTGGCTGAGCAGAGCTGGCACCATATGGGAGGGGCCAATGATGAGGCGAGAACAGCGTCTTCCTCTCTTAGCACACACCTGCCCCCTACGCTGGAGGAAGAGTGTCTGACGTGCAGACAAAACATTCAAATGAGAAAGCAACACTGTAATGCTGTTTGACCCTCAGACACACACTGTTAAAATGCAAACTTAGTTTGAAAAGTATATATTTTGTTAGTCTAACCTGCATATGCCTGCATTTAAACTGTGACTGACACTGTAATGTTTTAAAGGGAAGAGGAAGTGTGACTCTGCATGCGTCTTGGGGGAGAGGATGGGGTACAGTCGTGAGCCACGTTTTACACAGACGTGAGCCACGTTTTACACAGACGTGAGCCACGTTTTACACAGACGCGAGTCACAGTTTACACAGACGTTTCATTGAAAAACGATACACCAGTGACAGCTGCTGAGCAGCAAACAAGACAGAAATACAGACAATCCTATAACGCAGTAACACGTAGAGCACGGGGCACTGTTTAAGTGATTAAATACACATGCTAATGAGGCACCGAACAACATGCTAGTGCAACATGAAACAAGCTAATGGGGGGTGTGGCCTCGTGCGAGGGTGTACACAGGAACACCTATAGAAGGGATCAACAACAAAGCCACGTGGTGGACTGTACCATGTGGACGGGGACAGGGGAGCAGGCTGTTACAGGAAGTAAAGGTAAGATTCAAATAACTAAGCAAAATGGCTACCTGTTTCTGTCTGTAGAAATTTTAACTGAAATTTAAGTGAAGGAGTTCTCATCTAAACCTGTAAGACCTAGAAGTAGTACTACAACCTCTGTGACATCCAGTTTTCCCAAACCCAGATTAACGTGAAGCCTATAAAGAATCTCAAATTTCCACCTTTAGTCAAGAGAAATTTTCAGCAGCACATTAAGTAGCAAGTTCAAGATTCTTAACAAATGAAGGCAGCAGACAATATGTGATTTGAATTCAATCATTTTCAATTGAAAAGACGACAAAAAACATAACGAAGAATAAAATTATGTTTAAACATGGACCTTACATGTGAACGTGGACCTTATGTTTAAACATGGACCTTACATGTGAACGTGGACCTCATGTTTAAACATGGAAACGTGGACCTCATGTTTAAACATGGACCTTACATGTGAACGTGGACCTCATGTTTAAACATGGACCTTACATGTGAACGTGGACCTCATGTTTAAACATGGACCTTACATGTGAACGTGGACCTCATGTTTAAACATGGACCTTACATGTAAACATGGACCTTACGTGCGTGGACCTCATGTTTAAACATGGACCTTACATGTGAACGTGGACCTCATGTTTAAACATGGACCTTACATGTGAACGTGGACCTCATGTTTAAACATGGACCTTACATGTGAATGTGGACCTTATGTTTAGACATGGACCTTACATGTGAACGTGGACTTTATGTTTAAACATGGACCTTACATGTGAATGTGGACTTTATGTTTAAACATGGACCTTACATGTGAACGTGGACCTTTGAGGCACATCAGATTCTTCAAGATGTTTCAGTGTGTAGCATAAGAGGTAAATGGGGCTTCACTGTGTCCAACTTGAGTTTTGGGTTATTCTAGCTGACCTGTATCCATGGAGACGAGATTTACTGGTATTGTTTTCGTAACGCAGCACATCCAATAATGAGACAGCGTCTGGGTGTAATCCATTTGGTGATTTGTAGAGCAGACACAGTCGTTTAAACTCTGTAACTAACTGGACGCCAGTGGAGAGATTTTAGAAATGGGGTAATGCGTTGTGCTGTCTCTGTGCTGGTTAAAACTCACAGCAGTGCTCTGAACAAGTGAACTGGTGAATGGTGTTCTTGGGCAGTGCAGTTAGGAGCCCATATTAGCAGACCACCCTACAGCAGATGACATTTTGCTGTATGAGTTTAAAACTCTTAAAGAACCCTGTCTTTGTCATTCAATGTCATACACATTGAATTATTAGGGTATAACAGTTTACTTATCATACACACTGTAAATGGATAAGTGGGCAGGTTTGGGGTGGATGAGTAGATGGTGTCAGGGTGGATGAGTGGGTGGTGTCAGGGTGGATGAGTGGGTGGTGTCCGGCTACCACATCACTATTTTATTATTAAACACTTATGGTAGTATTTGTGCTTTAACAAACTCTTACCAATATGCACAATTTTATTGATGTAAAATAAACTAAAATTACTTTTAATGACTCACCATTACTCATGATTCCATTCTAGGAAAATGTGAGTAAGTACAGTTTATCAGTGAAAGGAATGTTATGTTGAGCTTTCTGTCGTGTCTTCGTCTGTTCCCGCACATCTGAATGTTGCTGTGTAGTGTAGAGTCTTACATCATTCAGAAGTGGCAGACAGTGTTGAACCTCGAGACAGCTGGAGTGATGGGCTTATTGCCAGGAGGCATACAGAAACTAAGAGTCAAACTAAAGACACACACACACACACACACAGTCGAACAGAAACACTGTCAAGCAGATGAGACATGAGTGGCAGGTAAACATGCACACACATCCACTCTTAATGACTTCTGAGTCATGTGCTTTATCCACAGTAAAGGTTCCCACACTGCAGTAAACGTGCAACTGTGGCTATGAGTGTGTCCCCAGCAGAGGGGAGAGGAGAGGAGAGGGCAGAGGAGAGGAGAGGGGAGCGGAGGGGAGGAGAGAAGAGAGGGGAGAGGAGAGGGGGGAGGAGAGGGGAGCGGAAGGTATCAGGGCACCATGAAGGGCTGCCAGGAAGAGTTGTCATAAAACAACAAACAAACAAAACAAGGGAATGTGGCTAAATGGGACTGATTTGGACTAAGTGTGACTATGACTGAAAGTGACTGATTGTGACTGAATGTGACTGAATCCCAACTCGGTTCTGTGTTGTCTGACCTGTTTTCATAAGCACTCTTAGGAAATGGACACAGAGACACAGACACAGAGAAATGTAGACACAGAACATTTGATTTCAGTGGGAGTGAACTTGGCTAAGAAGAGTAGAAATAATTTTAGTAATCAAAGACAAATATTCAAACTATATTTAATGTTCAATTGATATTCAATGTATTTCATCATAACACTAGCATAAATCTGTGACTTTTACATTACTAATATATTTCCAGCTTGTGTGAGTTCAAATGTGTGCAGTCTCAGGGAGTGGCACTGGTGGTTCTGTGATGAGCTCGTGGGCGGGTCGGTACCATGCCGTGTTCTTGTTTGAGGTGCACGGTTGTGGCTACGGTACCGACGCCATCTGTTTTTGACTCTGGGTTTCTTTCTAAACAGAATTAATATAAATGTTAATTCTTTGGTTATTATTGTTAATCAACTGTTTTCTATAATCTGCACAATGACAAAAAATGTGACACACTATGACATGGATTTGTGGAAAAAAGTCTTCTAAATTCTTTATATTCTGAAATCATTAATTTTATATCTCACTTTAGGTTGTTTCTCATGTTTAGGAAGGCCAGCCAATCAGAAAGCTCATTAGAAGTGTCACGTGAGCCCACATGCAAGTAGCGTTAGGTGAATATACATGGAGGAAGAAGCAAGGAAACTGTATGTGACTCACTTATCTGAGTCAACCCAATGAGCTATTCATTTCTCATTGTGCACATTTTTTTTAATTGTTAATCAAGCTACAAAATTCCAACCTTTCATACCCCTTACCTGGATGGACAAAAAACCTGACATTAACCCTATTCCTAAAATCATCAGTACCAGATTTTGTCCTGTCTCTGCCCTCCTGCCTATTGTGGTGGTGACGTGCGCTCATGTTTCCTGGGTGTCCTTCGTCAAACTCTGTTTTCTTAAAATGTCTTTGAGCTCCTACCTGGGCCTTGAGCTGTCTGTGTCTCGCACGTCTTCAGTGTTGTCTTTGAGAAATGCCCCCTTTTTATCTTCACACACATTTTCATGTGTTATGACAGGTTGTTTTGACTTGTTGGGGAACACTTTGACAGAGTCCTCATAGATCTGTGTCTATGAAATAATGATTTCACTTCACAAAACCAAAAGCATATGCCGTTAGGTGATGTCATCCCAGCTGTTCAGTGCCCCCTCGATTCCTGGTCTCCACATCCCAAACGTAACACGTAACGTGTGCTTGGGTCTCCTGGAACAAGATCCAGGTCCAAAGATCAAAACTATGGTGAACTGAGAACAGGGGACATATTCATCTAAATGAGCAAGTAAGACCACCAGGATCCCCATAATTTATACATGCTTGTTCAGTAATAATAAAATATTTTAATGACTCACCAACAAAAATGCAACTCCTGGTCTAAGGACCGCCCACTCCAGTCCTGACCTCAGGGGAAAGGAGTCTGGCAACATGTGAAAAATTCTCTGGTGAGATGAAACTTGAACTCTTTGGACAGAGCAGCAAGCAAAATATCTGGTGAAAAACAGTCCCTGTCCCTCACCTGGCAAACACCATCCCTATGGTGGAACCTGGCAAACACCATCCCTATGGTGGAATCTGGCAAACACCATCCCTATGGTGGAATCTGGCAAACACCATCCCTACGATGGATCGTGGTGGTGGCAACATAAAGGTCCTTCTCAGCATTAGGGACAGAAAGACCATTAACAGCTGAGGGATGAATGACGTCAAATACAGGGACGTCCTTGAAGAACATCTCCTCCAGAGCACATACACTAGGGCGACGACTCGCCTTTCAACACGACAGAGCCGAAACGACACTGAAGAATGGTCCTGAATGGTCCTAAGTGTCCCAGACTCAAACCCCAGACTCAAACCCCATCAACATCTCTGGAGAGACATGAAGATCGCAGGGTACCAATGGGGGAAAACATGCAGTACAGCAGAGCTTATCTGGCTGGTAGCAGTCTCTCCCCTGGTTAGGAGAGCATTCTCTCCCCTGGTTAGGAGAGCAGTCTCTCCCCTGGGTAGGAGAGCACTCTCTGCCCTAGTTAGGAGAGCGGTCTCTCCCCTGTTTAGTAGAGCAGTCTCTCCCCTGACATATCAAGATATCAGCATGTGCCTGTTAGAACTCTAACATTAGACCCCACAACAGAACGCTCCAGAGCATGGATTTCACTGTGGCGTCTCTCCTCTATGTAGTGTGAGTTATGGAATGGGGTTGGAGCCAGTGCTAACAGGGGAAGGGATTACAGGGGAATGGATTACAGGGGAAGGGATTACAGGGGAAGGGTTTACAGGGGAAGGGTTTACAGGGGAAGGGATTACTGGGGAAGGGTTTACAGGGGAAGCCTGCAATCTCCTGCAGTCCACTGGTCCAGTTGCTGTAGTTACATTGGGGAGATTGGACATGGTTGCAAATTGCATTTTGATGTTAACTCACGGTGTATGGAGTTAACATCAGATACAGTATATAGGACATGTCAATTTAATCATGGCAACTAGGACGGCTGGGATATCCCTGTCAGCTCATTCTCTCAGGAAGCAGCTGGGTGCCAGGAATATGAGTGATCCTTACCTGTAAGTGGAATATGGGTGATCCTCACCTGTAAGTGGAACACAGGTGATCCTCACCTGTAAGTGGAACACAGGTGATCCTCACCTGTAAGTGGAATACAGGTGATCCTCACCTGTAAGTGGAATACAGGTGATCCTCACCTATAAGTGGAAGTGGAATACAGGTGATCCTCACCTATAAGTGGAATACGGGTGATCCTCACCTGTAAGTGTACATGTATTTCCCAGGTTGGTATCTCTAAAACTGACAATGGCTTGTGAAAATATATATCAGCTCATTAAACAATCGCCATCATGGCAAGACAATCTTTGTTGTCTGTAAAACATGTTTACACCATATTCAGGTATTGTGGTCTTCTAATAATGCCAAAGCCTTTCTCCTATATACAAAGCAGCATCCGTTGAAGCTTTTAAATCTGTGAATGTGTACAATTGGTTTCCAGCTGCTAACAAGACTGTAATTATCTACAACTATTACCCACCCATAACGAGCTACAGTTTCATACAGAGAGGGGTTTAACAAATTAAAGCCTGCCACTACTTATCTGGAGCAATAAATATGAATACACTGGCTAATTAACTGGCCTACACAAATAAATCAATAAAAACACACACACACAATAAATCAGATAAAACACAGTTTAGGCTTGAATGCTTTTCATGAGAAAGTAGCCTATATGCAGTAATTATGGAAATTCATAATTTAATAGGGCCTGTTATGAGTGAGGACAGTGATTTGCATATTTTACTGTAATTTCCTACTTCCCTATGTCGTCAAAGCCCATTTTCCATGTTTGACTTCTACATAGAGCTCTATACCACAGTTAAAGTTTCTGTAAAGAATCACCCAGTTTTCCACCAAGTATTTCTTTATGAATCTCAGTTCCACATGTCTTCTGGTCCAGCGTGGCTTTGTAGACTTTTGCGGTACCTATGGTTTCTCATGGCACTGGATTTTCAGATTTGGATCTCTGACACTCAGTGTACCACGGTAACCTTGTTAGCAGGTTTATTGTGTTATTCCTCTCAGCTCCTGCAGGCTGTGAGGTGCCTGGCGTGCGCTGCGGTCTTCAGACGCTGTGTGGAAATGGCGGCGTGATATGAGTAGCTCGGGAACACAGCGCCACTTCCTCTTTGTGCTCTGAGGTAATGAGGGCAAGATTTTGTTCATCATTAAAGCATTTTTGCTGGATGTGACTTCAAATTGACTCAAGTGACTTAAATATACAAAATCTACTTAATGTTTAAGCTAAAATTCAAGAAATGAAACGTGTGATGTTAGAAGCAATATTTATTCAGATAGGTTCTTACAGCATTTGGTTTAAACTGCACATTATTGTGTGAAGTGGAGGGAAACTACTTGTCTTCTGTTGGCTAAGATAAATAATATAACATAATAAATAATATAACATAATAAATAATACTATGTATAAATATAGTATGATTATGTAAGGCTAATGATTACATGATGAGATTTACACTATGGTAACTACACAATGTGAACAGGAGCAGAGCGTTGATATGACCAGACAACTTCAGTTTCATCTGTCCTCATTTTTAGACTTGTGCCTTGTGCCAGACCCTACGCACAGATATGCCCATGTTGGGAATAGTGAGTACTGGGTGATTCTTTACAGTGAGTACTGTCCCCACACTCAGTACAGCCCCTCAGTCCGTACAGCCCCACAGTCAGCACAGCCCCACAGTCAGTACAGCCCCACAGTCAGTACAGCCCCACAGTCAGTACAGCCACTTTACATGTGTGTGAAGGGAGAGTTACACTCAGTGTTTCTTTCTAGCTTATTTTCACCTGCTCACTCACATGTCCACACTCTTTCACTCACTCTAACACACAGTCCGAACAAGCAAAACCAACCAGAATGCACAAGGGCTACTGGGATGTTATTAGAACTACTTTAGAGATTCAGGAAATGTATCTGAACCGATCAGTGCAGGAGCAATTCAGCCTAAAAACACCCTGAAAGAAGGTACATATTAAGAACATGTTAATAATTTTGTAATTCATATCTTCATTTTTTGCATTGTTTAACTAAATGTATTGCAATTAACTCCTCTGTCAGTTGGCTAAATGAGGTAATAGAATATAAATTCATTTTTATAAGGTGTCCAGGTGTCTCTCCTTGTGTGTGATGGTATCTGGAGTATAACAATGGTTTTCTCTCCTGTCCCCCATTTGTCCTTACAGTACTGCACATAGTCTTTGTCCTCCCCTTTTCGTTTTTGTCTCTATCCATCCTTGACCCCACCCCATCCCATTCTCTCACTATTAAAATGATGCTGTCCAGTGATGGGGACAGTTTCATGGCTTACACACACACACACACAACCTTAGTCATGGTAAGGCCTGAATTACTTCAGCCGCAGCCTGAGGACAGCCTAGCCCTTCCTGAGGAGTCTGATACTGAGGACACTAACCCTCCCTGAGGACACTACCCCTCCCTGAGAACACTAACCCTCCCTGAGGACACTACCCCTCCCTGAGGACAGCCTAGCCCTTCCTGAGGAGTCTGATACTGAGGACACTAACCCTCCATGAGGACACTACCCCTCCCTGAGGACACTAACCCTCCCTGAGGACACTACCCCTCCCTGAGGACACTAACCCTCCCTGAGGACACTACCCCTCCCTGAGGACACTAACCCTCCCTGAGGACACTGATACTGAGGACACTACCCCTCCCTGAGGACACTACCCCTCCCTGAGGACACTAACCCTCCCTGAGGACACTGATACTGAGGACACTACCCCTCCCTGAGGACACTAACCCTCCCTGAGGACACTACCCCTCCCTGAGGACACTAACCCTCCCTGAGGACACTGATACTGAGGACACTATCCCTCCCTGAGGACACTACCCCTCCCTGAGGACACTAATCCTCCCTGATGACACTAATCCTCCCTGAGGACACTACCCCTCTCTGAGGACACTAACCCTCCCTGAGGACACTGATACTGAGGACACTACCCCTCTCTGAGGACACTAATCCTCCCTGAGGACACTACCCCTCCCTGAGGACACTACCCCTCCCTGAGGACACTAATCCTCCCTGAGGACACTACCCCTCCCTGAGGACACTAATCCTCCCTGAGGACACTACCCCTCCCTGAGGACACTAATCCTCCCTGAGGACACTACCCCTCCCTGAGGACACTTTATTTACACTTTTTGAGCATTTTCCCCATTATTTTGAGCATCATCCCTTCATCTCCATCCTACCTCACCCACTGCTGTTGTCGTAGATACTCACATAAAGACTTTGGTTCCACCGTACCTGCCCCTGTCGTTGTCCACACCCCTATTGATCTGTGCAGTTCGAGTCATTAGGCTCCAACACCAGCGCTCGGTCTGCCATGGGGGTGACAGGGCAGCTGTTCTGAATGAGTGCTGACAGGAACACTTTGGCCCTCGTGTCTGTCCTACCTCTAACACTGTCTGTCTCTGTCTGGCCATCAGGGTCGAGTGAGACGGTTTCTGATTCAGAATCCAGATTCAGTGTTGCCACATGAAGGTGAACATTGAGGTGCGTTCCGTCTTATGCATATGTAGTTTATAGCTTATATATATTTATATATTATATTTATATATTTAGATTAACATTTCTGATGCACAAGATCAGACTGAAATGTAATGCTGTACTGTGTCAGACTGTCTGATGATGTCAGACTGTCTGATGGTTTCAGACTGTCAGACTGGCTGATGATGTCAAACTGTCTGATGGTGTCAGATGGTGTCAGACTGTCTGATGTCTCGTGTTTATCCCGTCTGCATTCATATCTTCAGACAGATGCTTGAGTTTATTTTCTGTGAGATTGTTCCAGATGTGGCAATGGACAGATTGGTAACCCCCCCCCCCCCCATTTCTTATGTACAGAGTTGAAAAACAGTTTACGCACATCAGATGAGATGAGGCTAGATTTAGTGCCCTTGTCAGAAGCACCAGGATGGCTCTCACTGAGATGTCCTGCTGCTGTAAAATATGACCGGGCCATCAGCAGGCACGCACAACTTGCCACTGGGACATTTTTTTTCCCATTTGGATTGGCAACAGAGCTGTCAGTGTTCTCATATTTTACCTCCGACCCTGCATGAAGGCGCTGCTCCCTGTGTGATTGACTCTCAATCACAGCCTCCAAGTGGCTTTTATTGGATTACAGGGCGAGAGAGGGTGGGGCCCCTCCTGTGTGATGGAGGATTACAGGATAAGTGAGGGTGTGGTTACTCCTGTGTGATGGAGGGAGAATTAGACTCTACTTTAGACTCTCAGCATGAGAGAGAGGACACCTGGACTCTGACCTTACACTCAGAGGGAGGCGGGACTGAACTGTACAGACATCTCTGTCCACAGGATCTACTGCACACTGGGACAGTGCTGTGGACCAAGACCTATATCAACTTACTGGAGTTTCTTTAGGAAAATGTAAGTGTAGGTGAAGACCAGGCAAGCAGTAAGATTGTGAAAATATATCTTAAGCAGTATTCTATTTATCAAACTTTTAGCAGTCAACCTTTTCTGTGAGGAAACTGCTGTAGGTTCTGTTGTTCTCCTCCCTTGACATTTTCTGACTGGACTACAGTGTTTAGAGTTCAGCATAAACATGGTGTGTTCTTTCACAGAGAGCCGCAGCTTTACCTCGTCCTCTCTGGGTCTGAAACTCTCTCCATTGCTGCTGTCTTTAACAAATGGGAGCTCATGTCCATCCCTCTGGAGCCATTCAGAGACAAAACCCACATATAGCAAACACAGGGCCATTGAGGAGTGGTAGAACTGGAGATCTGCTACCATTAACAGCCGTTGAGAGTCCCAGCCACAGACCGAGCTGGAGCACAGGTGCTGTGTCTGCAAGGGCTTTGCATAGTTCGGCTGCAGAGTTTTTATTTATTTATTTATTTCCCATACTGACTGTGGCAGGATGCACCTACATGCCACATGATGCAGGTCAAAGGTCAATTTGCAGATGGTCTTTGTTTTTGCAGAATACAGAATCATGTTTTGTCAGAAACAGCCGCTGTGCTAGTGAGACCTGAACCTGCATTACACACCTCCAGCTCACTACACATAGATGCTTCTGCAGAATCTCTATTCTCTCATACCGCTGTAGCGTAAATGCAGGAGTCATGATTGACTGGAGAGAGAGTAAAGAGCAAGAAGGGGCTCTGGAAGAGCAGTCTGGAGAAGAAGGAGATGTAGGAGTGGAGAGAAATGGAGGGAGGGAGAGTTACAGACAGAGGAGGAGAAATGTATCCAAAGATCCAAAGAGGAGGGGAGGGGAGGGAGGGGTGAAAGGGGAAAAATATATAAAACAAGCAGAATTGTGGTGGCAAATAGATGTGGGAGAAATGGGGAGAAATAAGGAGAGACGGGGATGAATATATATATATATATATTCATATATATATATACTGAATATATACTGTGTGTATATAGAGAGAGAGGGGAAGGGATAAAATATATATAGAGAGGAAGCAATCAGTGCTAAAATCCCCTGCCTCCTTTTCCTGGTCTCCTCCCCATCTCGCCTCCCCTCCCCAACTCTCCTCTCATCTATCCCCACCTCTCTCCTCCCCTCCAATTGTCTCTCCTTTTCTCCTGTTCTTCTCCCCTCCTCTCCTCTCCTCCACATCTGCCAAGCCTCAAATCCCCCACTGTTCACTTTCAGGACACAAAGCAATATCACCAATTAGCATGGTGTCGCTTACTGGCCATAATAAGCACATAATTGCTCTAAACCACATGGGGTAGCAGCATTTAAATATAAATTCTGACATTTTTACAAAATATTAGTCAAAGCAGAACTGCGGTGCATTCTCCTAATCACTGCTGCTAGTGCTGTATGCACACACACACACACACACACACACACACACACACACACACACACATACACACATACATGCACACGTGGTGTGGTGTGGTTGTGTGGTGATGGTGTGGTTGTGTGGTGATGGTGTGGTGTGGTTGTGTGGTGATGGTGTGGTTGTGTGGTGATGGTGTGGTGTGGTTGTGGGTGGTGGTGTGGTTGTGTGGTGATGGTGTGGTGTGGTTGTGTGGTGATGGTGTGGTTGTGTGGTGATGGTGTGGTGTGGTTGTGTGGTGATGGTGTGGTGTGGTTGTGTGGTGATGGTGTGGTTGTGTGGTGATGGTGTGGTGTGGTTGTGTGGTGATGGTGTGGTGTGGTTGTGTGGTGATGGTGTGGTTGTGTGGTGATGGTGTGGTGGTGGTGGTGGTGGTGGTGGTGGTGGTGGTTGTAGCAGTACAGCTCAAAAACTGTTCTCCAGAACAATGATGCTCCAACACTCTGAAACACACTAAATCTTTGTTGAAGGATGCAAGACCTTTGTAACCTGTACAGATCTTCAGACGATGTATGTATGTACATAATGTATGTATGTAAAAATACGACCTAACTGGTGTAGCCTAACTGCAGCAATGCTGGAAGTCTTTTCATGTCTCAGGAGTCTGAGCTGCATTAATTGTATGTGAGATGTTTGTGTAAGAGGATCCAGCATGTGTAAGAGGATCCAGCATGGTTAAGAGGATCCAGCATGTGTAAGAGGATCCAGCATGTGTAAGAGGATCCAACATGTGTAAGAGATCCAGCATGTCTAAGAGGATCCAGCATGGTTAAGAGGATCCAGCATGTGTAAGAGGATCCAGCATGTGTAAGAGGATCCAACATGTCTAAGAGGATCCAGCATGTCTAAGAGGATCCAGCATGGTTAAGAGGATCCAACATGTCTAAGAGGATCCAGCATGGTTAAGAGGATCCAGCATGTGGCGCTGCAGTTTACCAGGAACTTTCCCCACCAGAGGCAGTGAACACTGATAAATTATCACTGAACAGTCATGTGACAATCAATTTTAATATATTAAGTGTTTAAATATATTAAAATATATTAAATCTTAATATTTAAATACTGTATTTATCAAAGATCTCAGGATCAGACAGGTGATGAATGTAGGTTTAGATCTGTCCAGTCTAATGAATGTAGCCTTAAGCTACAGGCTTTTAATCCCCAGGCTGGTTTTTCTCCTCAGAGACCAGTGATTCAGTTCAGCGTTACGTCCATGGCTCTGCTAGGACTCCTGTTACTCCTCATCAGCACAATCAATCAGAGTGGTGGTATAGACAGGAATGACCAGACCAGTCCTCTGATAAATGTGCCCTAATGCTGTCTGTCATCTTTTAACACACTAATGAAAGAGCCATTACTCATCAAGCATACCAGTCCCACTGCGGACAGGCAGGTGTGTCTTCCCAGGGTCATAGGGGTCACTGGACCTGACAGCCTGTTAATCAAGCCCCTCCATCATCGCCTCACTGTCTGTCACGTGACGGAGTGCTGAGAAACCCCAACCAGGGAGCATGTTACTCGGAAGCCGCGTTCTCACTGGGTGGAGAAGAGGTCACACTGAAGAGAGGGTTCTGATTGGACATTGAGGTGAGTGTTTAACCCCATACCCCAGGTGTAAAGAACAGCAGCACAAAGGACACTGATGAAAAGGAGGCTGGCGTAATGGAGAGCAGTGTAAAGTTCACTGAGCGTAAAGTTCCTTTCCACCATGTAAAGGAGGCCGGTCTAAAGGATGCCGGTGTAAAGTTCACTGATGTAAAGAAGGCTGGTGTAAAGGACAGCAGTGTAAAGGATGCTGGTGTAAATGACAGCAGCGTAAAGGATGCTGGTGTAAAGGACAGCAGCGTAAAGGATGCTGGTGTAAATGACAGCAGCGTAAAGGATGCTGGTGTAAATGACAGCAGCGTAAAGGATGCTGGTGTAAAGAAGGCTGGTGTAAAGGACAGCAGCGTAAATGATGCTGGTGTAAATGACAGCAGCGTAAAGGATGCTGGTGTAAAGAAGGCTGGTGTAAATGAGAGGCAGACTGCAGTTTTTCTATTCAGAACCCCAGAGTGTTCTGCTGTCAGCTCTTCAGCAATGTCCCTAAGCAGCAACACAGACACATTTGCAAATATAATCTTAGTAACCCAAGAGTGTAAAAGACATATAACACTGCATGAAGAAACCATTTCAGATACACAAATATATATACATAGCATTCATACACAAATGCACACACACACATACACACACACACATTCACACATACACTCACACATACACACACATATACTCATACTCAAATCAGAGTGGTAAGTCTGCAGAACTTTTCAGCTCTCCTTCGTTCCGTGGTGTTGTGGTTCAGAGAGGGCCGGCACGCATCCGCTTTATGCAAATGGCGTCTTCTCCAGGGCCCTCATCCACGCCACACCTGCACGCTGATGGCGCGGAGCCTGCAGTGACCTGATAGGAGGACTGTGTGTCTTCGCAGCTACAGAAGGACAGTATGACTCATCCATATGCACAGTGTCACGGTGTGGGAGGCTTCCCCCTACCGGTCGCCTACGGTACAGCGGCAGTTGTCCTGTTGTTGTTGCGTTGTGTGCGTCCCTCAGGTGGGTGGAGCTTATTAGCTCCCTCACCTGACGGTAGTTTGTCAGGCTATATATGCCTTGTCTATGTACCAGTTGACCGCTGGTTATTATATCCTTAATCGGGTCAAGTGCACGGGTTTTTTGTTTGCGCACGTTATTCATTAAACCCCTCTTTTTCTCTGAGACTTGGCGTGATCGCTTCCTTTTCGTTCGCACTCACTGCCCGTCACACACAGGTTGAATGATTTACATTTCCTGGTACGTAACTGATTTGTTTCATTCAATGACTTTGTTTATTGGGCACCAGGTACAAAACAGGAAATTAAGTAATAGCCAGTAAAGCTGCTTCCATGGAATCACAGAATCTAATAAAGTTGCATTTTCCAGTATATTGCCCAGAGTAGTGTTTGTGTGGGTGGAGCTGTCCACAGTAGTGGTTGTGGGGGTGGAGCTGTCCACAGTAGTGTTTGTGTGGGTGGAGCTGTCCACAGTAGTGGTTGTGGGGGTGGAGCTGTCCACAGTAGTGGTTGTGGGGGTGGAGCTGTCCACAGTATTGGTTGTGGGGGTGGAGTTATCCAGAGTAGTGTTAGTGTGGGTGGAGTTATCCAGAGTAGTGGTTGTGGGGGCGGAGTTATCCAGAGTAGTGGTTGTGGGGCGGAGTTATCCAGAGTAGTGGTTATGGGGCGGAGTTATCCAGAGTAGTGGTTATGGGGCGGAGTTATCCAGAGCTTCATCATTTACTCATACATCCAGTACAGTAGGTTAGCGAATGACAAAAAAAGAATATTTTGAAAGAAAGTGCTAATTCAAAAAATAATAAGAGCTAAGAGGGTTCAGTTCATCAATATTAATTCAATTTAAGACAATACCCTTTTTAAATAAGTGTCAGAGTGAGAGAGAAGAGTCTCCATGCTTGTCTTCCATGAGGCTTGAAACATGATGCTTGTCTTCCATGAGGCTTGAAACATGATGTTCCAAGCTGATCCGTACGTGAGGCTGTAAGAGCTCGGGGTAAGGATTGGCTTTGACCATGGTGTAGAGGGGAGGTTGGGGTGGAGCTGCCCACACTGGAGGGTGTGGGTGGAGCTGTCTGGGTGGGTGTGGAAACTGCTCTAGGGGGAGGGGCCTAATCCTTCATTGACCCTGATGTGTATGGTGTTCTTCTCTGTCCTCTCTCCCTCTTCTAGATGTTATCTAGATGTAGCGTGACACTGATATTGTGAGTGCTTTATTAAACTTACAACAAACAACAATAGCATATACCAAAAGTATAAAGCTTATACATTTTTCAAAATAATCTATTTGCTAAGCTAGTAATTCATATTCAGTTTTGTGAGTATATAAGAACTTTACAAAAGTCCCTTTTCTCTGTGTGGGCTAAGGAAGCCCTGTTTGGCGCCACAGTGGCAGATGCAGCGCACACCGTGTGGACGTCAGATGTGCCAACCATGCTACTCTTGGGTGGACTACGATAAAGTCAGAGGGAAAGAAAGTCGAAGAAGAAGAGACTGTTTTCCTTTCTCTCTGAGCCGAACACAGTGGGCTCTGACAGACCAGGCGGAAGCCTGCAGCTCCTCTCTGTAACCTCCACTAACTGGTGACATTTATTCTCACACATGGCCAGAGTGGAGGACACCAGAGCAGTTCCTGAGTGTCCCTGCACCACACACACACTTTACACCTGGGCTGTGTTCCCTGACATTCACCTTAACTGACACAGATTTAAATTAGTATCATGCCCAGGTGATCCCAGCTCTGGGGCTGTCATCACTTCCGGCTACAGAATTAGACATGTGTGTTGTATCTGGCTAGGATTGGCTGCAAAACCTGAATGCTACCCACCGTAAGAGAAGATTGTTCTCCTAGAATGCACAATAATATGAGGTAAAGAATACGCTATCATGGGTGTGTAGTATTATGACTGTGTGTCCAGCACATAACCAGACAGACTGCTGTACAACATCATGGTTTGGGATTATTACAGCTGTGATCTCACCATCACTGCTCTTAACCACGCACGTTTTTAATTTTTTATTTTTTAATTTTTAGTTCCTGGTGTTTAAGTTTGAGCATGTGTTTACTTGGAATACCAGGTAATGGCATTGATTCCTGTAGTTTAGTAGTAATCTGGCTCATCTGGTATCTGGTATCTGGTATCTTGAATTCTGACTTATCTATGCTGCTATCTAGGATGCATTCTGTGAACAGATGCAAAGTACTTTGTAAGTCACTCTGGAGAAGAGTAAATGTAAAATATGGTTCAGGACACCAGCAGGCCTAATCAAGCTGTGTAGGGTAATAGCCCTAACCCAGTATAATAACCCTAACCCAGTATAATAACCCTATCCCAGTATAATAGCCCTATCCCAGTATAATAACCCTATCCCAGTATGATAACCCTAACCCAGTATAATAGCCCTAATCCAGTATAATAGCCCTAACCCAGTATAATAACCCTATCCCAGTATAATAACCCTATCCCAGTATGATAACCCTAACCCAGTATAATAACCCTAACCCAGTATAATAGCCCTAACCCAGTATGATAACCCTAACCCAGTATGATAACCCCTCGCACGTAAGGAATGTCTACTCTGCAGACATGGTCTTCTTGCTTAAGATCTCAATCTCTAGAACTTTTGAACACAGTTTAGTGATTCCTGTGGGTGGAGTTCATTGTTTTAATGAGGTTCAGTCTTTTAATGAAGCTCAGTGTTTTAGTGAAGTTCAGCGTTTAGTAAGGTTTAGTGTTTTAATGAGGTCCAGTGTTTTAAAGGGGTACAGTGTTTTAATGAGGTTCAGTGTTTTAAAGGGGTTCAGTGTTTTAATGAGGTTCAGTGTTTTAAAGGGGTTCATTGTTTTAATGAGGTTCAGTGTTTTAAAGGGGTTCAGTGTTCAGTGAGGTTCAGTGTTTTAGTAGAGTTCAGTGTTTTGGTGAGGTTAATTGAAAACGATGTTAATTGAAAAGTGACCTTGAGTATGTTGAAAAATTATATGTAAATATAATTAAAGGTGCTATGTAAATATAACTAAAGATGTATAAAAAATAATTTCATTCCTTCATGCAGGTGTCAAAATAACAATCGATGCACATTTTTCATTTCTTCTACCATAAGACACACAAGACTCTTCTACCATAACAGTGTTTTTCAGTATTCAGTATTTTCAGTACAGATGATCTTCCACTGAACTATGTATTCATGTACATAAATCTGACTATGCTGACAGTAACCTCAGTAAGTAAGATCTTCATGTCGACAAAGTATGAGCATGATATCACAAAAATAAAACACACTCTTTTGTCTTTAGCCTCATGTGTGCACCCCCCCACACACACACACACACTCTGGTCCACCACTGTACAGAGTCCTCCAGTGTGAATGCTGGGATATGTGGTCCACCACTCTGCAGAGTCCCCCAGTGTGAATGTTGGGATATGTGGTCCACCACTCTGCAGAGTCCCCCAGTGTGAATGCTGGGATATGTGGTCCACCACTCTGCAGAGTCCTCCAGTGTGAATGCTGGGATATGTGGTCCACCACTCTGCAGAGTCCCCCAGTGTGAATGCTGGGATATGTGGTCCATCACTCTGCAGAGTCCTCCAGTGTGAATGCTGGGATATGTGGTCCACCAATCTGCAGAGTCCCCCAGTGTGAATGCTGGGATATGTGGTCCACCACTCTGCAGAGTCCCCCAGTGTGAATGCTGGGATATGTGGTCCAGCCTCCTCAGGTCCTTAGGCCGATGCAGTTAAGGGTTAATGGTTAAGGGTTAATGGTTAAGGTTTAATGGTTAATGGTTAGCAGTTCGTGCAGGATGGTCCTGCACTGGTTACACGGAGATCTGCACCTACTGCTTCCCGCCTGTCCACTCCCGCGTCCTCATGTGATGATGCCAGAACTCCATATGTGCTTGAGCATCTCACATGTTCCTCTTATCACTCAGCACCATGAGTGACATTCAACTGCATCTAAGACCAGTAAAGAAAGGCAGGAAGAACTAAAGGGTGCAAATGACTCTAAGAGCCAAGAAGCCCAGCACACTTGAGAAGAAGCCCAGATCACTCGAGAGTTTCCTCCATGTTTGTGTTTTTTTGGAAAATGTTGCAGTTATTCCAAAAGGTTGTTGGCCATTCTCCGCCATAATGACATTACGTCTGTTTTTACCAATGACATACAACTTTCAGCAGAACACAGTTACATTAGTCCACATCTGCCAAGGCCTAAATAATAATAAATATTGACTTTAGATATTTGATCACATCTGCACTACTAGACTAGACGACAAGCTTTCTGTGCCTCTGTGTCATCGTTGTAAAATGTTACCAGCTATTTCACAGTCTGTAAGACCAGGTACAAATCTCCACAGCTCCCAGTCAGAATATACACTTGTATAAAATATTAGAACATGGCCTTTTTGGCTGTATAAAAGACTGCAACATGGTGTTTATATAAAATGCTATAAAATGTTTACATTAAAAGACTATAACGTGGCCTGTATAATAAGTCTTGAATGTTGGCACCTGGGCCACTAATCCTGATTCCGAATTTGAGGTGTCAGGAGGGGTCAGGAATTATCCAGGGGTCATTAAAGACCATCTGGTAACTCATCTTCAGGTAGCAGATAAGGCTTGTTTGGGTGGCTACTGAGAGGCCATGTAACCGTGTGACAAGCAGATGCTTGTTTAAACTTCATTTCCATTCTCAAATGGATTTCAAGAGTAGCAGGGCTCTGTAGTGCAGAAGAAAGGTGTGTGTTTCTCCTAACGAACACAAGGAGACATCCTTAACATCCATCGTGTTTGCAGGGACTGCAAGTCATTGTCTTTGTGCTACCAAACTTGTTCCTCTGGACCTACACCTGCACCCTGCTGTTGTTGCTATGACACAGCATGCGTTGTTGACATACCATGCTTCATCACACCCAGTGAGTGAGTGATGCAAAGTCATGTTTCTCCTGGACCCGAGGGGCAGGATTCCTGCATGCATTTATGATATACAGACATTTGCACATTGCTGCTGGATGGTTCCACTGTGGTTTGAAGGAATGGGAGTGGTCTGAGGGAATGGGAGTGGTCTGAGGGAATAGGAGTGGTCTGAGGTAATGGGAGTGGTCTGAGGTAACGGGAGTGGTCTGAGGGAATGGGAGTGGTCTGAAGGAATGGGAGTGGTCTGAGGTAATGGGAGTGGTCTGAGGGAATAGGAGTGGTCTGAGGGAATAGGAATGGTCTGAGGGAACGGGAGTGGTCTGAGGGAACGGGAGTGGTCTGAGGTAACGGGAGTGGTCTGAGGGAATGGGAGTGGTCTGAGGGAATGGGAGTGGTCTGAGGGAATGGGAATGGTCTGAGGGAATGGGAGTGGTCTGAGGTAACGGGAGTGGTCTGAGGGAACGGGAGTGGTCTGAGGGAACGGGAGTGGTCTGAGGGAATAGGAGTGGTCTGAGGGAATGGGAGTGGTCTGAAGGAATGGGAATGGTCTGAGGGAATGGGAGTGGTCTGAGGGAATAGGAGTGGTCTGAGGGAATGGGAGTGGTCTGAGGGAATGGGAATGGTCTGAGGGAATGGGAGTGGTCTGAGGGAACGGGAGTGGTCTGAGGGAACGGGAGTGGTCTGAGGGAATGGGAGTGGTCTGAAGGAATGGGAGTGGTCTGAGGTAATGGGAGTGGTCTGAGGGAATGGGAGTGGTTTCTGAATACAGTGTGTGGGGTAATGCAGCATATATCACATTAAAATTCTTTATTATTGGTTGTGCAGCAGAAGGTTAGTAGGATGTGAAAAGGAAGTAAGGATGGGGGCAACATGGTGTTCCAGAGTCTGACAGCCAGGGGGCAGAACACATAGTATGTTCCAGAGTCTGGTCTCCAGGGGGCAGAAGTTGCTGGCCCGGCTGCAGAACCTCCTGCTGTCTGCTGTATAGTAGAGGGGCAGGTAGACTGTGGGAGGGGTGAGTGTGGTAGGACATTCATGAGAGGTGGGTGTGGTAGGACAGTTCACAAACTGGAAGAGTGCATGAACAACACTGTGCTTGAATGTTGAGGCAGTAAACATCTCCTCGGCCCATGTGTGAATGTAGTAACACACTCGGCCCATGTGTGAATGTAGTAACACACTCGGCCCATGTGTGAATGTAGTAACACACTCGGCCCATGTGTGAAGCAGTAACACACTCGGCCCATGTGTGAATGTAGTAACACACTCGGCCCATGTGTGAATGTAGTAACACACTCGGCCCATGTGTGAATGTAGTAACACACTCTGCCCATGTGTGAATGTAGTAACACACTCGGCCCATGTGTGAAGCAGTAACACACTCGGCCCATTTGTGAATGTAGTAACACACTCGGCCCATGTGTGAAGCAGTAACACACTCGGCCCATGTGTGAATGTAGTAACACACTCGGCCCATGTGTGAAGCAGTAACACACTCGGCCCATGTGTGAATGTAGTAACACACTCGGCCCATGTGTGAATGTAGTAACACACTCGGCCCATGTGTGAATGCAGCCACAGTGGAGGAAGTGCTTTTGTTTTTGAAGAACTGAGCGTTATTTCAAATTATCCAGAAAATGACGTTTCAGCCCGGATTGGGGCCAAGGCCAATATGTTCTAAAATACTCTCCCCAGAAAAACTTTATTTTGAAAAATCTTAACGTGTTTTAGTGTGAGCCTTATGGTTTATCTACAGGAAAGTGTAAATGGTTCTGAAGCTGTGTATAGAGGCTAATACTGTTTTCTCCTGGTCCAAGAAGTTAAGGAAGGAATAACAAAATTGAAAAAGTCAACAAGGCATGACTTTCGTACTTGCTGAGAAATTTGTAACAGGATGAAATAAACATTCTCATTTTGTTCAAGGAGTCTAGGAAAGGCCTTCCATTACAATAAATGCATTATGTAGAAAATGGACAACAGTAATAATGTCAACAAATGACAAATCGAGGAGCCCAAGTCAGAGTGCAGGTTAGTGCAGGTTAGTGCAGGTTAGTGCAGGTGGCACTGAGTGCAGGTGAGTGCAGGTGAGTGCAGGTGAGTGCAGGTTAGTGCAGGTGGCACTGAGTGCAGGTGAGTGCAGGTGAGTGCAGGTGAGTGCAGGTGAGTGCAGGTGAGTGCAGGTGGCACTGAGTGCAGGTGAGTGCAGGTGAGTGCAGGTGAGTGCATGTCACGTCAGGATATGTGGAACTGTTCAGCTGCTGCTTGTTTGGGGCTTTGGGGCTGTTGGGGGTGTTGTTTGGGGCTGTTGGGGGTGTTGTTTGGGGGGGGGGGGGTGTGTGTGTGTGGGGGGGGGGGGGGTCGCTGCTGTGTTTCAGTGTAGTACTGTGTGTTCCAGGTTCAGTCCACATGTAAATAAGGCCAAAGCTCAGGTGGAGCAGCAGGTCCAGTTGCTGGCAAAGGAGCTGGTTCTGGAGCTGGTTCTGGAGCTGTCTTTGTCCCTGCAAAGTTGGAGTGGGTTCTGCAGTCCTTTTGGATGTTGAAACGTGATACTGAAGAAATAGTGGTGAAAGGTAGCAGGATAATAATGTTAAAACATTTATGGAACAGGCCTGGTTTTGTGTATTAATGTTAAAGTATAGTGCAGCTCAGTGTTTTCAAAGAGCATCAGTATGAGCTGAATTGAATGTTGTCTGTAGCTTTTAAATCTAGCAGTAACATAGGTCTGTGTCCATGATATCAGCCATAATGAGTGTGTAGAGTTGGGTTACATAGAAAGGTGTACCTGTTCACCCTGGCTGCAGCCGAGACAATTGGGACACCAGAGATGACAGCATGGCGAAGATGCTCACATCCCCTCCTCGCCATGGAGACCATTCTGCACCATTAAGACAGGCTTGTCTTTCTTTTATTCCATTATGGAATCACTGTGCCATCATTCCGTTCCTGTGTTGGAGCCAGAGGGTTATAGCGCGAGTGTTCGCCATACAGCGCAAGTGTTCGCCGTCAGTGATGAAAACAATGATGTGATGAAAACACCTCAAGCTACCGCTCTGAGGTGGACACAAAGATCAACCCATTCAGTATATCCGAGGAGAGCAGGACAGCAGTACTGACTAAGTGCACATGAAGACAGAGAGCAGAGATGCTTAAGAAATGCAAAGCTGTGGATAGCAAGCGTTAGGGCTTGCATACCATTCCAAAGTTAAAGAAACTTTACTCAGAATTATTAATATGTAAGCCTCCAGCGGCAAGCAGGGTCAGTGTGGATGTGGGATGAATGAATTTTAAATGAACTGTAATTCTGCAACCCAAGAAAGCATTGACAACTCTCCCTTTCTCCTTTAATGGGAGAACCACCCTCCAGCCCCTCCCTACTCCACATGGGGTTAAGAACTCCGCTATTGGGTTAGGAACAAGATTAACTGTTGACTATAAATGCCTTTAACAGAAGAACACTGGGTCTGTGTGTATCAGTAAAGAATGTACTGCATGTGTGTGTGTGTATGTGTGTGTGTGTGTGTGTGTGGTACAGTTCTAGAGTGTTAGAAAATTTCACTCTTGGCCATACATCTTTGCTAGGCCCCTTGCTCTAACTTATGTTAAAGCATAAAGTGTTTGGAGAGCTATGCTACATGCAGACATGTACATGCTGTTCCTAATGCAGTTTTGTGTGCATCACATGGGTCACTAATTCTACGTCCTTATTAGGAGTGTGTAGGTGTGGCCAGTGTGAGTTGTGGACACACCCCCAGCCTGCGTGGAGGCCTGAGTGGGAGGAGAGAAGTGTTGTGTCTTTCTAATCCCATAATGCATGCAAGGAGAGCTGATTGATTTTGGGGGTCGCAGAAGTGGGTGTCTTAATGTCCTAATGCTGCGCTCTGTCACAGTCTCCGCAGGCTTGGCAGTTTGCCCTTTCCACAGAGCGATCTCTCGCTCGATTGGAGGAGAGCAGGGGTAAATAAATAAAGAGAAAAGACTGAGGGGGGAGGGAGAGAGAGAAGGAGAGAGAGAGAGTGGACAGGAGGAGGCAGAGGGAGGGGTTCATGAGAGCTGTGGACAATAAAGGCTGCATTCTCCTGATGGATGTTGGGAGAAGGAGAGAGTGAGGATGGAGAACGGAGAGGAGATGGGTGGAGATGGCAGAGACATGTCTGATGTGTCCAGCTGGTTCTGTTAACCCACACAGGACAAATACAGTAAAAGCTGTAAGGTGTTTAAGGTGTTTAAGGTATTTAAGGTATTTAAGGTATTTAAGGTGTTTAAGGTGTTTAAGGTATTTAAGGTATTTAAGGTGTTTAAGGTGTTTAAGGTGTTTAAGGTATTTAAGGTATTTAAGGTGTTTAAGGTATTTAAGGTGTTTAAGGTGTTTAAGGTATTTAAGGTATTTAAGGTGTTTAAGGTGTTTAAGGTGTTTAAGGTGTTTTCCTGCACAGGTATGAAAGGATATACAGTGTGACAAGCTGTCTGTCTGTTTGTCTCTCTCTCTTTCACTCTCTGTCTCTGTGTCTCAAACACAAACATATACACACACTCCCTCCCTCTAAATCACATACACACACTCCCTCTCTCTAAATCACTCACACACACACACCCTCCTTCTCTCTCTCACACACACACTCCCATCCTTTTGGTTGAAATCAATAGGGTGTAATTGCCGTCCCTTCTCTACTCAAGTTTCATGAATCAAATGAATCAAATGAATCAAATGGATGAGTGAAGAAGTGTTTGTATGTGTGTGTGCATGAGAGGTGGAGAGAGTGTGTCTGTGTGCATGAGAGGTGGAGAGAGAGTATATGTGTGTGTGTGTCTGTGTGTGTGTGTGTAAGAGTGGAGAGACATACAGAGAGACGAAGAGAGAGACAAAGACAGAGAGAAACAGAGAGAGAGACACACAGAGAGACACACAGAGAGAGCATTGTACTGGTAGCTCTTGTTTCAGCCTCACACCCAGAGTCATTGCTAGTGAAGCACTCCACTGGTGCAGCAAATTAAAACTTCGGCAACGAAAACATCTCTGACTCGACGGGCATGTCTTCTGGAACTGGAATTGGCACAGTGCAGAATAGTCTCTGCTGCCCTGGGACGACCCTGCAGTTTCTGACCTGTTTCTTCAATCACTCCATTCATTAAATCACATGCAATGTTGTGAGTAGCACAGAAAAGGACCACAGATGCGAAGGAGTGTGGCAGGAACACGGCCCTGTAACAGCCCTGAACATCGCGGGAACACGGCCCTGTAACAGCCCTGAACATGGCAGGAACACGGCCCTGTAACAGGCCTGAACGTGGCAAGAACACGGCCCTGTAACAGCCCTGAACGTGGCGGGAACACGGCCCTGTAACAGCCCTGAACATGGCGGGAACACAGCCCTGTAACAGCCCTGAACGTGGCGGGGACACGGCCCTGTAACAGGCCTGAACATGGCAGGAACACGGCCCTGTAACAGCCCTGAAAGTGGCGGGAACACAGCCCTGTAACAGCCTTGAACGTGGCAGGAACACGGCCCTGTAACAGGCCTGAACGTGGCAAGAACACGGCCCTGTAACAGCCCTGAACATGGCAGGAACACGGCCCTGTAACAGCCTTGAACGTGGCGGGAACACGGCCCTGTAACAGCCCTGAACGGCCCGTGGCGGCCCTGTAACAGGGAAAACGGCCCTGTAACAGCCCTGAACGTGGCGGGAACACGGCCCTGTAACAGCCCTGAACATGGCGGGAACACGGCCCTGTAACAGCCCTGAACATGGCGGGAACACGGCCCTGTAACAGCCCTGAACGTGGCGGGAACACGGCCCTGTAACAGCCCTGAACATGGCGGGAACACGGCCCTGTAACAGCCCTGAATGTGGCGGGAACACGGCCCTGTAACAGCTGCCAGGCCCGGATCAGCACAGTACATAACTGCCCTTATAAGAGCCGTTATAGTTAACAGTCTGAGCAGAAATTCATCACTGAGCTTACAGTAGAAGTTACAGGTGCAATGTGTAGGATTTTATGCGCATATTTAATTTTTAAATTATCATAAATTCACAAGAGACGTTAAATAAAGTAGAGTTATCCTCCCACTCAAATGTGTCAGATATACGAGAACTGCATAAAGTTGTTTTAGTATGTTCTCAGCACAGCGTTGGCTGCCTGGTAAGGACTTTAACCTTCACCCGCAAAATGTTGTTAGCTAAAGAAAAATGCTTCTTCCTGTGTTGTGAACCTGTAAATCTAATTTCATATAATAACAGTGTCCAGGTCAGCGCTTCCTCGTGTCTAGCGGCACACTCAGGGTCCTCTAGCTCTCACTGGTGTGATCTTCATTAAACATGGCACCAAAAGTTATGACAGCATAACATTTACAAACTCTCTCTCTCTCTCATTCACTCTCTCTCTCTCTCTACCCCTCTCTCTCTGTCTCTCTTATTGTCAGCTTCTATTATAGAGAGTACAATCTGTTTGGATGTGCAGAGATCAGTTCACCTGGGTACATTTTAGTCTTATTTTAAACTGAGGAACAAAGCTTGTCATTTTAATTTAAACCCAGTCTGAGGCTCTATCAGCAGGAAGGTTCTAATGACAGCATAAGCCCTTAGTGCTTGAGTGGTTACCACTCTGGTTAATAACACAGGCCCGTGCTCACAGGCAGAAGCCCCTGTCACACCACCCCAGAATGAGGATGCTAAAATAAGGATGCTGATAGGTGGACGCTGATATGAGGATGTTGATAGGAGAATGTTGATTGGTGCATGTCGATGGGTAGTTTGCCCAGCTGTCTCTCTGTTTCAGTCTTCAGGAGGCATGTGACCTAAAGATGATGATTGCCAAAACATGAGTCTGATTAGCTCCCTCAATCCTGCACATACTGTAGTCTGATATGGATGGTGGTGTCTGATTTGTTTATTCTTTATTTCAGGTGTTTTGTACAATATGAAACAGGGACTCAGGCTTCACTAGGTTCCATTTTAATTTCTTTACTTATCTGTGAATTAGTGTTAGGGTGTTGTTTTATGGATGAGTGTTAGGGTGTATTAGTACTTTTAGTACTTTTAGTTAGTGTTATAGTACTTTTAATTTAGCTTGATTGACTGTTGATGACTCACTTTCTAGCCTGTTGCCATGGTAGTGTCTGGCGAAGCCACTCCTCCATCCTATCAAGTGGCGACTTCGAGTCGTCTACACCTCAGGTCTTCCACAACCTCCCTCACGTCCATGAGCTGGACTTACAGTGGATCCACGTGGTGATCAGAAATCTGGAGGTGAACATTTTTATCTTGCTGTATTCTTTATTTTTGGTGAAGTTCTGCGACGTACTCATAGTCAATAGACAGACAGACACAGACAGGCGGTGCCCAACCATGGAACTGGATTTTTTTGCCAGATTTTCTTCAAAACCACCTCATATATCATGTATTGGAGAAAGTGCACCTTAACTATGAATCTTGGGGCATGGTCAGAGTTTGGCTCAGATCTCCACAAACTACCCACTGTCTTCTCTAGCAGCCTCACAATGCAGATTCTTCCCTCCTGTTCTGTCAGATTCTTCCCTCCTGTTCTGTCAGCTCCTCTTGCTGTTGTGGTGTTGGTAGAAGTGCCTCACTATCTTCCAAATCACAGTTTCAGTTCCGCTGATTCTTCTTTCAGTTTTTGCATCCTGTGTGATAGTGATTGTGATTGATCTGTGAAATCTTGTTGAAATGGTCTAGTTCTTCACAATAAGTCTGGTAAATGTTAAGAGGTGTTATGGTAATATTCTTGTGCATGACCCTCCATGATCTTTGTGTGGCTAAAGTGTTGTTAGTGCTGTTCGTGTTTTTTTGTTATTCAGAGTGTCTAAAGTGGAATGAGTTTGGTGAGGCCATGGAAAGTGACTTTATGTTGAGTCCGAGAAGATTCTGGCAAACCGCCAGGTTTCCAACCAACATTGTATACAGCTGCTGACCTCGACTGGGGATGTCATTAGGTGGTAGAAGGAGTATTTCGAGGATTTTCTCAATTTCGCCATCATGTCTTCCATAGAGGAAGCAGAACTGGGGGACTCGTGCGAAAGTTCGCCCATCAGTCAGGACCAGGTGAACAGGTTAGTTGTTAAACTCCTTGGCGGCAAGACTCCAGGGGTGGATGAGATCCAGCCGAGTTCCTTAAGGCTCTGCATGTTGTGTCCTGCCTAACACATCTTTGCAACATCACGTGGACATCGGGGACAGTACCTCTGGACTGGCAAATGAAGGTGGTGGTTCCCCTTTTTAAGAAAGGGGATCGGACGGTGTGCTCCAACTATCAGGGGATCACACACCTCAGCCTTCCTGGTAAGGTCTTTGCAGGGGTACTAGAGATAGTCAAATCTAAGTTACAAGTGGAACAATGTGGGTTCTGTCCTGGTCGTGGAACACTGGACCAGCTTTTTACCCTTGCTCAACCAGTCCACATGTGTTTTGTGGATTTGGAGAAGGCATTCGACCGTGTCCCTCAGGGATTCCTCTGGGTGGTGCTCCAGGAGTGTAGGGTACTGGACCCGCTGCTGTGGGCTATACAGTCCCAGTACAAATGGAGCAGGAGCTTGGTTCGCATGGCCGGCAGTAAGTCAGACTGGTTTTAAGTTGGGGTTGGACTCCGTCAGGGCTGCCTTTGTCACCAGTTCTGTTCATAACTTTTATGGACAGAATTTCTTGGCGTATCCAAGTGACGGAGGGGGTTCGGGTTTGGTGGCCTCAGGATTCCATGGCTCCTTTTTACGGATGATGTGGTCCTGTTGGCGTCAATAAAGACAGGACTTCTAGCTCTCGCTGGATCAGTTTTCAACCGAGTGCGAGACGGCCAAGATGAGAATCAGCACCTCTAAAACTGAGACCATGGTACTCGGACAGTGGTGGAGTGTGTTCTCCTGGTGGTGAGTGAGTCATTGCCTCAAGTGGAGGAGTTCAAGTATCTTGTTCACAAGTGAGGGAAGGATGGAACGGGAGCTTGACAGGTGGATTGGTGCAGTGTCTGCAGTGTTGTAGATGCTTTGTAAATAAGTTAATATTTCAAACTGCTGTCATTTGTTTTGTAATGACATATCCCATACTAGAAATGCAGAAGAAGAAGGCAGTTGTTTTTTATTAATTAACTGATATTTCGTAAAATGAATGAATGCTTATGAGAAGTTCTTTACAGATCTTGTAGAGATTTGTATAGAGAGTGTATGATGTGGGTGATGTTACAGGAAAAGATACCGTGATTAACCATGATTACCAGTTTACCAGAGTGTAAAAATGGATATGAATGGAAACGTGAATGTAAGAAATAATATGTTCCACTGGGAAGAGGGATACATTTGTCATTTTGGTTTTAGCTAATTAGCTCGTTTTCATAGAAGGAACACGTGTAGCCTTATTTAGCTCCCCTGTACATATACTTGTCTTTCCTTAATTATGTCTTAATTATGGTCTTATGTTAAACAGACATTATCTGATACTTACTAGGACAAGAGGCAAATAAAAAACCATTAAAAAAAACCTGCCAGCCACACTCTGAATCCTGGACAAATCCATGCTGGGACAGGTTGATCAGGGAACAGTCTTCAGTCTGCTCACACCAGAGCACCTAACTACATAGCTCTGCTGGGATGCTCTGCTATGAATAGACCTCCTGGAGTTTCATCAAATTGTCAACCATAGATATGTGTCACACACATGACACCACAATTACACCCACTGGTGTTCAGAGTAGGAATTCATCATTACAAAGTAAGACATAACAGACAAGTTCATTAAATGCATTGATTAAAGTGTAGTTGAAATTATTATAATTATAATTCAGTAGCTTGTTATATTTCAATATGTTAGTGATGAATAGCTTTCTGCATTGGTTAATTTGAGAAAATGAATTGAGTTCAGTGTTAGTTTCATGATTAACAGTTATTTACTGAGATGCACAAATAGGTTGCTTGGCTCTAGACTGATCTCATCCAGACCTTAAACCCAACCACAGACACATCTGATCCATCTAATCATGTCTTCAAACACTCATTAGGGCTACTAAATCAGTAAATGATCTCTGAAGAAAAGCAACTCCTCTGCAGAAGGACTGATTGATTGAGTTCATTTGAGTTGTGCCCTGCTTAAATTTGTTTTACAACTCAAGCAATTGGTTTCTGTATGATAAAACTCAGTGCTTTAGAGTGAAATGGTTTTCTCTATACACACGCGATTCAACACACATAATTCATCAGTCCTGGCTCAGCAGTGGTAGTTAAGCTTAATTAATTAGCCTGGCTGAGGGGCCATAGAACTGGGAGAGTCGAACTGGGAGTGACGTGTGTTAATTGGAGCTTATAGTCCCAACACTGTTCAGTGTCTGATCTTGGTGATCAGCTATGGAATCTCTGCAGATCTGCATCTGCATCTGCTCTGTAAACAGCCAGAGAGGCCCGTGGTCTGGCTGACAGTGGAATGTAATGCATTAATGTGTTTACTTTTTTGGCATTTAGAAGACGCTCTTATACAGAGAGACTTAGCTGTCTTCTCAAAGTATCCTTGGCTAGCTCAAAAATGGGTTAGAGTCCAAAAATACCCTAAACTGAGACGCTGCCAGAACTGTCAGTGGTGAGCCCTGGAAAATGAGCTACAGTACATTACAGTGCTATAGAACACAACACAATATGAGAGCAACAGACAGGTTAAGTACAAATAAAACATCTTAGAAGTGTCTGATTAGATTTAATTAAACTGCTTTTCAAACGCCATCTGAACTGACAGGGCCTTTAGAATTTTGGAAAATAAAATAAATGTAAAAAAAAGTGTTAAAAGGCTTGTCACTTAGCTCTGAGGTATTTTAAAGGTTGAGGGTTATAACAGTGTGGCAGGCAGGTACAGTTCCACACTCTTACTGCAGCTGGTGGAGTAGGCAGCCAGGTGGAGGATCTGCTATCTCACAGGACCCAGCAGGGTATGGTTAATCTGGGGGATGGGTGGAGGTGTGGTTAATGTGGGGGATGGGTGGAGGTGTGGTTAATCTGGGATGAGATGGGGATGCAATTATTCTGGGGTATGGATGGAGGTGGGGTTATCCTGGAGTACAGATGGGGTCATGGTTATGATGTGGGTAGGGTGGAGGTGGGGTTATCCTGGAGTACAGATGGAGTCATGGTTATGATGTGGGTAGGGTGGAGGTGGGGTTATCCTGGAGTACAGATGGGGTCATGGTTATGATGTGGGTAGGGTGGAGGTGGGGTTATCCTGGAGTAGAGATGGAGTCATGGTTATGATGTGGGTAGGGTGGAGGTGTTGGCTGCAGCCACACAGCACAGGCCTGTCTCCAGCCTCACAACTTCATCAGGCAGGGCTGTTAATTATGTGAGACTCATTAGCGAGGACACTCCAACTCTAAAGCTTCATTAACGCGCCTCTCTGGCCTGCACATAATTACCTCCTGTGCTCTCCTCTGCTTCTGCAGGAAACGCCACATTAACCTGCAGCTCCACATGGACCGTACACGACACACACACACACTCACACACAGAGACATACACATGCACACACACACACTCACACACACACAGAGACATACACATGCACACACACACACTCACACACACACAGAGACATACACATGCACACACACACACTCACACACACACACAGAGACATACACATGCACACACACTCACACACACAGAGACATACACATGCACACACACACACACACACACACACACACACACACACACACACACACACACACACACACACAGACATACACATGCACACACACACACACACACACACAGTGAACGTCCACACACACACACAGACACACACACACACACACACAGACACACACACACACAGACACACACACACACACAGTGAACGTCCACCACACACACACAAGGAACCTACACCACACACACAAGGAACCTACACCACACACACACAGACCCTATATCAGACCACACACACACACGGAACCTACAACAGACCCCCCTCCGCCCACAGACACACATACACACTAAGCTTGCCCATCGAGCCACTCACGTTGTGCAGAGAGTGTGAACTTCACTGATTGGCCCCTCAGACCAGGCAGGGAATGTGGATTACACCAGCTGCCGCACTAGACGGGCAGCAAGTGTGCACTTTTTCAGTACCACCCTTAGTCTGGGGAAGGGCTGTGCACTTTGCTCCGTTAGGGAGTGCACACTCTAAACTCTGTGTAGGCCCAGAAACAGAAGTGGATGCAAACACCGGCTGTGTCCCAAATGGCCCACCCAAGGCTGCCATCTGTTCACTCATGGGTCCTTCACTTTGAATTTATCCAGACTGACACCAGATAAGGCAGGCTGCTGGGAGCAGACGAGATCGCACCATTGATCAGAAGTGTTGCGTTCTTTCTGATTTTGTGAAGAGTATCAAGGTTTGAAGTTTCACATCTTTGCGAGGGAATTTCATCATCGCGTGCTGAGCTCTGTGAGTCTGAACAAACACGTGAAGTGAAATGGCAGTGCGTGGACGCGTGACGTGAGCAGGAAGCGTGTCCACGTGAGCAGGAAGCGTGACGTGAGCAGGAAGCATGTCCACGTGAGCAGGAAGCGTGTCCACGTGAACAGGAAGCGTGTCCACGTGAATAGGAAGCGTGTCCACGTGAATAGGAAGCGTGCCCACGTGAGCAGGAAGCGTGTCCACGTGAGCAGGAAGCGTGTCCACGTGAACAGGAAGCGTGTCCACGTGAGCAGGAAGCGTGTTCACGTGCCCGCTGCCACTTCAGCTTCACTTTAGTTTCACTCTTACAAAAAGATGCAAAAATTCAAAAGATGCAAAAAATAGTTCAAAAGTCTACTCTACTGTCATATTCTTTGTGTGATCAGTTTCTGTTCACACAGTTTCTGTAGGCTAAGGGAACACAGAGGGGTTATTCATGATCGATAGACTGTACATTTACATCAAACATTGTAAACATGGCAGGGAATGCTGCAATGGTAAATATTAAAACCAAACAGAACAGCCACTAAAGATTAAAGGCATTAGTCGATAGACTGACCCATTGAGGTCTAGTTCAAAATATGAAAGCTGGTAGTTTGGGTAGCTCTGTGCATATTTAGTAGAAATAAATGAAGAAACACTGTTGATGTAGTTCACTGTCCTACACAGACACTGTTGATGTACTACACTAATAAGAGAATGAGAGACAGTGTGAACAGTAACTGCACTGACTAACACCCGTACTGTGAGAAATTCAGTAATGGAGTCAGCAGTGTTAATTTTCACACATGGAGACCCAGCGCATTGAGAAGGTGCTAGCAGTACATCACAGGAGAGTGATGAGTCTTCTGAGGATTGGGGGGTGGGGGGGGGTGAGAGGGGGTTGGGTGAGAAGGGAGGAGATAGATAGGGAGAGGTCATTTTCTCACCTCCTGACCTTATGACCTTCTGACTTTAAACTGCAGCTCATGGAACATCAGATGAAGAAACACACTCAAGAGGCCTGCATTATCTGCCCCCTCCAAAACTTGAGCTCACAGACAGCCCTGATTGGCCAGTGTCCCTGTCACTGATGGACAGAGTGTGCCACCCCTCCCACCCAGAGAGCACAGCCAGGTTTGAACTCAGGCTCCCAGCCACAGATGGCTGAAGCTTCATGAGGGATCGAACTCACAGTCCCCCAGTGACAGGGCAAATAGGTTTGTTACACTACTTACTGTAGGTGTAAATACTGCACAGATGTATGAGTGTCATCATCCATGTATGAAATAATGTCCTTGTGTGAATTTAACTAAAACAAGTTAAACATGAGTGTAATTAATGCATTGTGGTACAAAGACAAGATGGTATTTGATTACTGCGTGATATTGTCGATGAGGTTTCTGTCCACGTACACGCACGTTCCATTGTTTTCCAAAAACTACACTAACCATGTTACTGACCAAGAGATACAAGAGTTACACACCAGAGATTTGCAGAGATGCCAGTTCTGCACCAGTCACCTAGTTAGAGACTAATGTTGAGGCCTTTTCATGATGTCTTATATGGACTGACATAGCTGTTTTTTAAGTTCTTCTGTTCAGTTGATTACTTACATTCCTATTATACACTGAAAGTGGTAGTGGAGACCCCCAGGAGAGATGGTGAGCAGAGACAGACATCAGTAGACAGATATCAGAGAGATAAATATCAGTAGACAGATATCAGACAGACAGAAATCAGTAGTCACACAGTAGCAGACCAGCAGATGAGTCGCTTCATGCTTGTCCATATTTAGCCTGTAGTTGTTTGTTCAGACACTGTAACAGGACACTGTCTCCTGGCCATGAAGGCGGCGGTGCTGAGGGGATTAGTCATGGGTAATGTGCACACTGTGTTCTTCTAGATGTCTGGCTGTGCACGACAGATGAAGGTCATCCTGGTTTTTAGAAACAGAAGTGACTTGTGTGACTCGCTGTCAGTGGACAATTAATGTAATAACTCACTGTGCAGTTCCTCTTCCCACCACCAGTGTGAGACAATAAGGACACACCAAACTTCATCAGAAATGGGACAAAGCTAAATGCGACTCGATTTATCTTTTATTTAATTGTTTTAAAAATGTAAGTATGAAGAAAGACCAAGTGAGACTTTATATTCGCTGTAAAAATAAATGACAGTAACACATGTAAATGACCTGTAAGCTGTGAGTGTGTCTGTGTAAATGAAGACATCTCCTTCCTGCTGTAGTCATCACAGCTGAGTTCAAATGACAGACCAGATTATATCATTCCTGTTTCCCAGAGGAGTGGAGTCCAGGTGCAGGAAGTAAAAGTCCACCCCAGGATTTTGTTACAGCCATCTGGCTTTGCCAATTAACTCCAACCCACAGGTGGAATTAATCAGTGGAACTAGCTGGGTGATCCAGACTGATGTGGAATGTTTACTCTCTAACCCTGAACTTCACACGTCTGCTCGTCCTCTGAGATCTACAGAGGACACAGCTCACAGCTCGCAAGCCCATGCAGCACGGGTCAGAGGTCATTACATACTGTTATGCAACACACTGCTCTTCCAGCCTGCTGTACACACAAGAGAGGTCACAGGGGTCAGGTGAGGGGGTGACTGGTGGCTACGCAGTCATCAAGACTAGCTATAGACACACACACACACACACAATTCGACCTCTTTTTTAGGGTACGTGCTCACATATGTATAGATGTCCTCTCCCTCTCTCTCTCACACACACACAAACACCTTTTTTCTGTAAAAAAATCTTTGTATAACACTCATGCATGGCACTCTAAACACACACAAAGAGACAGGTATAAGTGAGGTGTCAGATGTGCAGCAGGATGAAGTGTAGATGTCGATAGCTATGTCTGTTATCTGTATATCTGTTACTCTAATAAATTAGTGCTCTGCTATATGGAGCTTGCTTAGAGGTACAGTGGTATGCAGGAACAAGAACCACATGCAAGAGATCGACTACATGCTGAAATGTCTGCTGTGCTAGTGGCACTTCGTCTTACTCCAATCTGCTGTCAGTGTTTTGTGAATGAGCGTAAGATGTGAGAGATAACATTGAGCTTGATGTTCATCCTTGAAAAGGCACATAAAACAGGAGAGAAAACATCACATGATGAAAACATGATGAAAGAGAAGCATCTTCAAGAGAAGCCAACTCACATCCCTGCAGCTTGAGTCTTTAGCTAACATCGAGGCAGGTAGCTAACACCTACCAGCGGCTCAGCTTGAATCTTTAGATAAACACCTACCAATAGTTCAGCTTGAGTCTTTAGCTAAACACCTACCAACGGTTCATCTCGAGTCTTTATCCAACACCTACCAACGGTGCAAACGCATCACCGTAGAGGAGTGACATGTCAGTGCGTTGGGACAATTGCCAGCTGACATTTAGTTTGAACTTCTTTTTTTTTTGGGTGGGCAAAGACAAACGTGTCTGTGCTGCTGTGTGCAGTAGCGCGAGTGTGACGGTGGAGACGGGAGGCATGGGAACTGCACATCAGTTCTGTTTAATCTGCCCTATATGTGCCTGCCAGCTCTCCACTGCCAGACAACAGGAACCAGATGAGTGCCATTAGAATAAGAGAGTTTGGGAGATGAATAGCAGGGACGATACAGTCTACAGGTTTTCTGCTTGGCCACATTCCAGCTATGGACACACCGTAAAACCTGGCAGTACATCTTAATGAAATATTTAGGCTAATACATCTTAAACATTGTCAGAATTTAGTGTCACTTAAGCTATTACATTAACACAAATTCCAAAATGAATTGTTGTTCTAATAACTTATTCATTTAGACTTGGTATTTTTGTGCATGTATTTGAGTAAAGGTGAATTTATTCAATTTATATTCACTAATTCTCTCTAAATTTACTTTAAAGATAAATACTAAACAATCCTTCTCCATTTTTTAAAATGACAGCTCACAATATTTAATGTATTTAGCCTCACAACTGTCATTAATATCATGCTAATTCTTTGCCTAACCTTCCAGAATCCAGAGTGCTCAACGTTACAGCCACTGGTTATGATCTGTTTTACTCTGATGGTTCTGATGTAGCTGTGTGCGTGCATGTGACTGCGTGTGTGCGTGTGTGCGTGCATACGTGCGTGTGATTGCAGTGCAGAACAGGGATGTTCTGCATGTGTGCATGCGAGAGTTTTTTTCCAGTGTAAGGCTCAGAGTGCTGTACTGTTTTGCATTTTACAGCAGAGTCAAATAGATTCATTTAATTTAATGAGGGGAAAGTCACAATGTGAGATCCAATGGCTGTGCATTAAACTGCATTTAAAAACACGCTCTTTTACGGTCAGTACTATGTATACTTGTCATCTTGCAACCAGTCGGAAATATGTAAATGTTCAGCTGTATGGTAATTAACCACCTCAACTAGTTGCATTACTGAAATCACTGTCCAACTAGTCTAAAATCAGCATATTTGAACTAGATGACCATTCTCTTTTATTCTTTAGCCATGCAGATACCCTGTTGGCTGCTGGTGTCACTTATTTGCACATTTGGGCGTGGTTATCTCAGTCTACATTCTTTCTGTGTATTTGTACCTATGTGCTTTTGCAGTTTTGTGTTAAAAGTGGTTGTGTTTATTGGAAAGGGTGTTGGAAGAGTAAGTGGTTATTTTAGTGTCTGTGAATTATAGGTAAGTGTGTGAGTTAAGTATTAAATGTTTTAGATTTTAAATATTGCAGGTTGTCTAAGGACATCCAAGTATTATAGAGTGAATGTTATTAGTTGCAACCACTTAATTTTAATGAGTTGCCGCAAATAGGTCTAATATACAGTGTTTATACATAATTACAGCTAGTACAATTCACTTGATTTACTTAAGTTTACACAACAATATTTATGTTGTTCATATTCAGTTTATGGATTTTTCTGCTGAATGGTTTGACTTAATTAAAGTTAAATAGTTTAAGCCATTAGTGTCCTAAAACTATTTGAGTTAACTTGTGAGGTTCTTAGAGTGCAGACTGCTGCAGGAATAGCTATGATCGTAATATCCAATTATATGATCAGGGAATGGGATTAGCGATTATAAGAGAGTAGACTCTGCCTGAAAACTCTCAATTCACAATTCATGTTTTTGTCTTGAATGTATTTATGAATTTGTCCTTAATTTAATGCTGTGATTTCTTGATACTGATCACTTTGTCAATAGGTGACAGATATGCATGTAAAACTTTAGTGAGGAGGAGAGCAGAACATGACAGAAAAACAGGTAACAGGAGCTCAGGGCAAGAAGGGAAGGTGTGTGTGTGTGTGTGTGAGAGAGAGAGAGAGAGAGAGAGAGAGAGAGAGAGAGAGAGAGAGAGAGAGAGAGAGAGAGATTGAGAGAGAGAGAGAGAGTGAGTGATGGAGTTAGCATGCACCGAGAATACATATTCATTTCTTGATGCAAAATGCATCATCCAATAGCACATCAGCTCTAGTACTAACATCCAATAGCACATCAGCTCTAGTACTAACATCCAATAGCACATCAGCTCTAGTACTAACATCCAATAGCACAGCAGCTCTAGTACTAACATCCAATAGCACATCTGCTCTAGTACTAACATCCAATAGCACAGCAGCTCTATTATTAACATCCAATAGCAAACCATCTCTAGTATTAGTTTTATGGGAAATAGCTCCAAAGAGTCTCTCTAATCATTTAACTAATGAAAGCTAATTTAAATAAATGTGTTCTAATCAGTACTGCAGGGAACACTGCTAACTAGAGCATAGCAACACAGTGACTGAAGAATTCTGAGAGACGTGTGTTCTGGTGTAAACCTAGTAATGCTTTGTTTTTACCACATATTATTTTAAAATCGTGTATTCACAGGCCAAACATGCTGCATCGTTTGCTTGTGTTCTCAGTAGACGCCTCAGCACTCTTTCTTTTTAAGTGAAAACTTGAGTGTTGGTTTTGTAATTCATGGGTGTAAACAGTGATGAATTATGTATGGGTGTAGCAGTAGCAGAGTGACTGATTGCATTTGAGTTTGTTTGGAAAAAAAAAGAGGAAAAAATGCATGCATAGTTTCCAAACCAAAGTCATACAGTTAAAACAGCAGTGTGCTTGGGTGATGTGTTTCCGGTTGGAGTCAGATGTGGTTCAGACACAGGATGGGTCCGTCTCAGAGCTACTTATAACCCCCTAATCTGGGAACGTGCTGTACTGAGCCACGAACTGCTGAACCAAACCATGCTTGGTTGTGTTGTGTTCACCTGTGCTGAGCTGTGTTGCGTTGCACTGTGCTGGGCTGTGTTGAGCTGTGCTGGGCTGTGTTGAGCTGTGCTGAGCTGTGTTGCACTGCACTGTGCTGGGCTGTGTTGAGCTGTGCTGAGCTGTGTTGTGCTGCACTGTGCTGGGCTGTGTTGAGCTGTGCTGAGCTGTGTTGCGCTGCACTGTGCTGGGCTGTGTTGAGATATGCTGAGCTGTGTTGCGCTGCACTGTGCTGGGCTGTGTTGAGCTGTGCTGAGCTGTGTTTCGCTGCACTGTGCTGGGTTGTGTTGTGCAGAGCCCTGCTGAACTGTGTTGAACTGAGCTGTGCAGAACTGTGTTGAGCTCCTGTACCTAATAGAGTCTAACACAATTTAACAGTGGGCTTCTGTTCAACACTTCCCAGTTCCACTGGTGCCTGATAGACACACATCATTATGTTTTATAACTCATGTGTGTTTGGGCAGTAACACACATATCCATCTGAAAGAGCATGCAGAGGAGAGCATGCAGAGGAGAGCATGCAGAGGAGAGCATGCAGAGGCAGCTGTGCTGATGCAGAAATTAGTTTTTTCTAAAATAATTAAAGTTGATTTTAGCCTTATGCCTGATAGGCAAAACATCGGCTCTGACCTGCTTTTCAGTGGTCACAGGCTCCGAAAAACAAAGAAAAACACCCACATATGTAGGTCACTGTAATCTGCATCAAGATGCAAACTGTTTAAATTATTCAACAGTTCACCTGAACCGCCTCTCGGTGCTGCAGATGACACTAAGACACACCCCCCCCCCACTGTGACATCACCCAAAACAATTAAGGCCACTCGTAGCCACTAGACAACAAGTAATTAAGATACATCTGTTAGAACAGTTAAGTTACGTTTGTGAGAACAGTCCTCTGTTGAAGAGGTTAGAGCAAACCCCACCATTATGTCTTATTTAATTTTGTGGAATTGCTGAACTGTAGTATGGGAATGGTCAGGGTTAATGTGCATGCCTTCAGACATGGCCATAATAGGGCACTTCAGGAGACAGCTGCGTCATGCTACCTCTGGGACAATCTGATGTTGCCTGGAAAAGTGCCTACCTAGGGAACTGCCTGCCTAGGGAACTGCCTACCTAGGGAACTGCCTGCCTAGGGAACTGCCTGCCTAGGGAACTGCCTACCTAGGGAACTGCCTGCCTAGGGAACTGCCTACCTAGGGAACTGCCTGCCTAGGGAACTGCCTGCCTAGGGAACTGCCTACCTAGGGAACTGCCTAGGGAACTGCCTGCCTAGGGAACTGCCTACCTAGGGAACTGCCTGCCTAGGGAACTGCCTACCTAGGGAACTGCCTGCCTAGGGAACTGCCTGCCTAGGGAACTGCCTGCCTAGGGAACTGCCTACCTAGGGACTTCCTTTCTGATTGGAAGGTAGTGAATGTGTGTCATCTTGTTCTGGATGGTTAGAGAGCACAATACTTTAGGGTTGGGGTTCTCTTGCTGTAGCCTACCTGACTTGGGAAGAGCAGGACAGGTGGGTATATGCATCACATTTGATATAGTCAGAATAAGAACAGGACTTGGCACTGTTGAACATGACTGCCATATACCAGATTATGAGTGTTTATGTTTGCGTTTAATGCTCAGTAGGTCTGCAGACACAAGAACGTACAAAGCCCCCAGCAAACACACTGACACACTGTTTCCCCAGTATGCACACGTAGAGTCTAGCTGCTCTTACACACACACACACACACTGAGAGCGAAGCTCATTAATCATGGCGGCCATGTGTGTGACAGGAAAGCAGAAGGTAGAGCAGAGCTTCACCTCCGCACACACCCCCCCAAACATAAACCTCCTCTGGCTACTGAACCCCCCTCCATTCTGTCTCTCTCTCCTTCATGCTTTCCTCCTCTCTCCTCTTTCTTTCTCTTTCTCTCTTCTTCTCTGTCTCATCTAAGACTTACATCACCAGCTCCCAGTTTTATATCAGACACTATTGTAGAGTGAAAGAAAGTGAGAGGAAGGCAGCATCTAACATATCCCCTGTGAGTGTGTGAGAGTGTGTGTGAGGGTGTGAGAATGACATAGAGGGAGTGGGAGGGTGGAGCAGACTTGGTGTAAGGTAGGGTGTGTAGAGTGAGAGTGAGGGTGTGTAGAGTGAGAGTGAGGGTGTGTGTGTAGAGTAAGAGTGTGTACAGTGAGAGTGAGGGTGTGTACAGTGAGAGTGAGGGTGTGTAGAGTGAGGGTGTGTAGAGTAAGAGTGTGTACAGTGAGAGTGAGGGTGTGTACAGTGAGAGTGAGGGTGTGTAGAGTGAGAGTGGGTGTGTAGAGTGAGAGTGTGTAGAGTGAGAGTGAGGGTGTGTAGAGAGAGAGAGAGCGTAGAGTGTCTGTGGGTGTGATCAGTAGGTAATGAAGTGCCAGCTTTGGCTCCCTGAAAAACTCCCACAATGCACAATAAAGTCCAGCTAGCATGGCTGTAAGATGCTGTTTTTGTTTTTATGTATATTTATCTTGTATCCTTCTAGTCATTTAAACATTATAAAGTCCCTGTGACCTCGCTAATGGAAACATGTGGGTTGCCAGATGACCAAAACAGCAACATTAAGGCACTTTTAAATGTAAAACAGCAGATTGCGTTGACTGTAACTGAGCCATGAGTGTCCTTGTGGTCCTATCAGGGACCCATCCAACCCAGAACGTACCAGCAGCATGTACCACTGTCGCCATGATGCTTTACTCAGCAGATTCGCTTTTTGGGGAGTGGTACAAGTCTTCTTTAAATTCACACACACACAGTTCTGTGGTGGTGTTAGACAGTGTGAGTCTCTCACTAGCCTGGTTAAGCAGATTCTGTTTCAGGCCTCTTCTCTGATACCATGACCCTCTGTCTTTTATCTGTCTTTTATTAAAGACAGATAATGAAAACAGAGTCTGAGTACAGTGCAGTTTTCTGTAAAATAAGGCTTTCAGTGTTTTCCCTTTACACATACACATAAAGTGTTGCTTATACAGAATCAAGGAGTTTGTCTTCTTCTACTGGTTTTTAAACAGTCTCTCAGTCTTAGGAGCCCCCCCTGTTGTTTAAGGCACTGAACAGTCACGCACCACCCAGCCCAATGGCCTGTTCTCAGACTGGGGGACTGTGAAGGGTGGAGACACTGTACTGATGCTGGAGGCTGAGGCTGCAGTAGCCCATCCTGTGACTGAAACACAGCAGACACACACATGAGCTTGTGCCGGAGTTTAGTGCCTGCAACTCCTCCAAACAACAGATGTTATCAACACGCCATGCGTGTGGCACCATGTTAACCACTGTAAACATATTTGATACAAGGTAGTGTAGTGATTTAAACCAACACCAGAGAACATGGATGTCATGGCACTCTCATATAAAATTAGGAAATCTGTTTTGTCACAAGACTTGGAAAAAGACAAGATGCTACTACCGAGTCTTTGTTTCGACAGAGCAATTGTGATGGCTCCGGTGGTATGTGCAGGAGAGATGGCTCTGGAGGTATGTGTTGATAGAGCAGGTGAGATGGCTCTGGAGGTATGTGTTGATAGAGCAGGTGAGATGGCTCTGGAGGTATGTGCTGATAGAGCAGGTGAGATGGCTCTCTGGAGGTGAGATGGTGTTGATAGAGCAGGTGAGATGGCTCTGGAGGTCTGTTGCTGATAGAGCAGGTGAGATGGCTCTGGAGGTATGTGCTGATAGAGCAGGTGAGATGGCTCTGGAGGTATGTGTTGATAGAGCAGGTGAGATGGCTCTGGTGGTATGTGTTGATAGAGCAGGTGAGATGGCTCTGGTGGTATGTGTTGATAGAGCAGGTGAGATGGCTCTGGTGGTATGTGCTGATAGAGCAGGTGAGATGGCTCTGGAGGTATGTGCTGATAGAGCAGGTGAGATGGCTCTGTTGATAGAGCAGGTGATGGCTCTGGTGGATAGAGCAGGTGAGATGGCTCTGGTGGTATGTGTTGATAGAGCAGGTGAGAGGTGGAGGATGTGCTGATGGCTCTGGTGGTATGTGTTGATAGAGCAGGTGAGATGGCTCTGGAGGTATGTGCTGATAGAGCAGGTGAGATGGCTCTGGAGGTATGCTGTGCTGATAGAGCAGGTGAGATGGCTCTGGAGGTATGTGCTGATAGAGCAGGTGAGATGGCTCTGGAGGTATGTGCTGATAGAGCAGGTGAGATGGCTCTGGAGGTATGTGTTGATAGAGCAGGTGAGATGGCTCTGGAGGTATGTGTTGATAGAGCAGGTGAGATGGCTCTGGAGGTCTTTGCTGATAGAGCAGGTGAGATGGCTCTGGTGGTATGTGTTGATAGAGCAGGTGAGATGGCTCTGGTGGTATGTGTTGATAGAGCAGGTGAGATGGCTCTGGAGGTGAGATGGCTCTGGAGGTCTTTGCTGATAGAGCAGGTGAGATGGCTCTGGAGGTATGTGTTGATAGAGCAGGTGAGATGGCTCTGGAGGTATGTGTTGATAGAGCAGGTGAGATGGCTCTGGAGGTATGTGTTGATAGAGCAGGTGAGATGGCTCTGGAGGTATTGCTGATAGAGCAGGTGAGATGGCTCTGGTGGTATGTGTTGATAGAGCAGGTGAGATGGCTCTGGAGGTATGTGCTGATAGAGCAGGGATGAGATGGCTAGAGCTGGATGGCTCTGGGTATGTGTTTGCTGATAGAGCAGGTGAGATGGCTCTGGAGGTATGTGTTGATAGAGCAGGTGAGATGGCTCTGGAGGTATGTGCTGATAGAGCAGGTGAGATGGCTCTGGAGGTATGCTGATAGAGCAGGTGAGATGGCTCTGGAGGTATGTGCTGATAGAGCAGGTGAGATGGCTCTGGTGGTATGTGTTGATAGAGCAGGTGAGATGGCTCTGGTGGTATGTGTTGATAGAGCAGGTGAGATGGCTCTGGTGGTATGTGTTGATAGAGCAGGTGAGATGGCTCTGGTGGTATGTGTTGATAGAGCAGGTGAGATGGCTCTGGAGGTATGTGCTGATAGAGCAGGTGAGATGGCTCTGGAGGTATGTGTTGATAGAGCAGGTGAGATGGCTCTGGTGAGATGGTATGGTATGTGTTGATAGAGCAGGTGAGAGCATGGCTCTGGTGGTATGTGTTGATAGAGCAGGTGAGATGACTCTGGAGGTATGTGTTGATAGAGCAGGTGAGACTTTCATTTGAAAAACAAAACATATATGCAATGTCACTAAGGCTGCCTTTTCCATTTACAATGACCCCTAATCCTAATATCGCCAAGCTGAGACAACACTTACTTTCATTAGCAGATGCAGAGAAGATGGTCCATGCTTTTGTCTCATCAAGATTGGACTACTGTAATGGTCTTCTAATTGGATGCTCTAAACAGTCCATAAAGAAGCTACAACTTGTACAAAATGCTGCAGCTAGAGTCCTAACTAAGGCTAGAAAAGCTGGTTCGATCATATTAGTCCCACTCTAAACAGTCCATAAAGGCATTACATTGGCTTCTAAGGCGATTAAACATCGAATTGAATTTAAAATTCTTCTCTTAACCTATAAGGCGTTAAATGGTCTTGCCCCACAATATCTGAGTGAACTCATTGCTTACTACAACCCATCTCGCCCTTTACGCTCCCAAAATGCTGGATTTCTCTTAGTTCCAAAAATTTGTAAGACTACAGCCGGAGGCAGAGCTTTCTCCTTTAAAGCCCCTCAATTATGGAATAGCCTTCCAGCTCCAATCCGAGATTCTGACACAGTTCCAATCTTTAAATCTAGACTTAAGACTCACCTATATAATCAAGCCTTCAGTTAAATATTCCCCTAGTAAGGTGCGGGGCTCAGGGGCTCCCAGGACGTTGAGATTTCTGGTAATCTGAGATGTTGATGCTGTCATCCAGCTGTGTCATGGCATCACTCTAGTTGTGACTGACTTGACTGGAAAGCAATGTCTCAGTGAGCCCTCATGACTGTGGTCACCTCTGGACCCCCTCCCTTTAGTTAAGCTGCTATAGATTAGCCTGCCGGAGCTACATGCTAATCACTGGCACATGAGCTATGTACATTTAAATCAATGGTGGTTAAACTGACATCCTCACACTCAGTCTGTACTGTCCATCTTTTTGCATGCTTCTTCTACCCAAGACGACTGCATGCAAGCACCTACAAGCACCTGGGAGATGGTCTGGCTCGCCGGTGGATGTACTGATGCCGGGGTTGCATCAGCACCGAAGGGACTGTGACTACTTGGCCGGGGAACAAGAACTTTAAGCTATAACTGTAGAACCACCTCTTGTTCACAAATACGGACTGGTGCTAACGGGCCGCCCAATGGAGGATGGGTTCCCTTTTGAGTCTTGGTCCTCCCAAGGTTTCTTCCTATTCCTGCCATCTTAGAGAGTTTTTCCTTGCCACTGTCGCCTTTGGCTTGCTCATTAGGGATCTGGACCCATACAATTTGTAAAGCTGCTTTGAGACAACATGTGTTGTAAAAAGCGCTATATAAATAAAATTGACTTGACTTGACTTGACTATAAGCAAAGGGCAAAAGCAGCAATAAGGAAGTAAGATGACCTATTAGCATCTGGCCCAACTAGTACATGATCCTAATCCTAACCCATAGTACATGACCCTAAACCATAGTACATGGCCCTAACCCTAACCCATGTGTGTATAGTACATAACCCTAACCCATAGTACATGACCCTAACCCTAAGATGTGTGTGTATAGTACATGACCCTAACCATAACCCATGTGTGTATAGTACATTACCCTAACCCATGTGTGTATAGTACATGACTATACACCCGTGTGTGTATAGTACATGACCCTAACCCTAACCTGTGTGTGTATAGTACATGTCCCTAACCTGTGTGTGCATAGTACATGACCCTAACACATAGTACATGACCCTAACACACAGGATCATGTACTATATGTTAGGGTCATGTACTATATGGTTAGGGTCATGTACTAACATATAGTACATGACCCTAACATATAGTACATGACCCTAACATATAGTACATGACCCTAACCTGTGTGTGTATAGTACATGACCCTAACATATAGTACATGACCCTAACATATAGTACATGACCCTAACCTGTGTGTGTATAGTACATGACCCTAACCCTAACATATAGTACATGACCCTAACATATAGTACATGACCCTAACCTGTGTGTGTATAGTACATGCCCCTAACATATAGTACATGACCCTAACACACTAACCTGTGTGTGTATAGTACATGACCCTAACATATAGTACATGACCCTAACCTGTGTGTGTATAGTACATGACCCTAACTAACCTGTGTGTGTATAGTACATGACCCTAACATATAGTACATGACCCTAACACACAGTACATGACCCTAACCTGTGTGTGTATAGTACATGACCCTAACATATAGTACATGACCCTAACATATAGTACATGACCCTAACCTGTGTGTGTATAGTACATGACCCTAACATATAGTACATGACCCTAACCTGTGTGTGTATAGTACATGACCCTAACATATAGTACATGACCCTAACACACAGTACATGACCCTAACCCATGTGTGTGTGTTAAATAGTATAGATTTCTGCCTCCAGGCTCTTGGCTGCTCTGATCTTGTCCACTGAGTTTTAGTTACTGTTTTTGCATTCACACAATTCCCCTCCAACATTTACCCCACTTATATTTGTGGGGTGTGTACATTTGTCATGAGCCTGTTAAAAAACAGACACACACACACATGCATGCTGTCCTGTTTATACACTGAACTCTCTCTCTCAAAATCATTCTGCCCTGTTTACACATTGTGGTTTCTCTCTCTCTCTTCTGCATCAGTGCTGGGGGCTCCTGTCCTAACCAGCTCTGCCATTTCTCTGTGTAATGCTTGTGTTTCCGACCTCAGCAACTCCACTTGCCACAGGTCCCTTCACTGCGCAACAGTGTCTGGCTTCCAGACCTCACGGTGCTTAACTCTCCCAAATGCACCCAAGCAAATATGCAAATGTCTCTCTGAACTTCTGCTTTTAGCTTGCCATTATGTTACACGGCACTTACATTTAGCATTTAAACCATGAGCAGGTCAGGCGTGGTGCAGCAATGCCATGGTCACTGGTCTGATTCTCCCAAGCAAAGCTATTAGCATACTCATACATATTCATTAGCATGGCAGTAAATGTACTATATGTATGACACGTGATCACTGCCGTAGATCTTTTATGCATAGCACTGCTACCCTACCATGTTTTACCAGGATTCATCCTCCTCATACAGGATATGAGGCAGTGCCTGACTGGGGTTCAGTACACCGACTCAGAAGGATTGTGATTGGGGTTCAGTACACTGACTCAGAAGGATTGTGATTGGGGTTCAGTACACTGACTCAGAAGGATTGTGATTGGGGATCCGTACACTGACTCAGAAGGATTGTGATTGGGGGATCAGTACATTGACTCAGAAGGATTGTGATTGGGGTTCAGTACACTGACTCAGAAGGATTGTGATTGGGGATCAGTACACTGACTCAGAAGGATTGTGATTGGGGGATCAGTACACTGACTCAGAAGGATTGTGATTGGGGTTCAGCACACTGACTCAGAAGGATTGTGATTGGGGATCAGCACACTGACTCAGAAGGATTGTGATTGGGGATCAGTACACTGACTCAGAAGGATTGTGATTGGGGATCAGCACACTGACTCAGAAGGATTGTGATTGGGGATCAGTACACTGACTCAGAAGGATTGTGATTGGGGATCAGTACACTGACTCAGAAGGATTGTGATTGGGGTTCAGTACACTGACTCAAAAGGATTGTGATTGGGGTTCAGTACACTGACTCAGAAGGGTTGTGATTGGGGATCAGTACACTGACACAGAAGGATTGTGATTGGGGTTCAGTACACTGACTCAGAAGGATTGTGATTGGGGATCAGTACACTGACTCAGAAGGATTGTGATTGGGGTTCAGTACACTGACTCAGAAGGGTTGTGATTGGGGATCAGTACACTGACACAGAAGGATTGTGATTGGGGTTCAGTACACTGACACAGAAGGATTGTGATTGGGGTTCAGTACACTGACTCAGAAGGATTGTGATTGGGGTTCAGTACACTGACTCAAAAGGATTGTGATTGGGGTTCAGTACACTCACAAGGGTTGTGATTCTGTGATGGTCTGCATGGTTGGACCCAGTGTGTCAGAGAGCAGGAGTGAGTGTACTGAGTGTACTTGACCAAAAATCGACACTCAGTGCACACACATACGGACACAACACACACACACACACGGGCTCAACGCATACGCACACACAAGGGCTCAACACACACACACACGGACGCATATATATATATATATATATATACACCCACATCCAGACGTACACTCACTGACATTCACAGACAGATATACACATTCACAGACAGACAGACGTACACCTACAGACATCCACAGACATACATTCACAGACATTTACAACCCATAAACACATCTATGCATATTGTTGTTTTCCCATCTCCCACTTTTTTCTCAGTCTCTCTCTCCCTCTCCTGTGTTCTCCCTCTCTTTATATCAGCAATTACAGCCGATGTGGGTGGAGCCTAACTCTGTGTCCTCTGCCTGTGTTCTCCCTCTCTTAATATCAGTAATTACAGCTGAGGTGGGTGGAGCCTCTGCCCTCCCTCTGTGTCCTCTGCCTGTGTTCTCCCTCTCTTTATATCAGTAATTACAGCCGAGGTGGGTGGAGCCTAACTCTGTGTCCTCTGCCTGTGTTCTCCCTCTCTTTATATCAGTAATTACAGCCGATGTGGGTGGAGCCTAACTCTGTGTCCTCTGCCTGTGTTTGATGTGATGGCATTTATGGTGGATTTTTAATGATAGCCAGTTGTTGTTGGAAAACACAATAACAGTCAGTGTATCTTTGAACTTCGAACAAATAAAAAGGGGAGTTTTTTAAGGTTCCATACTGTTGAGATTGCTAAATTAGACCAGTATAATGAACATCTTCATTAGTCTGAAGCACACATTCATGTTACCACTGGTTAAAAGCTCAAATCACACAACAGTGCATTTTCCAAGAAACCCCGGCCTTGTCCAGCATAGACCCTGCAACAATCAATATTATTCTCCATCAGCAGATTTCTGCTACAGACTATTATATTCCAAGAAATACTGTTCATGAACAAGCCTCTGAGAATACAATCCTTTTTCAACCAACAAAATTCTCCATTAAACTCCAGCTTTGTCCTACAAACCGTATTTCCTTTTAAACACCAACCTTCTCATGCAAACAGTATTCCCCATTAAACACCAACCTTCTCATGCAAACAGTATTCCCCATTAAACACCACCAACAAACAGTATTTCCTATTAAACACCAGTTTTTCCCTACAAAAAAATATATCCACTTAAACCGTGCCTTTTCTAACTAACAAACAACCTTCTCTAATATTAACTATTAACTTTAATATTAACATTCTCCAACACCAGTAAAGTCCAGTTCATGCCTACCAGTATACTCGTACTATTCACCACTCCCTCTTTAGACTGACCTATCAGGGTTGCGAACCTTATGACCACTGGCAGCTGTTACTGATCCTGTCACACCTGTTCTCAGTTCCAGCTCATCAACCAATGCCCATAAATACACTGTTTATGCTATCACTCATTGTAAAGTCTTGCTTTGTTTATTCTAGACCATTCCTACACCATAACCTTCATTGCTCTTCATTTTCAGGTTGCAGGTGTACATAATCTTTCTATTGTCTTTGTAAGGTGTATAACACATCTGTTTGATCTGATAGATCCACACCTACCGGACCTTGTGGCTATCCCATCACATTGCCTTTTCTCATTTATATCCAGTTTGTCCAGTTTGGTAGCTGGCAACTAACTGAATTCAAAGCAAAACAGAATGAGTTTGAACTGACGAGGATGCTCTAGGGACTTCTAACCAATCACACACAGATCCAGCAACCAATCACATATGGCTGTGCATGTGTTTCCAAAGCTGTATACATGTTTATTTTGAAATGTGTATAATCACTCCAAAGTACCGAGATGCCCTATCTACACGTTTGCCGCACAGACAGCAGTGGTACGGGTAACGGTAAATGCTGTGATAAGCGTGTTAACAGTGCTCTCTGTGCTGGATCTGGGGCAGGGTGGGTTTAATTGAGCATCTGTGGAAATGACAGCCAGCCAGACTGGTCATAGTCAGCCTTTAAAGGCCAGGAGATAAAACAATTTTTTCAAATGGCACTCACATTTACACTGACGAACACCAACCCCACCCACCCACTAGGGGTCTATTGAAGTGTGGTGTTCATTATGAAGGGGCCTATTGCTGTTTGGTGTTCATTATGAAGGGGCCTATTGCGGTGTGGTGTTCATTATGAAGGGGCCTTTTGAAGTGTGGTGTTCATTATGAAGGGGCCTATTGCTGTTTGGTGTTCATTATGAAGGGGCCTATTGCAGTGTGGTGTTCATTATGAAGGGGCCTATTGCAGTGTGGTGTTCATTATGAAGGGGCCTATTGCAGTGTGGTGTTCATTATGAAGGGGCCTATTGCAGTGTGGTGTTCATTATGAAGGGGCCTATTGCAGTGTGGTGTTCATTATGAAGGGGCCTATTGCAGTGTGGTGTTCATGTCTCCTTTCTTAAATGCTGCCTGTGCTTTTGAGCTACAGTACTGGATGCAAAAATAATCCAAGAAGTTTGAAGTGTTTTGGGCAGGTGAGTGTTTACATTAGGGGCGTGTCTAACTTCGGGGTGTGTCTACCTTCGGGGTGTGTCTACATTCGGAGCTGGTGACCCCACCAAACGTCTCTGTGGAGCAGAACCACATGATCAATAATTCAACGTAACAAAATACATACATTTTCTTCAAAAGTAATATTGTTGTAGTTTATTACATATGACAACGGTATTGCTGACTGATACATTCCAGACATCATCTGTACAAGTCAGTACAAGTCAGTCACCTGTACAAGCCTGCGCTCATCTAAGTGAGGAGTTGAAAACGCTTTGCGCATGTTCAACGCACTTCCAATAATGAGCTGTGGGGCACAATAATGTTAACCCCGTGCTGAGAACATCCAATGAAAAATAATAGATTTACATACAGTAGGTGTATGTCAACACATTTAGGAAACATCGTATCGGTGTCTGCGTTGCTAAGCAGCTAGCTATAGCCTTGCCACTACTAACAAGGATTCACAAATATTACCAAGGAAATATGGATCAAGTTGACAATTTAATAAATGCTAAATTTAGCACCTTACTACTAGAGCACACATTGTGGGACACCAGGCAGAGGATTTCACCATCAGTCTGCCAAAGACAAACAACGCTCCTTCAATCCAGAGTGTAAACATGGATAATGCTAACTGTAAGTGTAGCTAAAATCACTTTCCTCTTTAGTGGCGACAGGATGGAAGGATTCATTCATTCATTCATTCATTCATTATCCGTACCGCTTATTCCCTCTAGTCGGGGTCACGGGGGGGCTGGAGCCAATCCCAGCATCTCCGGTCGAAGGCAGGGTACACCATGGGCAGTTTGCCAGTCCACCACATGGCCAACACGCGCACACACACTCACACCTACGGGCAATCTAGAGTGACCAATCAACCTAAGATGCATGTCTTTGGACTGTGGGAGGAAACCGGAGTACCCGGAGAAAACCCACGCAGGCACAGGGAGAACACGCAAACTCCACACAGAGCAGCCCAGACCGAGAATCGATATAATATCGCAGCTCAAACCGATGCCACTCGCAGACGTGCTCTTCGGCTCCAAACACAGAAGAGATCAGGTGTGTTCTTTGTAGAATAAGGTGCGTTTGTGTTTGGATTCATTGAGCATGTTTGTGTGTGTGTGTAGTTTCACCGACGAGTCTTGATACTGTCCAAAGTTTATTGTGCCCCACCGGGCTTCCTGTGCCTGAGACCACACTGGTTTTGGGTCATTGCTGCTGGGAACTGGTGCTGGTTCACTTCATGCTGTGGAGATGGGAGTTATGCATAATTAAATCCCAGCCAATGGCATACAGGTATTTCATAACCTCTGTCGGGTGGTGATGGGCTCTGAGGATTGGGAGATTCAGTACCAAGGCCATACAAAAACAATCTATTCCAGCTCAGCTGGATATGGAATATCATGGCATGGCTGGCATATTTGTCCTGTGGATAGTCTTGACAACCAAACAAACAGTCCATCTCAAACTTTGCAACCAAACAAATTGTTCATCTTAACGTTTGCAGCCAAGCATAATTTCCACCCTTATCATGACTGCCAGCCAGATACATCAGTGTTACCGTGGCCAGGGGAAGTGTTATATACATGGTGTTTGCATGTCCATATGTACATGGAGACAATAAAGAGATCTTGAACTTCCACACTCAAAAAAATGATTCAGCAAGTCAGTAAATATTACTAAATGAAAAATGTGTTTTTTTTTTTTACGTTATAATACTAAGTACTGGGATTTACTTGATCCTCATGAGTTTCATATTTAATTTATGCTAGTAGATGAATAAAAAATTAAAAGTGTATGTTTTACTTAATATATTCTGTTCATTCTACAAGTGTTTTTTTTACTGAAATCATCTTACACTCGCGCATGCGCAAATCAACGAATGAGGCGTTGACGATAAGAGCGAGGGAGGCAGAGGTTCGTCCAAAGTTAGCAAAGCTCAGAGTTACATTTTATCTAGTTGTTAAGGAACAGGAACAGAATAGCAATGTCATTTTATTTTACATTCACTTTTTGTCATCAAGTCCACGTGTAAGATAAAAGGCGATACACATCCAGTTACACATCCGGCTGAAATTTGTGGTGATTAATGGCCGCTAAAGTTGAACCTTAGTTGTCAGGCGATGTTTTACTAAGGTTCATAAACCTTTCCAATGTCCCTTTTCAATATTTCCAGCACCTTGCAGCTGTACTAAATTACACATTTATACATACTCAAAATGATTAATACAATTTTTTATCGCAATAGAAGAAATGGTACCGTGTTTGGTAACAGAAGAATAAGCTTGTTGGCGTGTTAAGGCAGCTAAGCTAGTTAATATATGCTTTAAAAAGCCACATAAAGATAACGCGAAGACGTTAGGATTGTTCGTTTTGAAAATAAACTAGCATTAGATTAAATATATGCTAGCTTGGTTAGGGTTTGCTACAGAGCAATGCTATTTCGATCCAGCTTTCAAGTTTTGTGCTGGAATTCCTTTTTTTAGTTTCGGTCAGCTGTGGCTTGGGGTAGCTGTGGCCTAGGGGGTTAGGAACGCGGCTTTTTAACTGTGAAAAGTGAGTTGTTGGTTCACTCAGCTGTGCGTGTGTGTGTGTGCGTGCTGTATGGATGGGTTAGGCAGAAGACCAGAGATTAATTTCTTATGTCTGCTAGGTCCTATTACATGTTCTGGAGCATAATGCATTAATTGTGTTTTTCACTTTCTAAAAATGACATTCTGTTAACAGAACAATGATCTAGACCACAGATGAGATCTTGTCATCCGTGGCCTCATATCATATCTTGGTGAAAACGGAGAAGACCTACTCAAAGATTATCAGGCAAGTTTTCATTTTTTAAATGAATCTTTGAAGATGTACTTTGTATGATATGTATTTAACTTTTCACATGGTTTGACATACTTGTATGAGGACACCAGTGCAAGACACACTGACACCACCACACCATGGTCAGTACAGTACTGACAGTTATGATTTACAGAGCATACAGACCACCACCACCACCACACCATGGCTTTGAGCAAGTTGTCTTGTACAACAAATCCTTGCCTGGAAGCAAAGCCATTTTCTTTCACAAGCCATGAAGCTCCCTAGTGCTTACTGTTTGTCAGTTACACATTTCAGCCACAACTGACATATTTCCAACTCATTCCTCATTTTAGGTGAAAAGACTTTAGTGGCACTAATCTTTAATAAAATGTCTTTAATTAATCTGACACTGATGAATTTTGAAATGACCATTGGCACAAAACACTGATTGGTATGCATGCTTAACGCTTCTTTCATTTTTACCTATAATTTGGTTTGTGTGCATGAAAACAAGGAAGAACAGATTTTGCATAACATAGTGGAGTACAATGTAAGATGATTGACATGGAAATGTAGTGAAGCTGAAGTAAAATGTCATTCAAAAAAGAAATACTTGAGTAGAGAATAGAATAGAATAGAATCTTGAATAGAATACTTTTGAATAAGCGTTCCATGTTCACATTAAAAAATAAGGAACCTAAATTAGTGTTTATTGCATTTTGTAAATAATTGAATGTTTTTAACTAAGAATATTTACATTTAACCAGCATTTTAATAGATTGTGTATCACAAATTATTGATTATATAAATATTAAGTAATATTTTATGCAGAAATAAAGTAAAGTTTACTAAAAGAAAGGATTCAGTAAAAATAAATTAAGTAAAGCTTACTAAAAGAAAGGATTGATTGAAGTTCAGTTCACTTATTTAATCTATGTATCACTTAAGTCTTGAAACAGAGTTGAGGTTTACATAAAATGTACTTACAAATGTAGAAAGTTGCTTTTTTAAAGTAAATTTTTAAGTTTTTGTTCAGTGCACTCCTGCAGAGGTTTTGGTGGCATTTACAGCTTATAAATGTACTAAGAACACATGCAGATTCACATGTGTTTTTTTTTGTGAACGTGGGTAATGTTGACGATGTCCATGTGCGGGAGGATGGGGGAGAGGGGAAGGACACGGGGGAGGGGAACAGCAAAGGAGCCTGTGAAGTAAAGCGACAGTAAAATGGCTGAGATGAGTCACTGAGGGGCATGCGGAGTGCTGGAAATAGAATCTATTTCCTCATCTTATTGTTTACCATTTCACAAAGGTTACAGTGAAAGGATTCTGCTCTACTCCGGTAATTAGCAGATTGTTTACATGATCACGCATATGCAGATCAGCTCAAATCACAGCGACCCATCATCTCATCCTCTTTGTCTCCTGTCCTCCTTTCTCCTTCTGTCTCTGGTTTCTCCTGTCTCTTCTCTCTCTCCCTGAGTTCTCTCTCTAATACTCCCTCTCTCATCCTCTCTATCTAATACTCCCTTAGTCACCCTCTCTCTCTATCTCTCTCTCTCTCTCTCTAATACTCCCTCTCTCCCATCTTGTTCCGTTTTTTGCCTTCATTAATTCGATCGGAGTTCTGAAGTTCAGCTCGTTTTCTCAGCAGTAACCGCCGGTGCAGATTGGAGTTGTTTTGTTTCCTTGCCGTGCTGGACTGCCATTAACACTGTATACTTTCACAGAGTCCACAATTACTGCATGACACAACAGCACTTTAAATAATTTTTTGCTGCAGTCACAAGTGCTTTTTGATTCTATATTGTGGACAACCACTGGTAGTCAGCAATTTTGATAAAATCAGAAATTAATCGGCAACTTGTGGTGAGTCTGTTTGAGAAAGCAGCTCTTAGGACTCTTGCTTTTACGCAGCTTCATCACTGTCCAGCACTGAGGATGCTGGGACACGGGGGTGAGCCCTCAGACAGCACTCGTGCAGCACTGAGGATGCTGGGACACGGGGGGTGAGCCCTCAGACAGCACTGAGCCCTCAGACGTGCAGCACTGAGGATGCTGGGACACGGGGTGAGCCCTCAGACAGCACTCGTGCAGCACTGAGGATGCTGGGACACGGGGTGAGCCCTCAGACAGCACTCGTGCAGCACTGAGGATGCTGGGACACTCCGTGCAGGGGGTGAGCCCTCAGACAGCACTCGTGCAGCACTGAGGATGCTGGGACACGGGGGTGAGCCCTCAGACAGCACTCGTGCAGCACTGAGGATGCTGGGACACGGGGGTGAGCCCTCAGACAGCACTCGTGCAGCACTGAGGATGCTGGGACACGGGGGTGAGCCCTCAGACAGCACTCGTGCAGCACTGAGGATGCTGGGACACGGGGTGAGCAGCACTGCAGCACTGAGGATGCTGGGACACGGGGTGAGCCCTCAGACAGCACTCGTGCAGCACTGAGGATGCTGGGACACGGGGGTGAGCCCTCAGACAGCACTCGTGCAGCACTGAGGATGCTGGGACACGGGGGTGAGCCCTCAGACAGCACTCGTGCAGCACTCGCACTCTGGTCTTCCGAGAGGTCATAACACACTTTCTAGACATCAAAGCCTGTGTTTGTTCTGTGTTTGTTGCTCCATGTTGACCCTATTCAGTGTGTCATATTCAGTGCATCATATCCATTGTATCGAATTCAGTGTGTGTATCATATTCAGTGATGTCATTACACTTTGATGGGGTTCTTAAAGGAGCTTGTCTGTCCTCTCCTTTCTCCCATGGACAGTTCCACCATAACCCTTAAGTCATGAACTTCCAGCTCTCCTGGTTAAGGCAGACAGCCCTTAGCTCTCTTGGTGAATGCAGACAGCCCTTAGCTCTCTTGGTGAATGCAGACAGCCCTTAGCTCCTAACCCATTGTATTATGCTTTGTAATTCTTTGAAATTTGTCAGAGACCCCCTCCCATATTTCTATGGTGGTGGGTTACTGTGGTGGGTTAACTGACTCCAGGTGATGTAAGCATGTAAAAAACTGAGAGCTAAAGATTCACTGGCTGCTGGCTGCATCAGACTGATTTACCTTTCAACTGAAAATTTCAAGAAACTTTTTAGGTGGACATGGGCTTCCTACAGAGCACTATAGGGTCTGAGCAGCTCTGAATAACTGCTGACCTCCTACACTGAACAGCCAACTGGAGAATAATCAAACACTCTCAAACTACGAACACAAATGAATGCTGGAGGGTTGTAACAGGCCACGTTGGCACTGTGGGTTGATTTGAGAGTCTCAGTAGCAGAAGCTCACGGTGGGACATGATGTTTGATCAATACCTCGCATTCCAGCGCTGTCGGAATGTGCAGGCCAAGGTCTTAGTCCACTCGGGACCTGTAGTCTTCGCCAGTGTCTCTGATGGTTTTATTACTTTTGCTAGACAAAGTTTTTGCTGTGAATATCAAATGACCTTTTGCTTACAGCACGAGTGCTGGTCTTGGTGCTACCATTCCATGCTCACCTATAGAAGCATCATGGCGGCTGAACTGAGGGTCAGCAGGAGATGACGCTCTGCAAATGTGGCGGTTTAACTGTGAGCTGCTTCAGCTGCCCAGATGAGTGGCCTTTCTTAAACCTGCCTGTGCTGAAGCTGCACTTAACCGCTGAGCTAAGCCCTGCTCATACTGTACTGCCATGCAAGGCACAAGACATCCCAGCACAGCAAACCACAAATGCTGAATCCTCAGAAACAGGATAACGCGTCTGGAAGCAATGAGGTGGGCCTACGTGGTGTAGCTCCTGACACTTCCAGCCCCAGCAGTGACACGCCTCCCCTCCGCTCAGATGAGTGGGGGTGCGGCTAATCGCACATGCTTGTAATCGTGCTGGCAAGTGTAAAGAGCACCTTCAGCACGTCTGGCTCCCACAGTTAAAGCTCGACCTTCGATTTCCTGGCATGAATCAGAACTATTCAACATCGCATATGAAAGGTTGGCAGAGAAGGCAGAATTTATTATAAATGTGTGATTTAATATAAATGAGTTGTTTTCAGTTGCACATTGTATAAATAAGTATGTAGGTAACAACAGAACGACTGTACTCTTTTACCATGTACCATCCGAGCAGTGAGGGAGGGCAGACCACTGCAGCACAGTGCACAGAGGAAAGATTACACAACTAGAGCTAGAGATTACAGAGCTAGAGTTTGCAGAGCTAGAGATTATAGATATAAAGATTTCAAAGACAGATTGCAGACAGGAATTGTTCAATTGTGCAAACCAAAATCCATGTTGATGTTAAGTTATCACCCACCATGTTAAATTAGCAATTGTAGTGTTAAATTTGCCTCTGCAGTATTGCACAATATTGATTCATTTACCATTAGAAATTTTACTGTGTTTCTGTGTGTGTGAGAGCAAGACAATATAAATAGATGAAATGTGTGAGATGGGCGGCAGTGCTGCCTGGATCAGCCCTCTGAACCCTCTGAACATGCAGCCCTAACCCTAGAGTGTGCAGCCCTAACCCTAGAGTGTGCATCTCTAACCCTAACCCTAGAGTGTGCAGCCCTAACCCTAGTGTGCAGCCCTAACCCTAGAGTGTGCATCTCTAACCCTAGAGTGTGCAGCCCTAACCTTAGAGTATGCAGCCCTAACCCTAGAGTGTGCATCTCTAACCCTAGAGTGTGCATCTCTAACCCTAGAGTGTGTAGCCCTAACCTTAGAGTGTGCAGCCCTAACCCTAGAGTGTGCAGCCCTAACCTTAGAGTGTGCAGCCCTAACCTTAGAGTGTGCAGCCCTAACCCTAGAGTGTGCAGCCCTAACCCTACAGTGTGCAGTGGACTCTTATACTGCACAGATTCACTGATCCCAGACCTGTTACAACCAAAGCACCTGACGCACCATAGACCCAGAACACAACCAATGCACAAGCAAACCATACCAGCTTGGAGAACCCACTACTCGCACCGAACCCGCACACAACACTCCAAACCTGCCATTCCCGCACACAACACTCCAAACCTGCCAGTCCCGCACACAACACTCCAAACCAGCCAGTCCCGCACACAACACTCCAAACCAGCCAGTCCCGCACACAACACTCCAAACCTGCCAGTCCCGCACACAACACTCCAAACCTGCCAGTCCCGCGACACAACACTCCAAACCTGCCAGTCCCGCGCACAACACTCCAAACCTGCCAGTCCCGCGCACAACACTCCAAACCTGCCAGTCCCGCACACAACACACTCCAAACCAGCCAGTCCCGCACACAACACACTCCAAACCTGCCAGTCCAACACACTCCAAACCTGCCAGTCCCGCACACAACACCCCCCCCCCCAAACCTGCCAGTCCCGTGTAGTTAGTGATGTGTGTGGCTTTCAACTGGAGCTCAGCTGTAGCAGAGATTTGTACTGAAAACGTATAGCAAAAACTCAGCAGCAAACAGTGTTGTAAAAAACACAATGCTGTTAAAAACAAAGTTCTACAGGAAGGAACTGAACAAGGACAATGTAAAACTGTCACAGTGAGAGAAATGGGGAGAGAGAGAGAAAGTGTGTGTGTGTGTATGTGTCAGCCATAACACCAGCATTTATCTAATGTGTGTGTGTCACCAGCATGGTCTAATGAGTTTTGATCTATATTAAACAGTGCACTATATCCAACTCCTCTGCTATTCAGTGTCCAGTGTGGCAGACAGGTGTGGCAACCAGAGTCAGTTTCATCAGCTTAACACTCTGTGGAAGAAACGTTGGTTGTTTGTTTGAGGGAAGGGTTTGTGATGAAGTGCCGGCCCATACTGGATCGGTTTTAAGTTGTGTGAGCCCAGTACTGGATCAGTTTTAAGTTGTCAGTCCAGTACTGGGTTAGGGTTAGGTGTTAGTGTTAGGTGTTAGTGTTAGGTGTTAGGGTTAGGTGTTAGGTGTTAGGTGTTAGGTGTTAGGTGTTAGGTGTTAGGGTTAGGTGTTAGGTGTTGTTAGGTGTTAGGGTGTTAGGGTTAGGTGTTAGGTGTTAGGGTTAGGTGGTTTGATGGTTAGGGTGTTAGGGGGTGTTAGTGTTTTTAGGGTTAGGTGTTAGGGTTAGGGGTGTTTGAGGGTTAGGTGTTAGGGTTAGGGAGGGTGTTTGATGGTTAGGTGTTAGGGTTAGGTGTTAGGGTTAGGTGTTAGGGTTAGGGGGGTGTTTGGGGTTAGGGTTAGGTGTTAGGGTTAGGGTTAGGGGGTTAGGGTTAGGTGTTAGGGTTAGGGTGTTAGGGTTAGGTGTTAGGGTTAGGGAGGGTGTTTGAGGGTTAGGTGTTAGGGTTAGGGAGGGTTAGGTGTTAGGGTTAGGGTGTTTGAGGGTTAGGTGTTAGGGTTAGGTGTTAGGGTTAGGTGTTAGGTGTTAGGGAGGGTGTTTGATGGTTAGGTGTTAGGGTTAGGGAGGGTGTTTGAGGGTTAGGTGTTGTTAGGTGTTAGGGTTAGGTGTTAGGGTTAGGGGTTAGTGTTAGGGTTAGGGAGGGTGTTTGATGGTTAGGTGTTAGGGTTAGGGTGTTGATGGTTAGGGTTAGGGTTAGGTAGGGTTAGGGTTAGGTGTTAGTGTTAGGTGTTAGGTGTTAGGGTTAGGTGTTAGTGTTAGTTAGTGTTAGTGTTAGGTGTTAGGGTTAGGTGTTAGGGTTAGGTGTTAGTGTTAGGTGTTAGGGTTAGGGGGTTAGGGGTTAGGTGTTAGGGTTAGGGTTAGGTGTTAGGGTTAGGTGTTAGGGTTAGGGTTAGGGGTTAGGGTTAGGTGTGGTGTTAGGTGTTGTTAGGTGTTAGGTGTTAGGTGTTAGGTGTTAGGTGTTAGGGTTAGGTGTTAGTGTTAGGTGTTAGTGTTAGTGTTAGGTGTTAGTGTTAGGTGTTAGGTGTTAGGGTTAGGTGTTAGGTGTTAGGTGTTAGGTGTTAGGGTTAGGTGTTAGGTGTTAGGGTTAGGTGTTAGGGTTAGGGTGTTAGGGTTAGGTGTTAGGGTTAGGTGTTAGGTGTTAGGGGTTAGGTGTTAGGGGTTAGTGTTAGGTGTTAGGTGTTAGGGTTAGGGTGTTAGGGTTAGGTGTTAGGGTTAGGTGTTAGGTGTTAGGTGTTAGGTGTTAGGTGTTAGGTGTTAGGTGTTAGGTGTTAGGTGTTAGGTGTTAGGATGTTAGGGTTAGGTGTTAGGTGTTAGGGTTAGGTGTTAGGGTTAGGTGTTAGGTGTTGGGTGTTAGGGGTTAGGTGTAGGTGTTAGGGTTAGGTGTTAGGGGGGTTAGGTGTTAGGGGTTAGGTGTTAGGGTTAGGTGTTAGGGTTAGGTGTTAGGGTTAGGTGTTAGGTGTTAGGTTAGGTGTTAGGTGTAGGGGGTTAGGTGTTAGGGTTAGGGAGGGTGTTTGAGGGTTAGGTGTTAGGGTTAGGGAGGGTGTTTGAGGGTTAGGTGTTAGGGTTAGGGAGGGTGTTTGAGGGTTAGGTGTTAGGGTTAGGGAGGGTGTTTGATGGTTAGGTGTTAGGGTTAGGGGTGTTAGGTGTTTGGTGTTAGGTGTTAGGTGTTAGGTGTTAGGTGTTAGGTGTTAGGGTTAGGTGTTAGGGTTAGGTGTGAATCACCAGCCACAGTATCAGATCTCACCATCTCTAAAAGCACAGGGTGATGCTGACTGAAGCTGAAATGCTTCCCTGCCTTCCTGTGATCTTCCTGTGATCTTCCTGTGCCGCTGTTCTTCTAAATGCACACAAAAAAGAACCTGCATAAAAAATGCTTGCATTGAAAATGTGCATTTAGATAAACTTTCTTAATTAATGATGATGATTATTATACTATTACATTATTCTGAGGTACCAGTGTCCACTGTAAGAATCACTTAGATATCTGTTGATACCTGCTCCCACATTCAACTGCAGTGTCTTGCCTTAAATGATATTTTGAATGAGGTCTGATTCAACTCATCAGGACACTCGTCGTGTGTGTTGGAGCAGGGGGTAGGTGTGGTAGGCCAGGGGCAGGTGTGGTAGGCCAGGGGCAGAAGAACCTCTTCGGTATGTGGACTCTGTGTGACTGAGGTTGGGCCCCCTGGCTACTCCACAGCAGTCACAGGTCTGTCATTAAGGACAGCAGCAGGACTACAGCACACTACAGAAGCTACACCTTCAGCAGAGGTGAACACCGCTGGGCTGCACTCAGCTACACCACACAAGCTGTGCAGACAGACAGATGGGAGTGAGACCAGCACTGATGGACAGATGGGAGTGAGACCAGCACTGACAGACAGATGGGAGTGAGACTACCACTGACAGTGCAGTGCAAGAGTGAGTGGGAAGCAAACAGGAGATGATGACTGGTTATTGTATTGTATTATTGTAGTGAGCAGGGGAGGGGAGGGGGCAGTGGGCACATCCTCCATCTCTCCTGATTATATGCCAAACCAACTCCGCCTCACCATGTGTATACCACCATGTGTATACCACCATGTGTATACCACCATGTGTATACCAGAAAGGCATGTGATACCGCCTCACCATGTGTATACCACCATGTGTATACCAGAAAGGCATGTGATACCGCCTCACCATGTGTATACCACCATGTGTATACCACCATGTGTATACCACCATGTGTATACCACCATGTGTATACCAGAAAGGCATGTGATACCGCCTCACCATGTGTATACCACCATGTGTATACCACCATGTGTATACCACCATGTGTTTACCACCATGTGTATACCAGAAAGGCATGTGATACCGCCTCACCATGTGTATACCACCATGTGTATACCAGAAAGGCATGTGATACCACCTCACCATGTGTATACCACCATGTGTATACCACCATGTGTATACCAGAAAGGCATGTGATACCGCCTCACCATGTGTATACCACCATGTGTATACCAGAAAGGCATGTGATACCGCCTCACTGTGTATACCACCATGTGTATACCAGAAAGGCATGTGATACCGCCTCACCATGTGTATACCAGCATGTGATACCGCCTCACCATGTGTATACCACCATGTGTATACCACCATGTGTATACCAGAAAGGCATGTGATACCGCCTCACCATGTGTATACCACCATGTGTATACCAGAAAGGCATGTGAGCCATTTATTGCTGGACTGAACCCAGCCAGGGTTAGGGTTGTTAGGGTTCGCCTTAACACACACATAATAATAATTAGTCTCACTCCAGCATGAGTGAGAGGACACCATGCTCAGTCTGCAAAAATCACGGCATGATTTAACCCCAACCCTAACACTAACACTTGGGTGCTGTTTCTGTGTTACTGGCCTTTAACACAAACACTCATTGACTTGGGTGTCTTTTCTATTGCCCAGACAATGAGGGTTTTTCATGCCGGTCCGTCTCACCTGCTCCACCCACCGTCCTGTACACAGGTCCTGTCTTCAGGCCACTGTCCTGGGTATGTCTGATCGTCCGTGGGCATTTCACAGGTGCTCAGTTGCAGGCTGTGGCAACACAGTTATCTGAAGTGAACCCAGATGAGGGGGCCCTGTGCATGAGCTAAGCCCCTCCGGCCCTCCTGCACACTGAAGATGAGGAAGAGAAGCATTGGCCTCTTTCTCCTGCGGTGCTGCTCCAAAGGGTGTAATGAGATTACTCTGAGCCTGCTAATCATGTCAGTGCAGGTGCAGTACTGCAGAGAACACCAGACTCTTCCATCAGCCCCTCCCCCCCCCTCCACACTCTTCTATAAGCCCCTCCCACTTCCACACTCTTACGTCAGCCCGTCCCTCCTCCACACTCTTCTATAAGCCCCTCCCTCTTCCACACTCTTGTCACCCCCTCCCTCCTCCACACGCTGTTACGTCAGCCCCTCCCTCTTCCGCACACTCTTGTTAGCCCCTCCCTCCTTCACACTCTTGCATAAGCCCCTCCCTCTTCCGCACTCTTCTGTAAGCCCACTGGTCAGTATTCTTCAGCATCTAATTTCTTCTTTTTTTTTTTCCCCACATTTGCCTTTTTGCTGTAGCTCCGCACCCAGCTGTCTTGTTTTGCATTGTTCTGTTTGTGGTATGACTGACACAAAGGAAAACAGAGCACTGTGCGGCCCAGCACTGTTTAACATAATGACTCTGACTGCAGTGTCTCCATGCAGCCAGGAGGGCGGCGCTTCAGCCCCAGGAGAGAGTCAGTGGTGAATTCGTAATTCAGCTGTTATCTTCACCTCCTGATGTGATGGTAAAATGCTGATTTTTTCACAGCTCAGTGTGACAGAAAACACTACAGTTACAGCTGTACTATATCGTTTGAATTTATAAGTCATGGTTTTGGTAGAAGAGAAGATAGAAGTTCACAAATCACAGTAGAACATTCATCAACCCATGTGCAGGGTGCAGGACCCAGGTGAGATGTACAGGTGAAATGTAGAGGACACATGTGAGATGTAGAGGAGACTTTTTGCTGTTCAGGGAATTTTCCTACCAATTTATGTGGAGTTGATTTGTTTGTGTCTGATCACTGGCTGTTTTCTTTTAACTTTCCATCCATGTCATAGGCGAGTGCAGCGAGAGTGCAGCAGTCCTTATGGGTTTGCTTGGTCAGATCTCTACACCTGTATATGACTCCTGATCTGTTATTGGCTCATTATGATAACTCACTCTCAACTGTACTAAATAATTTGGCCCCTTTAAAAACATGCAGTGTTACTTTTATACACACTGCACCCTGCACCTTTTATACACCTGAGTTGTGCAAACTCAAAGCTGTTAGCCAGCAGCTTGAGTGTCTTTGCAGGAAAGCTGATCTGAGCGTGCGTGCCTGTGCTTATAAGGATCATGGTTTGTTTTATAAGGCTGAGCTGCATAAAGCTTCAACACGCTCCATACACATTCTCCACTCAAACTCCATACAAGGTGTTCAAGACGATTCTAGAGCTCTCGTTTCTATGATTAATAAGTTAGTTCATCCTGTGAAATGCTTTCCATCTGTTCCATCTTCTGAACTCGGCTCTCGGTTTCTGGATTATTTTAGTCGTAAGGTAGACTTGATTAATGCTGAGTTTCAGTATGTTCCAGTTTAAAATAATTGTGATTCTCTACCTTCACAATTTAATGGCAGCTGTTTTTCTCATGTTATTAGGTGCAATCAGCCTATGTCTTGACTCATTACGACTTCGGGAGCTTCCTCATGGCATCTGGACCCCATGCCAACGTATTTAGTAAAAGCATGTTCGACATTGATCTGTCCATTGATTACTCAGGTCATTAATACTTCATTTAGCCTAGGAGTAGTTATAGCCCGTCTGAACCTAGCTGCTATAACTCAATCAATCAATCAAAATGTATTTATATAGTGCTTTATAAAATACAGTTGTTGTCACAAAGCATTTGAGTGTTTGAGTCCAAACCCCCAGTGAGCAAGCCAAGGGTGACAGTGGCAAGGACAAAACTCCCTAAAAGCATTAGGAAGAAACCTTGAGAGGAACCAAGGGAACCCATCCTCTTCTGGCCGACGCCAGTCAACATGACAACAATAATTCAAGAGATACATAAACAAAGAAGTGATGGGAATAATTAATAATTCTAATCTTTGTATGTATTTATATATATGTGTTCTCTACGTAATTCTTATTCTTAAGAGTCCTAGATTTCTTGATGGTCAATAATCGTAGACCAGGGCCATGGAGATACAGCCATAGCAGGGGGGAATTCGGGGTGGTGAGAGGGGCCAGGGCAGTAGGTTGATCCATCAGCCTTAACTGGTTAGGCAGGCGGTGGCAGGCCCAGGGTAGATAGCAGGAAAGGCTCGTTTCTCGTCTCAGTATTTCTCGTGTAGGAGGGCAGCCATTTTAGAAAAAAGAGAGGGACAATTAGCTCTGTATGGGACTATATGTGGGACAGAGGAAATTTAATTTCCATTTCTGGAGTGTGGCAGAAACTCCGGCATTAAATTTTTACAGCCTAGCTAAAAGGGCAGAACCAGAAGGTAACACAGACTTTGGAGCATCCTGAGACATTGGCATCCATCCACTACACTGTGAACAAACTTGAGTGACCACATGCAGTGATAGGATGACAGCACCAGCACCCCAGTTTTCCATAAAACCCTTTGCCTAAGTACCTTTATCTAAGGGATAATATATACATGTTAAATGACTGTGAATATTTCATGTTGAAATATGCTAATCCAAGTGTTTTTATATCATGAATATCTGTCACATTTTATGTATATGAATCTTTTATACTTGTAACAAATTTACTTCATGTTGAATATATTATGTAGTTTTTATCTAGACAATACAATTAATTTAAATGTTTCACTTACAATGTAGTTATGTGGTAACAACCTAAAATGTATCACAATATAGATTTGGTGTTAATCTATCAAATCCATCTTACATAGCCTAAACCTTTTGAAAGAAGTACACTGCAGCAAGAATAAAACAAATACAGCTGATAACATTTTCTAATAAGCCAAACATTTTAATACAAAATAGTCAACATTCAGATGAGTCTACATCCTAACAGTTTAGAGCAGGGTTTTCAGACAAACCAAGGATCACTGACAAAGTAGAAAAACAAAGTGCATGCCACATAACCTCTCTGTTCAGATACCAATACAAAATTGAGTCTGACAAAAATAAATAAATAAAAATTTCAAATGGACTTCCACAAACGATTGACCAAATCAAAGTTATGTCTAGCTTTTACAAAGAGCCAACTTTCTGGGGTGTTATATAGAACACCATACCCCTTACTGCACAATTTCTTACAAACGTTTTCAGTTATGAAAATTATATAGAGTGCAGCTAAACACATCTTAAACAATGAAAATCCTTCTTTCTATAGAACGCCTTCTTTTTTTTAAAGTAACTAAGCATATTTAAAAGTTTGTTTTCAACAACATTAGAACAATGAAAAGCAACTTAAATGGACAAGTCCTCAAATAAGCTGGTCATGCTCACTGGTCAGCATTACTCATTGAGTCTATTCTTCAGGACCTGGACTTTCTTTGAAAGTGTGCCATCATCTAGCTCCATGATCAGTTTCTGGATCACTTCAAAGGTATACCTGAGTTGATGAGGATAATCCATATTCAGAGCATACAGGAGGCCAAACAGTAGTGCAACAGCCAGAGGAACATTGTCTAAATCCTGGATAACAATTTGGCCTTCCAGGATAATTCCTACATTGTCTGGAGTAGGCTGCACCTCCTCTTGTTTCACCGTGAAGATCCCCACAGTAGTTTCCTCAACTGATTCTTCAAAGGCTGCATCACTTACTCCCTGACAAAAAAAGATTTAAATAAATCTAAAGCTTCCAGACCATATGAGCTAAATGCAAAATTCACTCATTCACATAAACATTATTAAACTTAAAAGGCAATATTTAACTTTTTCAGATTTAGTTGGCATTGAAAATTACTTTATCCAATAATTAGTCAAATTTTAAGAAAAGCTAAAAGTATGTAAACTACTTAAAATTGATCTAGATGATAAATCACAAAAACTTGTGCCATCAGAAACTGAATTTGAATTGCTCAGATTAAATCTGCATGTGCATAATTTGAAACTGAATTTAACAATTTAATGGACTACTTTCACTTTCAGTTCAATAATTCAACTTCAGTTATAAGATTCAGATTCACATCCGGGTTCTTGAGAAAACCAGAGTAGTAAAAAATAGTAAAAAACAACTCCACTGGCACAACACCCTCTAATGCATCATGAGCTACATCAGGAGGAAAACCGGTCAGAACGTGGAAATGTGTGAGGTGTTTGGTAAAAATGCACTCTCTTTTAACTCTGAAACAATGAGTATTTGTTTCCAGAGCTATTTTTATATATTGTGCAGTTCTTTAGTTCGCAGATAAAAAGCACCACAAGTAACTGTGTCAGATTCAACATCACATCTCTTAGCTGTACAAAATCAAATTTTCAACAAAGCCTGCGATAGTGTGTGCACCTAAGTTATCAGAAACAATACACTGAACTGTACCTTTAAAAGATGTGCCCAACAAAGGGACAAACACACCATAAGTCTCCAAGGTTTTAAGATCTTGCAGGAGTGGCTGTAACACTTGCTCAAAACCATCGACGTTTGCGTCAATGAATGAGATCCTGGTGGCAGGTTACCCAAAACCCAATAAACATCACAGAGTTTTTGCTTTTTTCTAGAAGTGCCTAAAGGGTTGCAAATCTCAAATTCATCCACATACAGGCAAATAGAAATCCTGATTTCATCTGCATTCAATAACCCATTTTCAATTAAATATTTGCCATCCTCTGGAGATTTAAATTCATAGGAGGAGTCAACAATAAACTCACGCTTCCCTCTATGATTTGAAATAACCTTATCTAGAATAGCTTGGCAATTTAAAATTTTAATATTGGAACATACTGAAAGCTTGCTCTTTTATTATCAATAAGGTAAGTGACTGGTTCAACAACACAAAATCTTTCTTTGTAGTATTTTAACCTTCTATGCACAGTGCTAAGAGATCCCCCTTTTTCAATGGCTCTGCAAACTGGATTGGATGCACAAAGAGCTGATATAATATCCTTAACTAAATCATCTGTAAATTGGACCTTATAACGCTCAAGTATATCTCCTACAACACCAGTGGGAACTGAGGCAGAGTTGAGTAAATAATTAAGTTCCTGTAAAAACTCAACTGCAATACCTGGCACTTGTACCAAAAACTCCAGCTGTAATAAAGCTGTGGCTAGTTGCTGCTCAGTGTGGTCTTTAGGTAGCCTTTTTCCCGCTTGTGTGTCAAACGTGTACACTACCACACATTGAGCACCTTCTACACATTGATCCTCCTCCTGGAAATCAGATATTTCTGGAAATTAAGGTGTAGCTAAACAAGTGCTTTTTACAACAACTGGTATAAAATCCTCAAGTGTTTGGAAACTACAACCATTAAGCATACATTTTACATTTTCATGGTTTTTTAAATGTCTGTTGATGTGATTAAAATGTTCTATTTCGTTTGCCAAATTCTTACAATTACAAAGTTGACAGGTAAAAGTTGAGCGATTTGTTTGTGTTACATTTCTGTGTAGTCTACTTTGGTGGCAAATTAATGCATTCCATGTTTTAAATGTGCATGGACAAGAAAAGTATGTACATGGAAATCTAGCAGTGCGCCCAAAGTGAGGATGTTTAACTTTGTAGTGTCTTAGAAGTTCAGACCTACTTGATACTTCTACCCGGCACCCCTTACACTGCCACTGTGGAGAGAGAGAAAAACAATGAAGAATCATTAAAGGCTTGTTTTTGTTACAAATTAACATTGTTCTCAAAAAGAGGCTAAACTAAAGTTTAATCTAAGGTGGTGTTTACCCTTTCTTGTTTAATTGTTACGACCCGCCCCTGTCTAGGGGTAGAGGTGGCCGAACAAAGAACAACACAGTGAGGTGTAACTGAATTGTTAAAATCAGGAGACAGATATAACGGTTTGCCAGATTCTTCTTTTACTGAAGAGCAACACGCAACACACAAGACAAACATAGACTTCCTATGAGTGGACAGTAGACCGTGCCAAAGGAAAGAAATAAAGAAAACAAAAACTACCCTACCTAACCCAAACTAATTCCCTAACCAAAACTACAGAGATGGCATATGCCCCTAAACCAGTGTATTTAGCCAAGCAGTATCCTACGTGTGTGTAATAGGATAAATGGGCCCACCTAAACTGTCCACTTATAGGAACAACCAACAAGAAAAAAACAAAGACCAACATAAGAAACAAACCAACACAATATTAAAGTGTCTCAGTCCATTATCTCCATAGTGTGCGTAGATATAACTATAATTGTCAAAACCCGCACATGATTATTGTAAAAAAAACACCGACCCAGCCCTCTGAATCTGTCTGCCAATCTTACGGTGTTAAAACCTTACTGCTCGTAGTACGCTGGGAGTCTGCCTCTCTCTCTCGTAGCTGCTGTTCCCCATTTAAAATCAAAGCCACGCCCCCCTTGTTGGAATAGGCCACACAGCCATTGGCTGGCGCAAAACGAGGAGAATTGCCAATCGAACATAAATTGCATGGGGGAAAACGAGAAGCAGTAAGGCTACCCAGACACACTTAACATTAATAAACAGAACAAAACTGGTTAAAATGTGCGTTAATGATAGTGAGTCACAAACCAGTATAAATCCATTTGTTTTCCTATTCATTAAAGAAAATTATTGTGTTTGACTTTTTTTAAACTACTCATACATCATACAGCCTTTGAAACAGGCACGCTTGCCATTCATTGCATTATTCTAGCAGAGCACCTGGAAGAAAAAAATATTTGCACTTATTTATTCTATAGGAAATTAAAGAGGGCGCAATCTACTATGTGTTAATCATTCAGCTTCATGCGACAAGAGCACATTGTGATGGGCCAGAGCAACCTCCACGTGGGGAAAAAAAGTTCCAGTATGGCATATTTAAAGTGCTGGTATTTTAATGGTGATTACCAACCAGCTTAAAGCACTGCTTAAATTCAGATACAACTGATTAACACACACACAAGGTGGGTCAAAGCAGGGCGGAATGATAAAAGTGAATTAGGCATTCTTGAAATTAATTGTGAGGCACCATGTAAAGCTAATATAGAGTCTAGCCATGGCCTAGCTTATGCTAATGCTAATGCTAACGACTAAATGTGAGGTGGGGTGCACCTTTCTCTGTAAACACAGCATCGACTTTAATAGTCTACATACTATAAACTATACAATTAAAACAATAAAAAAAAACAAGACTCACCTTGCCTCCTTAAAGTTCCAGGCAGCACTGACAAAATCGGGCCTTCTTCTTCTGCAGTATAATTGCTTTTCCTGGGCAAAGGATTGGGAGGGGTAATTTAGTATAAAAAAGTAGGAGGAGCTTTTCCATACATTGCAACTATTTTATGTAATTTGGTCATGATTGAAACATGTCCATCTAACAACAAGACTATTTATAAGGATGTTTCATGATTGAATCATGTTTAGGGAAACAGCACAATAAAAACATTATACTTTAACATAAATTTGTTTTACAAAATGAACAACACCCCATTTTCCCATTTTTTCAGTGTGTTTCAGTGCTGTGGTGGGGCCTAAATCCAGATTGGAACTTTTCAAATATGTGATTCTTATGCAGATATAAGCATAATTGTTGGGCCACAGCTTTTTCTATAATCTTGGATATAAATTATAGGTTTGAAATGGGTCTATAACTAGGTAGTACAGTTGGATCAATATTTGGTCCCGCTAGATTTTGTGTAATGCCGACAGAGTTCAATATAGAAGTAAAGGCCTTTTTCAGCGGATAGATTATTATAGATTCGGTAGATTATGCATATTCCTCCTCCTCTGCCTAACAATATTGGTCTATGTACATAATTACATACATATCCCACAAGGATGGCTTCGTTTAGAGTCAAATATTCACCAGATTGAATACAAGTTTCTGTGAGACACAGAACATCAATTTTCTGGTTGCTTATAATCTCGTTGACAATAGCTGCTTTAGAATCTGAGGCCATATTGCATCACCAGCTACGATTAAGAAGGTGGCCAGTACTGCTGTTTCAGTCCTGGGGTATGTTGATTCTTCTTCCCTCCAGATTAGAAATTTGTAAGTTATTTTTGATTCCAGTTTGACTTTTGAGCTACATATCAAATATATTTTGAAGACTGACAAATATATTTTTTTCCATTTGATAAATATTGCAAGGGCTCGTCTTTTTCTCACTCTCAGTGCAGCTAAAATGCCTTTGTAACATCTAGGACTGATTACTGTAATGCCATGTTGTATGGTCTCCCTACTCCCTACATGCTCTTCGTTCATCTGGTCAGGATGTGCTTAATGTCCCCCCTCTAAACTTGCTCTTCCTTTTTCTTTCACATAAACTGGTATGAGCTGACTACACAAGTAGGTTAGAGGTTTACTAGACAAGTACTTCTGTCATCATTTCCAGTGTAACCAACTGTGTTGAAATGCTGTGATTTTATGATGGGTTTTCTCTTGATGTAGGAGTTAAATGAATAATTAATATATTTAGAGAGTATTAACAGTTCATAAAACAACGTGAAGTTCACTCATACTTTACATATATGGAAAATCTCAAGATCAAGGACCATAACCAACCCTCAATCAGGCTGTTTACTCATCACCTGTCAAGAGGAAGTACTCATCACCCGTCAGGAGGAAATGCTGCTTAATTGGGGTCCTCACTGTAATTCACTGTTCAGTACACAGAGGTAACAGAGAGGAAGCTATGCACATGCCTGAGAGGCTGGATGCATGTGCCCCTCATTCAACACACACTTAACACTGACACATTTAACACATACTTAACACACCGACTGACATTTTGATTCATTTAAAATATTGTATTTTAGACATTTATTTGTGGAATACATGTTCATTATTTGTTTGTCAATGTTCTAACTATAAAATGAAATAAAATGGTTTTCATCATGGACAGTTTAGAAAATAAACAAAAAGAACACAATGCTTGTACACATACACACACACAGTAGCAACCAGGAGAAATTATACTGAGGAAGTGAATACGTTACACTGAGGAAGACAAGGGCGCTGAAGTGCATCACTCTTCTGCAGGGTCCTTCTGCCCCTAGATTAGACCAAGCAAATGTGCCGGTGTTTGTGCCATGTAGCAGACCGCTCCACTGAAACAATCCCGCCCTCCAGATGGAGAGGAGGGGAGGGGAGAGGAACTGACCTCTGGGTTTGGGGAACCACTGGGAAATTATATGCCATTTAAATAAACCCAGCCCAGGTTGTGTGGCTTTGTCCAGCTGAGATTGAAGAAATGTAAAAAAAAATGTGGAGAAAAATAAAACCCAACAATAAGAGGGAAGGAAAAGGGGAAAGAGCAGAGAGGTGGAGGATATGGAGGACGTGGAGGATGTAGGAGGAAAGGAGACAGACAGAACAAATGGAAAAGGAAAAAGCTGAAGCAGATGTGTACAGGACACACCGTTCTGCTCTGTGGCCTATATGAACTGAGGTGGAGGGAGGGAGAACTGTGTGCAGGGTGGAGGGAGTACTATGTACAAGGTGGAGGGAGGGAGAACTGTGCAGGGTGGAGGGAGTACTGTGGAGTACTGAAATCCAGGGATGAAAAACACCCCAGAGAGACACTTGCTCACTGGCAGGGGGACAAGACACTTCAGTAAAACCTCTTCCTCTTGTTCTCTCTACATGGTCTCCCTCAGTGTGTCTCATACTCTCTCCTCTCTTCTCTTTGTCCCCGTGTGTCCCTGTCTCTGCTTTTTGATTCTCTTGTCCTTTCACATATGGTCTCAGGACTATAGAAATGGCTCTATTGGCAAACCTTATTCAGAAAGCTTCAGTAGACCTGCAGTCTCTCTCTCTCTGAGGTCTGATGGTGGCTGAAAATGAAAGAAAATGCAGCAAATATTACTGGTACCTGCAGTGTTGTCACTGTGCAATCTGTGATGTGCAATCTAGAAGGCCTGTATAATACACATTAACTTGTAGAACATGTATAATAAACTTCTATACTAATACACATCTTAACATGGAGAACTACTGTATACTAATGCAGTCAATTCAACCCCACATTTGAGTTTCAGGAAACATTTTAGTTAGCATATTTATCAACACACAATAGATAATGTATATATAGATCAATAAAGGTAAGTATAAAGGTAAGGGTTACCATTTCAAGTGTAACATTTGAGAGCTTGAAGGCTACAATGAGATAAGCAGCAGGAAAGATAACAAGCTGGGCACTGATCTGGGCGCTGAGCTGGGCACTGAGCTGGGCGCTGAGCTGGGCGCTGATCTGGGCGCTGAGCTGGGCGCTGATCTGGGCGCTGATCTGGGCGCTGAGCTGGGCGCTGATCTGGGCGCTGAGCTGGGCACTGAGCTGGGCGCTGAGCTGGGCGCTGATCTGGGCGCTGAGCTGGGCGCTGATCTGGGCGCTGAGCTGGGCGCTGAGCTGGGCACTGATCTGGGCGCTGAGCTGGGCACTGATCTGGGCGCTGAGCTGGGCGCTGATCTGGGCGCTGAGCTGGGCACTGATCTGGGCGCTGAGCTGGGCACTGATCTGGGGAATCTGAAGCTGTCACCACTCGTTTCAGTCTGATAATTGATTTATGATTGATTATGATTTTATGATTCTACTTTCTTGATTTTATGGTTCTATGAGTTTATGATTATGGTTTTATGATTTTATAATTATGATGATTGTGGCAGCCATGAATTGTGAATAAGGTTGAGCTCCGTTGTTGCCCTGTGGTCCTTGTGGTTGGCTGATTTACTGGTGTGGTATGTTGAGCTGAGAATTACTGTGCCAGTTCATACTGGAGTTCTGGACTGTTACACTCCACATAACATTGAGTCTGGGAGTTCTCTGGTGTGTTATGTTCTGTGCCAGTTCACACTGGAGTTCTGTTACACTCTACAAAACATTGAGTGGGTGTTGTCTGGTTAACTTAACAAAGTCACCAGGGTTCATTTAACATCACCAAACATGACTTCCACTAATGAGCACCACTGACACACCTGAACACCCGGAGTGCTTCCTGAACACCTAGAACCGGAGTGCTTCCTGAGGCCGGTGCAGAGCCCTGCACTGTCTATATAGCACTGTGGATGAGTGAGCAGGCCAGTAAGGATCGGGCGCTGTGAGCAATGCTTAACCTGTACTCGGGATCTGAGATGCTCTGCAGTCTCCATCAAGGTTTTTCATTCAAAGCCTCGTGCAATCAGCCAAGCAGTTACAGAACTGGCCTGTTGTACAGAAGGTAATGGCTTCAGTCCTAGTAAACGATTACTGATGTGCCCTATGGCAAGGCTTTTATTCCCTAGTAACGCCATTGGAACTGTCCTCGTAGTTACCTAACAGTTTCTGTTAGGCACAGCAGAAAGTGTCACTCACTGACATTCTGCTAATGGCTAACAAATGTAAGTGGCACAAAGAAGAATAATTTAAAAAGTATTTGTAAATACTGTGAGATCAGGTAAGTGTTAGGGTTAGGGGTTATGGTTTAGGGGTAGATGATAATGAGATCATGGTGTTCTGAATCGCAAACCTATAATTAGATTAATACATTTGTAACTGGGAGTATGCAGTGTATTATGGCATTTGCAATTAAAAAATGTTAGATTTTTAAAGTTTTTGTTTTCTAAAGTTACCTACTAGAACCATTCCACATCAAAACCAGACTGAAATACATTCAATCAGACCAAACCACAAACTTCAAAAACAAAACTACACCACCCACTGGAACACAAACACAAAGCAAAACACAAAGCACTGTAGAGACAGAGACCAGCAGTGTAACAGTGACACTGTAGAGACAGAGACCAGCAGTGTAACAGTGACACTGTAGAGACAGAGACCAGCAGTGTAACAGTAACACTGTAGAGACAGACCAGCAGTGTAACAGTAACACTGTAGAGACAGAGACCAGCAGTGTAACAGTAACACTGTAGAGACAGAGACCAGCAGTGTAACAGTGACACTGTAGAGACAGAGACCAGCAGTGTAACAGTAACACTGTAGAGACAGAGACCAGCAGTGTAACACTGACACTGTAGAGACAGAGACCAGCAGTTTAACAGTAACACTGTAGAGACAGAGACCAGCAGTGTAACAGTAACACTGTAGAGACAGAGACCAGCAGTGTAACAATAACACTGTAGAGACAGAGACCAGCAGTGTAACAGTAACACTGTAGAGACAGAGACCAGCAGTGTAACAGTAACACTGTAGAGACAGAGACCAGCAGTGTAACACTGACACTGTAGAGACAGAGACCAGCAGTGTAACAGTAACACTGTAGAGACAGAGACCAGCAGTGAAACAGTAACACTGTAGAGACAGAGACCAGCAGTGAAACAGTAACACTGTAGAGACAGAGACCAGTAGAGACAGAGACCAGCAGTGTAACAGTAACACTGTAGAGACAGAGACCAGCAGTGTAACAGTAACACTGTAGAGACAGAGACCAGCAGTGTAACAGTAACACTGTAGAGACCGAGACCAGCAGTGTAACAGTAACACTGTAGAGACCGAGACCAGCAGTGTAATAGACACTGTGGAGACAGTGATCAGCAGTGTAACATTTACTGTAGAGACAGAGATGCACTTTTTCACTGAATATGAAACATTCAACCAAAACGTCAAATTTGATAGCGATATAGACCTGTCTGACCCAACATGACACAGATACACACACACTTTGTTGTCCTGTTTGTAAATACCTTTATATGTTCATTAATGTATTATTTCTTCTTTAAATTTATTCCTAATAATAAGTGTTTTCATTTCTCTACCTTTCTCATCTTCACTTCTATCAAGTATTCTTTCATGCTAATTGCAATTCTTTTGATGTCAATTCTAATTAACACAGAGGTCTTAATTTCCTTAATATTGCAAAGGTTCATTCATGTTACTGTAATACTGCTTTGGCAAAACTACAAAAGACTATGGGCATGTCAACAAAGCTTAGTGAATTAACTGAACTGAGACAGACAGAGACAAAGAGGGGGGAGACTGGGCAGGGCCAGCAGAGAGATTTCTCTGAATGTACACACAGGTGCCACCCCACCATAGGACAACAGCCACAGGAAGTAGCACCTGGTATGGCCCAGCAGTGGGGGTAGACCAGAACAGGACTTCATAGCCCAGTTTGGCCTACACATGAAAGATGAATTTACATGTCATGCATAAAATGCCCCTGCACTGGCACATAGTTTGTTACTAGAAACGATTACCTAGTAACAGCTAATTACCTAAATGTGCTAAATGTGCTTCTACCTTCAGGAATGAAGGGTTCACATGGACACCCACAGCACTAAGCAATAAACAGATGAACATCAAGAAGTACAGACATGGCCAGCCAAGCGGAGTTCACAGAAACACAGCACAAATGTCAGATAACACCTCACTTTTCACTTTATTTCTGTGCTTAAGGCTGAAGCCAGTCGCTGTACCCATGACACAAACCCAGGAGAAGGAGGTGAACAGGGGCTCTGACCACCAGACCAAATAGCTGCTCTAACCCTCCTGATGTCCATCACAATGGCGCATTACAATCATTTACGTTTAATGCTCCTAAATCAAAGTGCTGCTCTAATCAGTTACTTACTGTTAAATATTATGTATGCCTGTAGTGCATTATGGGAATATACATGACCTTGTTCACAATAATGCAGTGGAATGCTTGGTGACACTGCATGCATGCACAAACATTAAGATCAATACCAGAACTGCTAAAGGTCAGAGGTCAAAATGTAGACACATGGGCAAATTAAATACCCCAAGGATGGGCTATAAATGGGCATTAATCAAACAAAGGTCAAACTGCCACTAAGGAGGCAAACTCAAAAATCAGTACTAGATCAAGACTTATTGACTCAAAGTGAGCACAAGAGACCTAGCAAAGTGGTATTTCTTTATTTGTTATTTATTTGTTTTTATTTGTTTGTTTGTTTATTTACACCAGTACTAATGAGTCCTTAATGGTACATGGGGAAAAGGGGCTGAGGTCACAGCTGAACTAGCGTGAGAAGGCTCATGATTGGCTCGAGGGAAGTGGATTCAAGGCTGTGACATGTAAGAACACAAAAAAACACCTATACAGAAGTGAGAACAGACTCTTCTGATTCTAGCATTTGAAACATATCTTAAAATAATGAATAGTCTGATGATGCTTAACATGTTAAAATGGTCAACATTTATTTATATATATATATACACACACACACATACACACTATATTGCCAAGAGTATTTGCTCATCCATCCAAATTATCCTATCACTTCCATGGCCACAGGTGTATAAAATTAAGCACCTAGGAATGCAGACTGTTTTTACAAACATTTGTGAAAGAATGGGTCACTCTTAGGAGCTCAGTGAATTCCAGTGTGGAACTGTGATAGGATGCCACCTGTGAAATTCCATGCTCCCAACTTTGTGGGAACAGTTTGAGGCTGGCCCCTTCCTCTTCCAACATGACTGTGCACCAGTGCACAAAGCAAGATTCATAAAGACATGGATGGCATGGATGAAGTCTGATGTTGATTAACCTGACTGGCCTGCACAGAATCCTGACCTCAACCCGATAGAACACCTTTGGGATGAATTAGAGCGGAGACTGAGAGCCAGGCCTTCTCGTCCAACATCAGCATGTGACCTCACAAATGTGCTTCTGGAAGAATGGTCAAAAACCCCCATAAACACACTCCTAAACCTTGTGGACAGCCTTCCCAGAAGAGCTGAAGCTGTTCTAGCTGCAAAGGGTGGACCAACGTCATAGTGAACCCTATGGATTAGGAATGTGATGTCACTTAAGATCATATGCGAGTCAAGGAAGCTGAGCGAATACTTTTGGCAATATAGTGTGTGATAGGTTTGATCATTTTTATAACAAAGTTTACTATTTTATTTGAAGTACTGGTTTAAGTCCTTTTTTTTGATTACCTGTTGGTCTCTGTGTATATATACAAAGCACTTTGAGCTGCATATTAAATTATTTGTATGAAAGGTGCTACACAAATAAGGTTAGTAATATTACTACTAATGTTATTATTATTATTATTATTACTATTGTTGTTCTACCTATGAGACACATGGGGAGGTTTACCTACCATTTGAGATCCTCATTTATTGTTTGGAGAAGAGGGCTGTAATTGAGTTTGGGGAACAGACAGCTGGGGTGACATGATGATGAATTCAGTATTCAGGGACAGGTGATGTCTGAAGAGGTGTAATATTTATGCTCTTATTGAATGGTAGGACAGTGGAGCTGGACCAATTAATGGAGTAATTTGAATTTTTCATAGTTTGAATGATTTTTTATTGAAGAAGATTGTGTATGAAAAGTAAGATATCTGCATATAAATTAATTTCATTTTGGGTGTATGACTTTAATATTGACATTCTGACACATTGCTGCAGCTCATGGTTCTATGACTGTTAGTAAGCGAGAGGAGAAGGAGTCTTGGTTCCTCTGTGAATGCGGAAACATTATTATAAAATCTCATTACCAGTTACAGTGGCCTCAGGTGAAGTGTGGATCTTAATCCCCTGTATAAATGATTCTCCAGACCCCGATCCATGTGATGTAGTAAATAAGTTCCAACTGACTTTGTCAAAAGGGTTTTCTGCATTTAGGGCTACTATTGCTGTTTGTGTTGTGTTTTTGTAGGTACCATATTGGATTAGGTTAAGTAGTTGGCACTTGTTAGTGTAATGCAACCTGTTTGGTCTGGATGGAAGAGATGTTGGATAACGTTTTCCATTGGTCAGGATGGGCTATATGCGTGATCACTGCTGTCTGGCTACATGAGGTTAGTGTTAAGGTTACGGTTAGTGTTAGATTAGGGTTAGTGTTCGTGTTAGGGTTAGTGTTAGGTTAGGATTAGGGCGGGGGCTAGGGTTAGGGTATTATGCCTGGCCACATACCCATTGGTAAGGAGTTAGAACAGGAGTGGGCTGAGAACACAGCCCCGAGGCACTCCGGGGTGAATTGGGGGGTGAACTTTCTGAGTCTGATGTTTTTATGTTGATTCATCAGGAGAGTGTGTCACCCAGCATGAAGCTCCACCTAGAGCAGGTGGGAAAATGGCACCATTAAAACATGTTGAGGAATCACTGGATCAGAGCTTCCATCTGCTAAACCAGCTACACCTGTAAATCCATCAACATGCCGCACACCCACCCTATAGCACCTGCCCCCTGGAGAATGCTTCAGGTTGTGCATTACAGGAACATAACATACAATCCAGAGTGAGTCCTGGGAACAGCCAACATCCTGAGCAGGAACCTGACGCTCCCAACAAACATCTGGTATAAGTTCTGATCTCATGGAAAAAGACCACCTGGAGGAGGATGAGTGGGAGACTTTTATTTTATATATAAGAGATGGGGAAAGAGAGTGAAACAGGGTATTTGCATAATTGTATATAATATATCTCAATATATCTCATTGTAATGTTTAGGTGAAAATAGAAGTATGTTATGTCTCTTTATCTCTGAGGAGGCTCTGTGCAGTAAGCAGAATGCTCAGTGTGCTGATGGTGAAGCTGATGGTGAAGCTGATGGTGAAGCTGATGGTGCGTCTGAGGGGCACATGTGCAGGCAGCCACATATCAGCACTAATCCTCATTGTTAATGTTTTGGCCCTGTGTGACAGCCGCCTCCACACATCCCACACAGTGCTACAGCACCTCCTCAGGACTCCGTCCAGATTAGTTGGGGGGGGGGGGGGTTCTGTTTGGAGACAGCAACTGCATGAGGGAATGGAGGTGGGCAGAGGGACAGATTTGGAGGTGTCTCTCTTACGTTAGTGTCCCTTACTTTGCTGTGTAAGATGCCTTCACCATAGTTTGACAGCAAGCATGATAGAAAGTGACGCTTTTAAAGTTTGCCCTGTTTTGACAGTGATGGTATAAAAGTGTTATAATGAAGGAATACTGACTATAATTTTTTTACATTTTTCATTATCAAATCATGTTCATAAACAAACAATAAAATCATTAGTACTAATGCCAGTTCAGTGAGTGAGATGTTTTCATAAAGCAGGAAACAGCACATGTGCGTCTACGGTGAGTCAGTGGTGTCTCTTCATCCACTGGCTTCATGTGGAACGGCAGCGGCAATCAAGTTGGTGTTCACAAGGAAGGAAAATACCCAGAATTACTCTTCACTAACATTTTTCATAGTGTGCCACTTATCACAACAACTCCCTCACACTTGCCCTCTGTTGCCCCATCATACCTACCCCTTCTTGCCCCTGAAGGTGCTAGACCATTTGCCAATGCTGCCAATACTAACCCTAACCAAAGTGTCTTCATGTAGAATTGTAGCGTTGGAGAATGGGTGGGGGAGAGGGTGGATGAAGCCTGGGAGGCCTCAGCTAAGACCACATTCTAACCTCCTGACCTTCTGACCTCCTGACCTTCAAACTTCCTGACCTTACAAAGTGGTACACAGCAATACAGAGTAGTACTTCAACATTTGGAGTAAAATAAATCAATTAGAAATATATTCCACCAGAACATTTGCAACGTCTCCCCCAAGTGTCTAGACTGCCCTGTGTCTGGGGAGGGAAGTGTGGGATGATTGTGGAAGCAGCAGAATTTGTGTGATTTTAGGCTGAAGAACAAACCAGCACGAGAACAACAGCTCCTTCTGTTCTTTGAATTTTTTTCAGCATATTCTTATTCTTTTTTTCTTTGATCTTTCTTTTTCAACATTTACTGTTTACTGTGTTTACAATAATTTCTTTTCTTTTTCAACATTTACTGTTTACTGTGTTTACTATAATTTCTTTGTCATTAATGTCATTTATGCAAATAAAGCCTGGCTGAGTTGAATCAGAGAGACAGAGAGGCTTTATCAAGTTTGTAGTGCAGTCACCACAAAAGAATCTTCAAAGCTGTACATGTCATTCTGGGAGCAGGTTCTTGGGTCTCCAGAACAATGTCCCACCTTCTCAGGCAGCTGTTCGGTTCTCACAGCTAACCAATGAAATGAGGTCATTCTCTGGTTCTCGGCTACAGAAGCCTTGAACCTCTGCTTTCTATCGTACGAGTGAGATTTTTAAAGAACAGGCACCCTTTATCTGAGTACCAATTGCTAGTTATGTTGAAAAATCTTTGAAGAGGACAGGAGTTACAGCCTGTGTGTGTTTGGGTTCGGTTTTAGTATTATTTATTTTTATTCTAAATAACACTAAATGTAATAAAAGATTAAAAGACTAAAATAAATATTTATAGAGCACCTTCCTCACACTAAGGTCTGCTACACTAAGTAGCACTAAAAAGAAAATATTGATTTCCCATTTAATAATTCTCAGAAGCAGCTTTGTGCAAACCATGTACTACTGAGCTGCTAGAGCAGTCTAATCTGTTAAATCAGTCTAATCTGTTAAATCAGTCTAATTGGTTACATCAGTCTAATTGGTTACATCAGTCTAACCTATTAAATCAGTCTAATACGTTCAATCAGTGTAATCTGTTAAATCAGTCTAATCTGTTAAATAAATCTAATCTGATGCTGCTATTTTCTGCTGTTTTGATAGGGACCTTTGAAGGTTCTGTACTATTCTTACCTGTATTGTTAACTTATACTGTGTATTTGGGAAATATGTATCTAGTGCTGTGATTTGAAGAATTTTAAGGGAATTAAATTAAACAGATAAGAAAACCAAATAACCATCCTCACTATGATGTCATTGTTATCATAAGGAAGCTAACCAAGCTTCCTTATAACAGTGCCATCATAGTCATGACATCATCATCTTTTCAACATTTCATAACTATAGGTACTCATATAATTGCCCTAATTGTGGAAAGTTCTTAGGAAGGTAAACCACACAGCTTCCGTCGTGCACATTTTAATGAGTCTTACAATATTTAACAAAAATCTAAATTTTGGCTGGTTTAAACATAAATCGAATTACAAATTACCAGTAACAAATCGTTATCTTAGAGCATAGCTAACTGCTTAAGTTAGCATAGCTACCTAGCATAACTAGCTATATAGCTACACCACGATTAGAACATTTCATTAGAATTAGAATTACATTCGGAGCATTTCAATGGCTATTTGTGTAAACATACACACCAAGTCATATGTATCTATCATATTTATCTCATTCTGCCTTTAGCCTCTTCTCTCACGCACATTTCAGTGAGGAGAAAGTGGGATCGCTGGTTTTCTCCCCACAGTCCCAAACTCCCCCTGCTGGTGGTCCCCGGCACCGTTGCACCACATCCCCACCCGGAGCCAACCACAATTTCACCATTTGCACCACCCCACCACTATCCCAACAATGCAAGACATACATCCTGGGCCCCGTACACACACACATCAGTTCCCTCCCGTGAGACTGTCAAATCGGATCTAACTCACCTGAGTTCTAATTATTCTCACCTGATCCTCATCTCTTGCCTTCTCTCTCTCTCTCTTTCTCTCCCTCCCTCCCTCTCTCCCCTCTCACTCCCTCTCTGGCCTCTCTCTCCCTCTCAAGCCTCTCTTTGTCCCCCCCCCCTTTCTCCCTCTCCCTCTCTTCCTCCCCGTTTCTCCTTCCACCTCATCTTTCCTATCTCCCTCTTTAACTCTCACCCTCTGTCTCTTTATATCTCTCTTCTCTCTCTGCTTCTGACCATGTCCCATTGAACATTTTCTCCATTCCTTGTGTTGATGCAGAATGTCATGGTCAGATGGTTTTGGTCTGCAGAGCTGGACTTTATTATATAATTCCACATTTTAGTCATTCTCTTTAGCAAACCTGAGTGATGGAGAGAATGAGTAAGAGAAGGATGAGAGAGAACTGGTGAGAGGCTGAGTGAGAGTGGTGTGAAGGAGAGTGAGGGTGAGTGAGGGGAGTGAGTGAGGGGAGTGAATGAGAGTGAGGGAGAGGGTGAGTGAGTGAGTGAGTGAGGGTGAGTGAGTGAGAGTGAGTGAGAGGAGTGAGTGAGTGAGTGAGTGAGGGTGAGTGAGTGAGTGAGTGAGTGAGTGTGAGAGAGGGTGAGTGAGTGTGAGAGGGTGAGTGAGTGAGTGAGGGTGAGTGAGTGAGGGTGAGTGAGTGAGTGAGGGTGAGAGAGGGTGAGTGAGTGAGTGGGTGAGTGAGTGTGAGAGAGGGTGAGTGAGTGAGTGAGTGAGTGAGTGAGTGAGTGTGAGTGAGGGTGAGTGAGTGAGTGTGAGAGAGGGTGAGTGAGTGAGGGTGAGTGAGAGAGGGAGGGAGAGTGAGAGAGGGTGAGTGAGAGAGGGTGAGTGAGTGAGGGTGAGAGAGGGTGGGTGAGTGAGTGAGTGGGTGAGTGAGGGTGAGAGAGGGTGAGTGAGTGAGGGTGAGTGAGTGAGGTGAGTGAGTGAGGGTGAGAGTGGGTGAGTGAGTGAGTGAGTGAGGGTGAGTGAGTGAGTGAGGGTGAGTGAGTGAGTGAGGGTGAGAGAGGGTGAGAAGTTGAAGGCTCCTCCCACTGCTGAGCGAATGTGAAGGAGAAGATGAGACTTGCTCCCCTGCAGATGCATGATTCTCTGTCTACACACGTATATGGATATGAGGGAACTCATAAACAGAAAAAGGTAATAAAAATGTGAAAGTACATTGTAAATATTAAGCACTTTCATAGCAGAAACTGACTGTGGTTTGTGTGTGTGTGTGTGTGAGAGAGAGAAATCCATATAACACAGGCTGTAGTACAATAACAGTAACTAGAACACAGGCAGTAGCACAATAACACAGTACATCGAACACAGGCAGTAGCACAATAACACAGTAGAACACAGGCAGTAGCACAATAACACAGTACATCGAACACAGGCAGTACAATAACAGTAACTAGAACACAGGCAGTAGCACAATAACACAGTACATCGAACACAGGCAGTAGCACAATAACACAGTACATCGAACACAGGCAGTAGCACAATAACACAGTACATCGAACACAGGCTGTAGTACAATAACAGTAACTAGAACACAGGCTGTAGCACAATAACACAGTACATCGAACACAGGCTGTAGTACAATGCCAAGCAATGTATCTGAAGAAAAGGTTAAATGGTCAAGCTAAGGAAAGGTTTATTATAGACGACGGCAAAACCAGAAGCAAAGCAAAGACATGCGAAACAGGTAACCAAGGGAACTGCACAACTAGCATAGGGGAAGCATAACAGAGCAGTTTTGGAGAGTTCCATTGGTGTCATGTAGATATCATCATATTCCACTGTGTGTGTGTGTGTGTGCATGTGCATGTGCTATTTACCTGCTATTGTTCGAGGCCTCTGATCTGATGCTCTGACTGTTGGATTGAACTCCAATGTTGTAGTATGATAGAATTCCTATTAAGCAACTTGAGAGTTCCATAATCAGTCCTTAGTATTTCTGCCCAGGACATTGAGCAGTCAGAGCACCCATTTAACCATACTAAGTGATGAGCTCCGTCACACCAGGAAGGGAGGGTCTCTGTCACACTGCCTTCACCCCCGGGGGGGGGGGGGCACTCCTGTGCATGATACTGATGCAAACAAATTGCCTGCCATTGATGGATGTGAATTCAACTATACCTGTTTCATGTTGTTAAGCAGCTGAAAGCAATTTGGTAAAAGATAAACTTTTATCATTTGTTTCATGGTGAAAACAACACAAAATCAACATAAATGTAAGCATAAAGGAAGTATGGTGTATGTATACAGTATGGTGGCTTCAGAGGACCAAGTTGCACTCTTCATGAATCCTCAGGGCTGCCAGTTCCACATGGATTTTACCTACTTTTAAACCACGCCGCACCTCTTTAAGTACAATGGCACTAGCGAACACAATCTGTCAAATCTGTGATGGGCTTCTCTAAAGCGCTAAGGCCGCACCCAGCACCACTGGCACCATTACTGCACACTCACACATGAACGTTCCTATTATAGCTGTTAATCCTGCTCAATGCCACCAGTTTCATCTGGTTCTACCACTTTAACACTATAAATGACGCAGCCTCTTCCTTACAGACTCTCCATAATCATATAATTTAGTGCTCCACTGTACCATCTAGCTAAACTGTTTTCTGCACACGTTTCCCTTTAACAGTTGACAGACTTCTAGATTTGATAGGTATAACGTATATCGTATATCGTTCTTGCCCACCTAAGATTAGAATTTATCTTCCCTAGCAACCGCCGGGTACACGGCACAGTAGTTGTCATTGTTGTCATGTTGACCATGTAAGCCCTAATTGGACATGTCTGACCACCTACAGCCCACTACAAGGCTCTAATTATTACCTCCATTGCAACTGGAAATGCTAACAGTGAAATGCTAACAGTGAAATGGTACAACCAGCCATTATGCCCATTTCCAATCTCTGCTAGAACATAAAGTGTCAGATGCATTCTTATATGTCCAATTCAGCATTCCATTACCACTCGCCTGGTGCCGAATCTGCCTTTGGACCTCAGTCCATTTCCCACCCTATCTCACCCACTGGTACCAAAACTAGTAGCAAAACCATCTTCTTTGTCTTATCCATATCCACAGATTTTTCCTTACTGAATAAAGTCTTCACATGATTGAAAGGATTCCTAAAGAAGGTTGCCACATCACGCTCCTTCTTCTTCCTCCTTTTCCTCAACACCACCAGTCTACCCATCAGCCTACCCACCAGGTCTCCAAACTCTCTCATTCCTCCTCTACACACGCCCACTGCTTTCTGGGAGACTTTAATTCCAGAATCAGCTGTTTCTACTTGACTTCACTGTACATTGTCCCTTTTCCTTTTCTTGAAACCTCCCAAACCTCTATTCCATATTCTTAAATAACTTAACTATTGAATTCGTTCTCCACTGAACCTTTCAAACCAGGCAAGATACTTCTCAGATCATCAGTTTTACTCTTCCAGCCTCCCTGATGTGTTGCACCTGACCTTCTCACCTTTATCTCTTCTGTACTGCACCTGTAATGACCTTCTCACCTTTATTCTGTCCAACATCTTTGTCTTTTCCCACGTGTTTCCTCACTTGCTCTCTATCATTACTCTGATTGATGGAGATCTCCTCCATAGTAACAAGGGTACTAATGTCCTATGGTTGACGGAGATCTCCTCAGCCGACTGATTTGAACAACTCCCTAGTAAGTATTATTCAGTGTGAGGCCCCTGTAGTCCCTCATAGAGAGCCAATCACCTCCTCTTGCCTTGATGAATCTTGCCATTAACATTACCTTCTTCCTTCCGCACAGGCACACCTGCAGTCTCTGTCCTTCTATCGTCCTAGAAACCTCTGTTTATCTCCTTTCTCATAATCAGTCGTTAATATATGTAATGTGGTGAAAGAAAAGATGTCTAGGTGAACACTGCCCTGACAGGACCGTGGAGTCTCCTCACGTGCACCTTTAGGTGAAAACCAGGAGTTCTTCAGAAATATGAGAGAGAGAGATTTCCATTCTCAATCAGGTTTTTACAGCCCAAAGAGTATACAATACTTAAATGATATTAGAATAACTTCAATAGCCTGCTTTTAGAATACCTTGGGAGTTTTAATTTGTGTTCTGTAACATTAAGCAAAGTGTCAGTTGATCTTATATAACATATAACTTGCCTACAATGACCAGTGGTCACTGTATCTCTAATACGTCTGTGGATAGCCAAAAGCTTAACCCTTAAATATACTTTCTTCATAGGTGAGATTTACCTATGCCTACCTCTGGCCCTTCTGACTCAATTCAACTGGCCAGATATTTTAACTCAAAATCTGCTCACAGCTTCACCCTGATACCATTAACTCAGTAATCGTTGGCCTATTCTGAAGAGACCATATTACCATATTACCATATTACCATATTACCATATTACTATATTTCCATATTTAACTGAAGGTTGACCGATGTGACAAAGAAAATTAAATATATTGAATATATATGCGAAATAATGTCTCAGGGTCAAGGTAGGTACTGATTTTTCTACTTTAAGATTACTACAAAGAATAGGTCAAGTGGTTGACATATTCTCCGTATTAAAGTGTCTCTGAGAGTCTCCCTGTCTTCCCTGGCACACACAGGACAGGAAGAACAGGTTCATTTTACATATACACAACAAACTGCTGTAACAAGAACCTGTCAGCTTCATCACAGGACAAATACAGACAGGGTCTAAGGTTGGGGTTAGGGTTAGGGGTAGTGTTAGGGTTAGGGTTAGGGGTAGGTTAGGGTTAGGGTTAGGGTTAGGGTTAGGGTTAGGGTTAGGGGTAGTGTTGGGGTTAGAGTTAGGGTTAGGTTATGGGTAGTGTTAGGGTTAGGTTAGGGGTAGTGGTAGTGTTAGGTTAGGGGTAGTGTTGGGGTTAGAGTTAGGGTTAGGTTAGGGGTAGTGTTGGGGTTAGAGTTAGGGCTAGGGTTAGGTTAGGGGTAGTGTTGGGGTTAGAGTTAGGGTTAGGTTAGGGGTAGTGTTAGGCTTAGGTTAGGGGTAGTGTTGGGGTTAGGTTAGGGGTAGTGTTGGGGTTAGGGTTAGGTTAGGGGTAGTGTTAGGGTTAGGGTTAGGTTAGGGTTAGGGGTAGTGTTAGGGCTAGGGTTAGGTTAGGGGTAGTGTTAGGGCTAGGGTTGCAGACAGACTTAGAATAGTAACATTTAGGGATTATGCAATTGTTAGTCCAGCTGGCTGTTCTAACAAAGGCTGCACAATGACAATAACAAGGGAAATGCATGATTAAAATCAATAAATACCGGTGCTGTCTACACACAAGGATGCTGAACCAAAACAAGGGAACTTGTGGAAGAATGAACCCAGGATGTAAATCACAACAAAGACACAATACAGAGTAACCATAGAAACAGTGAAGCCAAGGAGGGGCGTACTGTGACAGGTAGGCTACCACTACAGTGCAAAGATGAACGAATAAATGTTTAATCAGTTCGATTGCATAGTTTATTAATGACTAAATTAATTATTTTAAGTGTGTAGACAAATTGATCGCTTGGTTTCAAATCTCTGTGGAATTGAACATCATTAAAACCAAAGAATTGTGCTGTGGACCAGGGAGCTGTAGCTGGATGTGCTGTGGACCAGGGAGCTGGAGCTGGATGTGCTGTGGACCAGGGAGCTGTAGCTGGATGTGCTGTGGACCAGGGAGCTGTAGCTGGATGTGCTGTGGACCAGGGAGCTGTAGCTGGATGTGCTGTGGACCAGGGAGCTGGAGCTGGATGTGCTGTGGACCAGGGAGCTGGAGCTGGATGTGCTGTGGACCAGGGAGCTGGAGCTGGATGTGCTGTGGACCAGGGAGCTGGAGCTGGATGTGCTGTGGACCAGGGAGCTGCAGCGCTTGATTGGTTGAGCAGCTGAAAGGAGAAAGTGTTGAGCAACTGGAGAGGTAAAAATATTTGGACACAGTGATTGACTCACCCATCACCTTTTCAGTGCTCATTTTGTATACTCAAGAGGGCCACTGATGTATGTCACTATTATGAAGGCTAAAAGCTTTATTGTGAACAAAGAATTGTTGATAGATGTGTATGTCATTAACTGAAACCATGCTGCATTTTGATATGGTGTCAGTAAAGCTGATTAAAGCAGTACTTTAAGGCCATTCTGGTGTCAGCAGCCCTGCTAAGGGAGCTGGAGTCTCAGTAATTCAGAGGCTGATGGGCTGTGTTGACTGTATTAAGTGAAATTCTGTGCCTGTAGTGAAGTTGGGGGTGTAGAGTTCTTGACAGCAAAAACCACCCACACCGCAGGTAGAATGAAGGCAGAGAGGTTTAATGAACACAACCCCATAATCTTAACCAGGGAGAGGTGGACCTGTTTGATGAACACAGACTCATCAACAGTAGTTCTTCAAGCATCCACAATGTCTTTGCAAAGAGGTCAGTACTGCAGAAGCAAAGGAACCATACTAACACACCACCTGCTCCCAGGTACTCATGGGAAGGGAGGGAGGGAGTGTGGGAGTGGGCCAGACACTAGAGTGAGAAGAAATACAATTGAAGTCAGAGGAAACTGACTGTTTCCATGCTTCTGTGATAGATGCTATGTGGATGCCTGGTGGTCCTATGGATTGTTTAGAGACGCCTGGTGGTGTGGAGTGTTTAGAGTAAGTTGTGTGCTAATTCCTTATATATTCTTACAACAATTAGCCAAATCGTCTCTCTAAAATATCCAACAGGTTTATCATTCCGTTTCACTCCTGCTCTCTCTCCCTCTCTCTCTCTCTTCATCCCTCTTTCTCCCTCTCTATTTTCTTTTTTTAGGGTTAGTTATTAGAACATTAGGGTTAATTATTAGAACGTCGTGGTTAGTTATTAGAACATTGGAGTTAGTTATTAGAACATTGGAGTTAGTTATTAGAATGTCGTGGTTAGTTATTAGAACATTGGAGTTAGTTATTAGAATGTCGTGGTTAGTTATTAGAACATTGATGTTAGTTATTAGAGCATTGGGGTTAGTTATTAGAGTGCAGGTCTTTCCAGCAGCGGTAGTCCCCAGACAGGCTGTGAGTGAAGTGATGAGGCTCCACCAGCAGCCACAGATGGCCCAGTTGCTGGGCCAGGGACAGGCACTGATTATCAGTATCAGAGCACACTCAATCAATAACACTACAGACCACTCTGTCATAGCCTGACAGGTGTGTGTGTGTGTGTGTGTGTGTGTGTGTGTGTGTGTGTGTTTGTTTGTTTGTGTGAGTGACAAATTTCTATTTCTAAGGCAACTATAACTAGCCCTAACCCACCTAGCCATAGTCCAACTAGCCCTAACCCACCTAGCCATAGTCCAACTAGCCCTAACCCAACTAGCCCTAACCCAACTAGCCATAGTCCAGCTAGCCCTAACCCACCTAGCCCTAACCCAACTAGCCATAGTCCAGCTAGCCCTAACCCACCTAGCCCTAACCCAACTAGCCATAGTCCAGCTAGCCCTAACCCAACTAGCCATAATCCAACTAGCACTAACCCAACTAGCCATAGTCCAACTAGCCCTAACCCACTTAGCCCTAACCCAACTAGCCCTAACCCAGCTAGCCCTAACCCACCTAGCCCTAACCCAACTAGCCCTAACCCACCTAGCCCTAACCCAACTAGCCATAATCCAACTAGCACTAACCCAACTAGCCATAGTCCAACTAGCCCTAACCCACTTAGCCCTAACCCAGCTAGCCCTAACCCACCTAGCCCTAACCCACCTAGCCCTAACCCAACTAGCCCTAACCCACCTAGCCCTAACCCAACTAGCCATAATCCAACTAGCCCTAACCCACCTAGCCCTAACCCAACTAGCCCTAACCCACCTAGCCCTAACCCAACTAGCCATAGTCCAACTAGCTCTAATACAATTAGCCCTAATAAAATTAGCCCTAGCCCAACTATTCATAACCCAACTATCCCTAATCAAATTAGCCCGAATACAGTTAGCCCTAACCCAACTATTAGTAATCCAATACACTATCCAAACTGTATAACAAAATTATAAAGCAATTATTGCAGCCAATGAGTTGCTGTTGGGAAAAGAGTTTTGTGAGTCACTGTGTTTTTACACTTGAGATTCCCTGTAGAAAATTGTCCTGGTGTTTTCTCTGTACAGTGCATATGTTATGCAGTTCCTCTCTCTTTCTCTCTCTCTCTCTCCCCCCCCCTTCTGTCTCCCCCCTCTCTCACACTCTCTCTCACTCTGTCTCCTCCCTCTCTCTTGCTCCCCCTCTCTGTCTCTCTCTCTCTCTCCCCCCTCTCTCTCCTTCTCTTTCTTGTTCGCTCTGGGTGAAAGGAGCTTTTCTTCATCTTTAATTCATGCAGTTTTCTGCACGTAGTCTGCCTGAGCTTCACAGCCCCTGGGGAAACAAAAAGTGACTGATGCTCTGACAAAGTGTTAATGACGCCTTTTCCATGTATACGCTCTGCAGAATGAGTGAAGGAGACACTGTGTGCACAGGTGCGTTAGAACACAGAGGACATTCCTCACCCCAACCATTGATCGCTGTGGTCTCATATTTCCCACTCTTGGTGTTTGTGGAGATGAGAGGAAGAGAGGCTACTCCTGTCTCCAGGCAGGGGATGCTGGTATAGCCCGGGGCAGAGCTCCAGTGTACCCTCTTCAGCTCTCTCTGTTCCAAACACCAGCATTTAGCTGCTCCAAACATCAGTTTAGCTGCTCCAAACACCAGTTTAGCTGCTCCAAACACCAGTTTAGCTACTCCATACACCAGAGTTTAGCTGCTCCAAACATTAGCTGCTCCAAACACCAGTTTAGCTACTCCATACACCAGAGTTTAGCTGCTCCAAACATCAGTTTAGCTACCCCATACAACAGAGTTAAGGTGCTCCAATCATCTGTTTAGCTGCTCCAAACACCAGAGTTTATCTGCTCCAAACAGCTGCTCCAATCAGCAGCATTTAGATCATCTAAACACCAGCATTTAGCTACGCAGTAAATTCTTTACTGTGTTCTGTAAATTATGCTGGTGTGCGTTTTCTGTGTTCAGTGGTCTTTTCTGGATTTACACTATTACTTTATCCCTCTCATTTAGAAGGGAAGTTCAGGAGGGAAGGAGGGAAGTTTAGGGGGGAGGTTTAGGGGGGAAGTTCAGTTTTTCACTTGCTTCTCCTACTGTATATAGTCCCTCTTTTCTTTGATTGGCTGGCTGCTCTCGTGCTGCCCTTGATTGGCTCAGCCCAGCAGCTGCTGCAGTAATTTGCAGGATGGTCAGGAGGTTGCCGTGTCTGACTGTTTCTTTGGTTGGACGCTTCTAGATCTGCCAGAATGTGCAAAAAATAACTGCAGCGTTGTCATAACGACCAGCTGCAGTGTTGCTTTCCCTCTGAATACTGAACTTCAGGAGTGTTTGAATAAACCTTGTCATTATTCTCCAAAAAGGATGCCATTTTGGTTTCAGGTTCATAACAAAATGTGCATGTAGCCAGCTAGTCCTTTGTTTCCTTCTTATGTGAAACCACCTTGAGTAGAAAAGATGAGGAAAAACACAACTGACCATTCAAAATCTGACCTTTACAGAACACATCAGTAGCAAAATTATATAATGTAAATAATGTTGGATTATGCAAAGATTACATACATATAAACAATTCAAACAGGATAGAGTATTCAAATCTATATGTGGTTATCTTAAATAATTGAATAACACTTCCATTAATGTGATAGACCCTACTGATATACCCTAACCATAACAGTCTACCCTAACACTTTGGTCCACCCTAACCCTACTGATCTACCCTAACCCTACCAATCTACCCTGACCCTACTGATCTACCCTAACCCTACCAATCTACCCTGACCCTACCGATCTACCCTAACCCTAACGATCTACCCTAACCATACTGATCTACCCTAACCATACTGATCTACCCTAACCCTAATGATCTACCCTAACCCTACCAATCTACCCTGTAACAGAGTAACAGAATTAAAATAAAAAGATTTTAGGGAGTAGAGCGCAACTCTGTGCTGGATGTGCCCAGCTGCTGTGACAGGGCAGTAATGCCATCACTCTCCTTCTCACTGTCGGCTGTCTGATTGCTGGAGTAGAGAGGCCTCATCACAGGCCTAACGCACCACACATGCCACCTAGAACTCAAGCTAGCGTACCACCTGCCCAGCTGCTGTGCTATATTTATTTTAATCCGCTTAGCATTGTAATGGAACATGCTAACAGAACAATTACATTAGTTTTAATGGTATTTTCATACACTGCAGAATATCCACAAGGACAATTATACTCAGTGCTCTGGGTATTAGAGACCCAGGACCACATGGGGCGCCTCTGCGTGTGCTCCATCTGCCAAGGTCTGTAGTGAAATGCAGCCTTTGTGTTGTGGAGGCTGCAGCCTGCGTGAGATCCTCACTGGCAGTGTTCTGTGGGAGCAGTTCCTCTCACCTTCCTGGCATTAGCACAGCACGCACACCCTCCATACATCACCCTCATGATAACGTTCCTTCTGGCCTGCTGACCAACACGTACACTGTTCCTTTATTTTATTCTACGTCAGGGTTGTTTTCAAAAGCTCAATATGCAAAAGCAAAATGCTGAGCTCTCATCTCAGATCGCTGTGGCTAATTTTGCAGCTGAAAATGTGTTGGGAGACCATTAATTTGTGATGTGAGAGAGCAGACAGAGGACGGGGTTGTGATGTAAGCTGTGATGTAAGAGGACAGGGGAAAGGGTTTTGATGTAAGCTGTGTTGTAAGAGGACAGAGGACGGGGTTGTGATGTAAGCTGTGATGTAAGAGGACAGAGGACGGGGTTGTGATGTAAGCTGTGATGTAAGAGGACAGGGGAAAGGGTTGTGTGATGCTCCCTCACCCTCGGCCAGGACACGGATGCAGGCATCAGTGAGCTCTTCGTTGTAAAGGAAGAGTAACTTCAGTGGAGGAAGAGTAACTTCAGTGTAGGAAGAGTAACTTCAGTGTTGGAAGAGTAACTTCAGTGTAGGAAGAGTAACTTCAGTAAAGGAATAGTAACTTCAGTAAAGGAATCTACCCTGCTGTGAATGAAGAGTAACTTCAGTAAAGGAATAGTAACTTCAGTAAAGGAAGAGTAACTTCAGTGGAGGAAGAGTAACTTCAGTAAAGGAATCTACCCTGCTGTGAATGAAGAGTAACTTCAGTAAAGGAATAGTAACTTCAGTAAAGGAAGAGTAACTTCAGTGGAGGAAGAGTAACTTCAGTAAAGGAAGAGTAACTTCAGTGTAGGAATAGTAACTTCAGTAAAGGAAGAGTAACTTCAGTGGAGGAAGAGTAACTTCAGTGTAGGAATAGTAACTTCAGTAAAGGAATAGTAACTTCAGTAAAGGAAGAGTAACTTCAGTGGAGGAAGAGTAACTTCAGTGGAGGAAGAGTTAATTCAGTAGAGGAAGAGTAACTTTAGTAAAGGAAGAGTTAATTCAGTAGAGGAAGAGTAACTTAAGTGGAGGAAGAGTAACTTTAGTAAAGGCAGAGTAACTTAAGTAAAGGCAGAGTAACTTCAGTAAAGGCAGAGTAACTTCAGTAGAGGAAGAGTAACTTCAGTGGAGTCAAATGCTGCTGAGGACCTGCTTCATTCCATTGGGACGTCGATGGGAGCACTGATGCTCATTTGTTGTTCTTCCCATATTCTTCCCAAAAATATTTAGGGTTAATGATGCCTCTCAGGATCCACGGGGCAACATTCTGAAAAATCACACACAGCTTAACACCTGCCAAAGCACCATTATAGAACAATTATGGAAAACATGATCAATCACCCTGATCAGTGAGTGCTCTCCAACCATGTTATCACATAGCTAGGAGAAATGATCTTTTCATAATTTACAGATGTGCATATGTGAGTGCATGTGTGTGCACGTGTGCCTGTGCATGTATTTGTGTATGTATGTGTGCACGTGTGTGTGTGTGCATTCACAACCTAAAGCAGCGGTGCATATCAGAAGCAGTTTTGTTTCTATAATCAATGCTGCACTCATTAGCTCATTTACTTGGTGGTGTTCTGTCCCTGCAGAGCATACAGACCCTTCCTCTCTAGCACTGTTCAGTCTCCCACCTGTGTGTGGAGTCTTTTACCTTTCACCAAATAGCTCATGCGAGCTCACTGATTGGCTGCTTCACCTGGACATGTCTCTCATGTTGTAAAGAGATCTATATCACTGAGGAAATGCACTTGCTATGAGACATTCTTGGAGACACTGTAGGCAGCACTATAGTTAGTACTACCATTAATACTGCAATTAGTATTATAGTTGGTACTACCATTAATACTGCAATTAGTATTATAGTTAGCACTACAGTTAATACTGCAATTACTGTTATAGTTAGTACTACCATTAATACTGCAATTAGTATTATAGTTAGCACTACAGTTAATACTGCAATTAGTGTTATAATTGGTACTACTGTTAATACTGCAATTATTATTATAGTTATGTGTTACGGCTACTCTAGGCAATAACCATAACAGAGAAAAGAAACAGAATAATAAGGAAAAAGGGAGGATGGAGAGAGTGAAATAGGGATAGTAGTGAATCTTTATTTACACTGAACTGGCCCGGGATGTGGTCTTCAGGACTCGACCAAACGCTCAAAATAAGAAACAAAAATCATCTTTAACTAAAATCAGATAAACTACCTGTCCTATCACATATACAAAGAAAAGAAAATAAAGTACAAAAAACTACCCTAACTTCCTATAACAAAACAAAGAGAACGTGATACTTAAACAAAAAGAGCGTCGTAGTCCCTACTTCCCGTTTGGGCCTAGTGAACAAAACTATACAGACATATACTATATACAAAAAAAAATATATATATATATATATATATATATATATATATATATATATATATACAACAGCTACCAAAACCAGAAGGCACAAAAAGCAGAATCGAGGTCGGAATTCAATATACGAAAAAAACACACCAAACGGCAAAACCCAGAATGGAGAACAATCTCTTCGTTTCGCGGTTTTCGCAGGTCTTTAATCTTGGAATCAGGGTCTTGGATGACAACAGCCAATCCGCATTAACTAGGAAGAGGCGCGCCAGGAGGGGAGACACATCTGGAACTGCTGCGTCACACGCGAACAACGACCATCATTGGTCGTCACACCCCCACCCTAAAAAATAAACACTGGGGACCAAAGAATCACACAACAATAACACAGTCACACATGAGATCGAGATAAACAGTCCGCCACTACATTGTCAGATCCTTTTTTGTGTCGGATAGATATGTTGAAGCCCTGACAGATCAGAGCCCAACGCATAAGGCGTCGGTTGGAGTTGGACCTGCGATGCAAAAATACCAAGGGGTTATGATCAGTGTAAACAACAACAGGAAAACCTGAAGAGGTTAAATACATTTCAAAGTGTTGGAGTGCCAGTAATAGAGCGAGGGCCTCCTTCTCAATGGTGCTGTAATGCAACTGATGTTTGTTGAACTTCGAAGAATAATATGCTACAGGGTGGTCCGTTAATACTGCAATTAGTGTTATAGTTGCTACTCCTGTTAATACTGCAATTAGTATTATAATTAGTACTACCATTAATACTACAATTAGCATGATAGTTATACTACCGTTAATACTGAAATTTGTATTATAGTTAGTACTACAGTTAGCACTAGATTACAGTTTGTTGAGGATTACAATGAGGATTAATAATGCATGGTAATGCTACCTGGACAAAATACACACACAAAACACATATACACATATACACAAATACCATATACACAAAACACATATACACAAATACCATATACACAAAACACATATACACAAATACCATATACACCAAACACATATACACAAATACCATATACACAAAACACATATACACAAATACCATATACAAACACATATACACAAAACACATATACACAAACACATATACACAAATACATATACACAAAACACATATACACAAATACCATATACACCAAACACATATACACAAAACACATATACACAAATACCATATACACAAAAACACATACACAAATACACCATATACACAAAACACATATACACAAATACCATATACACAAAACACATATACACAAATACCCACAAAACACACATATACACAAATACCATATACACAAAACACATATACACAAATACCATATACACACAAAACACATATACACAAAACACATATACACAAAACACATATACACAAATACATATACACAAAACACATATACACAAATACCATATACACAAAACACATATACACAAATACATATACACAAAACACATATACACAAAACACATATACACAAACACATATACACAAACACATATACACAAATACCATATACACCAAACACATATACACAAATACCATATACACAAAAACACATATACACAAATACCATATACACAAATACCATATACACAAAACACATATACACAAATACCATATACACAAAACACATATACACAAACACATATACACACATATACACAAATACCATATACACAAAACACATATACACAAATACCATATACACCAAACACATATACACAAATACCATATACACAAAACACATATACACAAAACACATATACACAAATACCATATACACAAAACACATATACACAAATACCATATACACAAACGCTTGCACCCGATCCGTATGCCGAATTTCCATGCCCAAGGGCCCTATGCCAGGTGCCGTATGCCCAAAAACCTTGCGCAAAATGCCGTAAAGCCAAAAAAAACGATGCGCAAAAGGCCCGTTTGCCCAAAGGCCGTAAAGCGGGTCCGTAAAGCCCAGATTTCCGTATGCCGGGGGCACGTATGCGCAAAAATGCCGTAAAACCGAACGCGTATGCCAAAGCTTGCATGGGTATCCGTATGCCCAGAAAACCCTATGCGGGGAAGCCATGCGCAAGGCCCCAAAGCGCAAAATGCCGTTTTTGAGACGAAAGCGGAGATGCCTATGGGAAAGAAAGCAAAATTTGGAGATGGGATTTCCAGGCCCCGTTTCCAAAAATTCCGTATGCCAAAAACGCGTATGCGGTGCCAAAATTTCCGGGGCGCGATGCGCAGATGCGTATGCCGGTGCCAAAGCGCCAGACCCCAAAGCGCAGATGCCAAAAAATTAAAGCCAAGCGTAAAGCCCCCATGCCGTAAAAATTTCCAAAGCGTATGCCGGGGGGTATGCCAAGAAAGATGCCCGGTCCTATGCGCAGACGCATGCCAGATTTCCATGCGCAAAAACGCATGCGCAAAATTTCCTTGCGCAAGAAAGCGTATGCCGAGTGCCGTATGCCCAAAACCGTATGCCGGTTTCCGTATGCCAGATGCCATGTGCACCGCATTGCACCCAAAACACGTATGCGCAAAAACACGTTTTACAAGGCCGTAAAGCCGGGGGCCGTATGGGTCCGTATGCCAAAACACGTATGCGCAAAATTCCAAAATGGCCCGAACGAATTGGGGCGCCAAAGCCATGGCAGAGCTGAACCGTAAGCCCAAAAAACGCAAAGCCCAAAGACGCATGTGGAAAAAAGAAAACGTACGCAAGAAAGCGTAGCCAAGAACGCTTTTCCAAGACACGTTTACGCAAAGACCGTTTTTTAAACCAAAAAAAGGGACGATGCCTAGTCCATGTTGCCAAAAACCCCATGCCAAAAGCCCTAAAGGCCAAAAAGGGAAAAAAAGCCCCAGATGGATGCCCGGATGCCGTAAAAGGCCCGACGCGTAAAGCGCAGATGCCGTATGTGCCAGAAAGCAAAACCAAAAAGCGCAATGCCGTATTTCACCAGAAGTAAAGCCCAGGCCCTAATTGCCAAATGGCCTAAAAAAAGCAATTTCCATGATGGGAAAGCCAGAAACCAAAATTTCGCAAGAAAAGTAAACGGGGAAACCAAAAAGGGCCGGGCCCTGTGACCGTTTTAAAGCGGGAAGGGGGGCCCTGTGCGCCAAGGTTTCCGGGTTAAAAAGCCAGGCCCCTTGCGCAAAATTAAATTTTGGGAAAGCCGTATGCGCCAAGGGGCCCTGCGCAAAAAGCCCTAAAGTAGGCCATGGCGGGCCGAGCATTCCCCCAAGGAACCGTATGCCCCCAAAAATCCTATGCCCAAAAACACGTAAAGCCCAGATGCCATGCCAAAACGCATGCCGGGGAACCAATACTGGAAAACCATGCCAAAAAGGGGCCCCGTACCCAGATGCCATGTGGAAAGAATGCCCCTTGCCAGAACCCTAAAAAAGAACCATGCCGGGAGGCCGTTTTGCCAAAATTTGCCGAGCCTTTTGATGCCATGTAGCAAAGAGTAAGCAAAGAGCCCTATGCGCAAAAACCCGTAAAGCCCGGCCCCATGGCAAAACCGTATGCGCAAGGGCCTTTGCGCAAAAACGCGTAAAGCCAAAAAACCCCCGAAAACCCTTTGCCCCAAGACACGTTTTTGCGAAGACCGTTTACCGAAAGCGTTTGCCCAAGATGCCATGTGCAAAAAAGAATTTCCATGCGCAGAACGCGGAAAGCCTTTGGGGTGCCCTAACCCAAAAAACCTACACAAAAACACGTATGCACAAGGGCCCTTTTCGCAAGACGCTAAAACCCGGGGCGTTTGCCGGGGCGCGTTTTAAAGCGCAGACACGTAACCAGATGCCATATGCACAGAACGCACGTATGCGTTTGCACAAACGCGTTTGCGCAGATGCCGTATGCGCAAAGATGCCATGCGCAGACACGTATGCCTAGATGCCGTATGTGCCAAGGCACGTATGCCGCAGATGCGGCAATGCGCAGATGCCGTATGCGCCAGACGCGTGCACAAGATGCCGTGTATTAACCAGGCACGTAATGCACAAGATGCAAGCTATTAATGTATGCCAGACGCGTATGACAGATGCCGTATGCACCTAGCGCCAGAGATGCGCAGATGCGTATGCCTGGATGCCGTATGCGCCAGGCCGTAATACGCAGAACGCATGTGCCTAGATGCCGTATGCGCAAGAACGCGTATGCGCAGAACGCCATGTGCGCAATGCCGTATGCGCAGATGCCATGCGCAAGAACGTGTGCGCAGATGCCGTATGCGCAAGACGCATGCACAAGACACGTAATGCAAGACGCGTAATGCGCAAGAACGCGTTTATGCGCAAGACGCCGTTGCGCAAGACGCGTTTGTACGCAAGACACGTTTTGCACGGTACGTTTGCCTAGATGCCATATGCCTAGATGCCATATGCATAGACGCGTAATGCGCAGATGCCGTATGTGCCGGACGCTGTGCACCAGATGCGTATGCGCAGATGCCGTATGCGCCAGACGCATGTGCCTGGATGCCGTATAGACACATGTGCAGATGCCGTATGCACAAGACACGTAATGCACAGGTGCCGTATGCCTGGAACCGTATGCGCAGATGCCGTATGTGCCAGACGCATATGCCTGGTGCCGTATGTACGCAAGACGCATGTACGCAAGATGCCGTAATACGCAAGACACGGCTATGCACAAATGCCATATGCACGAACCGTATCCCGGAAGATGGAATGCCCAAAGCCGTAATCCCAAATGCCATATGCCAGCCCGTATGCCGGTTTGCCGTATGCGCAAAGAACTTCCCAATCCCGGCCAAACTTCCCAATCCGGGCCCAGCCGTATGCCAAAAACCGTATGCGCAACCTATAAATGCCTTTTATTCCCCAAGCGCATTGCGCAAAACCGCGTATGCGCAAAGCCGTATCCCAAAACCCGAAATCCCGCAAGACACCGGTATGCCAAACCCCATATCCCGCCAAGGCCGTATGCAAAGGAAATGCCAAATTTCCATAGGACATATGCACAGATACCAAAGCCATGCCAGGCCTATGCCGGAGAAATTATGCGCAAAGGAACGCAATGCCACAAATGCCATGGCCCCCAAAAGCAAAGTACCAACCGTATGCCAGAGCGTATCCCGGAGGGCCCCCTATGGCTGGGCCGGTATGCGGCCAAAGGGTGCCGATGTTTTGAACCCCATTCCCGAATGCGTAAATGCGCAGATGCCATGTGCGCAAGGCCGTACACCAGATGCCGTATGCGCCAGGCGCGTACGCAGGAGTACTTAAGCGTGCGCAAGAACGCATGCACAGATATACCATGTATGCCAGGCGCATATGCACAGATGCCGTATGTATGAACCAAGTGCCATATGCGCAAAGACACGTATGCGCAAGGTACCATCCGCAAAGACGCAGCATGCTGGAATGCCATGTATGCCAGACAGATATGCGCAAGATGCCATGTGCGCAAAGGAACACGTATGCGCAAGACACGCTATGCACAGATGCCGTATGCGCAAAGGCACATATACACAAAACACATATACACAAAACACATTTACACAAAACACATATACACAAAACACATATACACAAATACCATATACACAAAACACATATACACAAAACACATATACACAAATACCATATACACAAATACCATATACACCAAACACATATACACAAATACCATATACACAAAACACATATACACAAATACCATATACACCAAACACATATACACAAATACCATAGTACTGTATACTGAAGCAAATACCATATACCAAAGTAAATACCATCTGCAAATAGCACTTTGGTAAACACCAAAGCCATGGGCATGTACTGCATCATTAAAGATCCAGACTGTGGGAGTGACCCATGGATGTTTATTTAAAGAACGAAAGAAATGAAAATACACTTTTTTAGTAATCACATTTTTTAAATTCATATTTATTGTCATTGCTTTTAGAAGAGTGATACACAAAGACATGCACACATACGCATGGGCATACATGCGTATAAACACACACACATACACACACAAAAGCTAGTTATTATCAAAGCCCTTAAAAAGAAAACAAGAAAAAGTGTTTATATATTTTATTATTTATTTCATTAATTGATTATTGTGAGCATGTGAGTTTTAATAGTGCTTGCAGCGATTTTCTCTCTGACATTGTAACTAATTCTTTGGAAATGAGAAACGTAATCACAGTGGAGATGTAGAAGGAGAGCGGAGGACAACTGAGAATGATAATATATATTTCAGAAGTAATTATTGCCCTCTTCTGAGTGTGTGGGTGGGGGGGTGGCGGGTGAGCCGGTATAATTGCCCTGGAAAACTATGCTAAACCATTTCAGTGGCCAGTAATTGTGGGAGAATGGGAGAATTGAGGATGATAAATACCTTTTACAAGAATGCTTTCGTCATTCTTATGACTTTATCACATTCAATGCATACATCATTTTATTAAAATCGTAGTTTATACAGTTCCAACGATGGCAACAAATTTATTTAACCAAAGTGCATCACACACATACACACACACACCCAGAGTCCCCTGAGGAGGGAGTCTCTTGGGGTTATTTTCTTTTTCTCAAGGAGTTTCTTCTGTTGTTGTGGTTTGTCCATTAGGGGTCTGGACCAGGATCTCTGCAGAAGTGTATGATCAGACCTTTCTAACCCTTCAGAGAAGTGGTACCAAAAAGTGGATGGATGAAAAGCAAACATACAGCATATGTATAGTACATACAGTAGTGCAGTTACAACACGTGTACATACAGTAGTGCAGTTACAACACGTGTACATACAGTAGTGGAGTTACAACACGTGTACATACAGTAGTGCAGTTACAGTGCATGTACATACAGCTCCATCTTGGTCTCTTTTGACCAAAGGACATGGTCTCAGTTGAAGTCCCAGTACTGCTCAGTGAATTCCAGATGTTAGTGTTTATGTTTATAAGTGAGAAAAGGCTTTTTCTATACATGCCTCTCAAACAGCTTGTTGGCGTGTCGATAGCACCTGACGGTTGTTATGGAGACTTTGTGACCCTGAGATGCTGCTCCTTGATGCAGTTCTCCAACAGGGAGCTTTGGAGAACATTTCCTTCTCTTCCTCACTGTGTGTGGTGGGGGGATAAACCAACATCCTTATCTGGGCTTGATTGCCACTGTTCCCATTGTTTTAAACATATTGATTCCTCTGACCAATCAGACGATGCACAGCCAATCAGATGATAACAGCCAATCAGACGAGTTGGGAATACTTCACAATGAGACATTGCTAGAGTCTGCATTATATAGTGAATGCAATTTAATGTTAAACAGCTGAGACGATCCGATAGAATTCCGGGGATGCAACCCTCTGGTGGTGGGTGGTGTAAAGCATCCTCAGACCTGACAGAGCGGGCCTATAGTAGCCTGGCCCCTCTCAGTGTTGGGCTGAAGGAGCTACAGCATTATTAGTAAAACATCACTGTGTCTGTACACACTACCTTGGACAGCTAACTATGACTGGCAACTACAAGAGGGATTGTTCAGTGAGATTGACCAACTCCATCCATAAATCTTAGCCAGAAAGATAAACATTCTGTATGTAGTTTCTGTATAGACTGTGAGAGGTGTGTCTTAATGTATCAACTGCAGTTGCATATTGAGGATGGCTGAGCTGTATTTAGGAACTTCGTTGTACTTAATATTGTGTGTAATTGTTTTTTGGTTTTTTTTGGTATTATGAAGTGGGTAGATTATGGAGTGGAAGATTATGGAGTGGGGGATTATGTAGTGGAAGATTGTGGAGTGGGGGATTATGGAGTGTAGTATAATGAGTGTGGGATTATGAAGTGTAGTATTATGAGTGGGGAGATTATGGAGTGTAGTATTTTGAGTGGCGGTTTATGGAGTGGGGGATTATGGAGTGTAGTATTATGAGTGGAGGTTTATAGAGTGTAGTATTATGAGTGGAGGTTTATGGAGTGAGGGATTATGAGTGGAGGTTTATAGAGTGTAGTATTATGAGTGGAGGTTTATGGAGTGAGGGATTATGAGTGGAGGTTTATGGAGTGTAGTATTATGAGTGGAGGTTTATGGAGTGAGGGATTATGAGTGGAGGTTTATAGAGTAGTATTATGAGTGGAGGTTTATGGAGTGTAGTATTATGAGTGGAGGTTTATGGAGTGAGGGATTATGGAGTGTAGTATTATGAGTGGAGGTTTATGGAGTGAGGGATTATGGAGTGTAGTATTATGAGTGGAGGTTTGTAGAGTGTAGTATTATGAGTGGAGGTTTATGGAGTGTAGTATTATGAGTGGAGGTTTATGGAGTGAGGGATTATGGAGTGGGGTTTCTTGCAGATGGGGAACTTTCTTTATGCACTGCACCGCACTGGATTTCGGTGACACTCATTCAAAGCACTGTACATATTACATTTAATTGAATTGATCTTGTCATTCTTGGTTACAGGCTAATGAGTCACTCTTCTTTCTATCTTTTGTTTCTCACACTAACTTATCTATAGAACATAATTTAAAGAGCATTTATAACTTTCTTCCTTCCTCTCACTTTCACTGTTTTTTACTCTTCTGTCTCTCTCTCTCCCTCTCTCTCTCTTGTCTCTCTCTCTCTCTCTCTCTCTCTCTCTCTTGTCTGTCTCTCTCTCTCCCTCTCTCTCTTGTCTGTCTCTCTCTGTCCCACTTTCACCTCTCTCTCTTTTGCTTTAATTTTCTCTCTGTCTCTCTTTTTCCTCCCCACACTCAAATTCAAACACCTATACACAGCGTCTAGAATGTGTGTGGCTGGTCTAGTCATCGATCCAAGGGAGATGGTGTTCTGTTTTGGTATATTCAGTCCTTTTAATCTGTAGCTTTTCTCTGTTTGGTTCCTTCCTTCCTCCGTAGGTGGAGTTCATCTTTCTTCACCAGCCATTCGTGTTTTTGAAGGCTCTGTGTGCAGGAGGACAGACGTTGGTTCCGAGGCCAGTCGTAGTTCAGTGTGAATAACATCCTCAGTGGGACACACTACTTCACTGAAAAGCTCTTTCCCTCAAATCATTTTATACAAAGTTATGAATTATTGAAATGAATAAAGAAATGGTTCTATAGTCATTCAATACATCTGATCTGTGGTACTGGCGAGGGAAGAAATCAATTTTCAGTCAGGCTGTGTGGGCTGGCTTTAGCTGGCTGTGCCTGAAGACCATAAACAGCTGAAATTACATCTGATTACATACGAGTCTGATTACATATGAGTCTGGTTACATAGGAGTCTAATGACATGAGTCTGGTTACGTATGAGTCTGGTTACATATGAGTCTGGTTACGTATGAGTCTGGTTACATATGAGTCTGGTTACGTATGAGTCTGGTTACATATGACTGATTACATATGAGTCTGGTTACGTATGAGTCTGGTTACATAGGAGTCTGGTTACATATGAGTCTGGTTACATATGAGTCTGGTTACATATGACTGATTACATATGAGTCTGGTTACGTATGAGTCTGGTTACATATGACTGATTACATATGAGTCTGGTTACGTATGAGTCTGGTTACATAGGAGTCTGGTTACATATGAGCCTGATTTCAAGCCTGAGCAGGCAGACAGGTAGAGTGGATGAAAACTCCTCTGGCACCAGACCTATCTGACAGGACAGGAGTCCGAATCCTTCTCCCGATGTTGTTCTCCAGCAGTAGACCTGCTAACAGCACCCAAAGAGACATTTATCTTTAAAACAATCTTTGACATATTGATCAATGATGGTCGATAGTAGTGTGTTTTAATCACTACTCAGGAGATTAAGAGGAAACCTTATAGAAAATGTGTAAGGACCAATGATCTGCTGTGATCTGTTGTGGTTTAAATAAACCTCCTTCTCTTTTTGTCTCTCTCTCTCTGTCTCTCTTTCTGTCTCTCTTTCTCTGCCTCTCTCTCTTTCTGTCTCTCTGCCTCACTCTGTCTCTCTCTGTCTCTCTCTCTCTCTATGCAGAGATGATTCTTTACCTCAGGATGTAAAAGAACAAATGCAGGGTGATTGAACAGGAAGTGAAAGTTTGCTTTGAGGAGTCCTAGACCACAGTACTCAGACCACATCTCTCAGACCACAACACTCGGACCACAACTCTCAGACTACAACACTCGGACCACAGCACTCGGACCACAGCACTCGGACCACAACTCTCGGACCACAGCACTCGGACCACAACGCTCGGACCACAACACTCAGACCACAGCACTCAGTCCTCCCTCTCACAACAATTAGGTCTGTGCTCCAAACTCCCACTTTCTCCCCTCCTTTCATCTACTGTCTCTCTCTCTCTTTCTCTCTCTCTCTCTCTCTCTCTCACTCACCTGTTGTCCCCTGGTCCCTTAAACTGAGCACAGTTCATGCTTTTCAGACATGGATCTTATGAACTTTTATTTAATTTAAACGAATTTCATTCAAGGATATAGTATTATATACTAATATACTAGATAAAATGCAGGTCAAATTCCATTCGTGGAATGGAATATAGTGGAATATAAACACTTCGTAGAATGGATTCAGAATGATTTATCTTCTTGAAGATGTTCAAGCTCTCTGTCTCTCTTTCTCTCTCTCTGTGTCTCTGTTTCTTTTCAATTTCACTAAAAAGAGGGGCGGTATATATTTTCAAAAAGAGATGTCAAAACAGTGAAATGGCCAAGCTTAGTAGGGAGTGAAACATTGTCAAAGTTAATTGAATTTGAGACTGAAACATCTTTGCAAGGTGTGTGGATGTTCTGTTGCACACCAGTTGAGATCCAGTTAGCATCTCTGCTGCAATTATAAGGGTTTTAGTGATTTTAGCATGTGTAGAGTGTATAAAGAGATGTCTGTCAATTTTCATGGCAAATTTCCAAGTAACTGTTTTCCTCTTCATCCAGAGCAGCTTTGTTCCCCTTAGATGTGTTAAACTGGGTCTGTTACCACCTGGGCGTCCATCTTTCAGTTCAGTCTTTTAGGGGCATGTTTCAGAGATGTGCTGAAAGTGATAGTACTGAGTGCTGAATACTGATCGCTTTGATCAGAGAAACTCCTGCAGCCCTCAGACATTGTTTGCTGTGCTGATGAAAATAACCATATAAAGTCACAAAGGGCTTGAAAATTATCTGATTAAATCAAGCTCCAGGTGAAATGTTAAATTCCACATTGCTGTGGCACTACAGATCTGAAATGAGATGGCACTGAATCAGATGGATTGGGTCGCAAATTGTCTCTGTGACAACTTGTCACTCTGAGTCAAACACAGCCAAAACAGATGGTGGTCAGGACGGCTCAGTTCTCAGTCATGTACTGATTTATTCATTACATTTTTAGAGAAGGTAGCAGCACTCTGAAGAACAGTGTGACATGTTTTATGCTGTCTGCATGTTCTCCCTCTGTGGTATATGTAATACATCACCTTTTAGCTGCAATCCAAACATCCTTTATAGACATTAAAATTGTTGCTTAATGAAGTCAGGTATAAAGACCCACATATGTTTCTGCACGCAGCCATGCAAGGTTTCCTGACTGTTGTGGGATATGCCCAGATATAATCCCACACTAAAACCCTGGATATAATCCCACACTAAAACCCTGGATATAATCCCACGCTAAAACCCTGGATATATTCCCACACTAAAACCCTGGATATAATCCCACACTAAAACCCTTGATATAGTCCCACACTAAAACACTGGATATAATCTGACACTAAAACCCTGGATATAATCCCACACTAAAGACCTGGATATAATCCCACACTAAAACCACCTGTTGACTCCTGCATCATCTCCTGCCCTTGAAATTTGTGATTATGAATGTTTAAGGAGATGAGAGGAACTGTCACCCCCAGGACATGTACTGCCCCCCATAATGCCCCCTGATGGGGTTTCTGAATGAAAGAGACTTTGCTTGATGATCCACTGCTATCCAATAACATATTTACAAGTGCACACACTGAGGAGCTATTCTCCTCCGAGCATGAGCATTAAACACTGACACTTTTACTGCATGTAATAATATGTTATGTCTGTGTGCAAGAAGCAGCATCCACCGACACCCCATGACACGCTGCTGAAATGTCTTCATCAGTTTCTACATCCTGTAGGGCAGTTTTACTTTAACTTCTTCAGAGTAGCTTTGTGCATTCACAGTGTTACATAAAGAACAAAAAAGTCACAGAAAATGCTGGAAAAGAGCATGTTGTGTCACTCACAGGAGAGGAGACACAGAGAGAGAGAGAGATAGAGAGAAGGGGAGGGGGAGAAAGGAGACAGAGGAGAGAGAGAGAGATATGAGAGAGGAGAGGAGAAAGAGAGGAGAAGAGGGAGAGGAGAGAGATATGAGAGAGGAGAGAAAGCAGAGAGGAGAGAGAGGGGAAGGAAAGAGGAGAGAGATGAGAGAAAGGAAAGAGGAAGCATGGAGAAAGAGGGCAATGAAGAGGTATATGAAGGTATTTCAGTGGAAAGGGGCAAAGGCAGCTGAGGAGAACAGAGGAGAACAGGGTGAAGACTGAGATCTGTTTAGTCTAAGCACATGCTAAAGCAGTGAGGCTTTTCCTCCTAAACCCCAAAACAGTGGAAATCTGGCCTGCTGTTGGACACCTGATACAACAGTCCAGAGGGGCAAATCCACTTTATCTTCTTATCCAGAAGAACAAAACAGCCCTGAACTCTGGTCTGCCTCCCGCCACGCTCAGGGGCGTATCCTGCTGTGGTCTGCCTCCCGCCACGCTCAGGGGCGTATCCTGCTGTGGTCTGCCTCCCGCCACGCTCAGGGGCGTATCCTGCTGGACTAAGTGACCCTAATTGAGACCTTTTACACAGAACAAGTACTGTATATGCACAACCACTCTGAGGGCACTAATCCTAAAAGCCAGAATTACCAGCAATCCACCGTTATAAGATTTAGGCTGGAAAACTCTGTTCTTACTGGTGTGGTAGTTGTGAGCAGCAGGACTCACTACAACAGTAGTGTGCTGAAGCACACATTCACAGACTTTGGAGTAGATGTTCACAGACGTTCATAGACATTGGTGTAGGCTTTCACAGACGTTGGAGTAGATGTTCACAGACGTTGGAGTAGATGTCTACTCTTATGTGATTCTTTTTCTACATCTTTCTGGTGTGTATTTTACTTATTACCAATTTAAAATACAGATTTCCAACTATTTAAAGTGCTGGTTACCTACCAACTTATATCTCAGTTCCTGTATTTCATTGCAGTGTGTGGGTGGAGCAGCGTGTGGGTGGAGCAGCGTGTGGGCAGAGCAGTGTGTGGGTGGGACAGCGTGTGGGTGGAGCAGCGTGTGGGTGGAGCAGCGTGTGGGCAGAGCAGTGTGTGGGTGGGACAGTGTGGGTGGGGCAGTGTGGGAGGGGCAGTGTGGGAGGGGCAGTGTGGGAGGAGCAGCGTATGGGCGGGGCAGCATTTGAGGAGTATGGGGTAATGGAGTGAGTGGAGACTGGGAAGGTGGCATTACATGCATATGTCACGTCCTGATGGAACAGCCGTAATGTCTTTACAGGGAAGGAAAACATGACTATTCACATTAAACCGATGGAGCAAAGCCATAACTCCAGCCCCTGATGTTCATACACACACACTCACACACACACACACACACACACACACACACACACACACACATACATCACTATTCACATTAAACCGATGGAGCAAAGCCATAACTCCAGCCCCTGGGTCTGTGTGACTACACACACACACACACACACTCACACACACACACAATCACTATTCACATTAAACCGATGGGGAAGAACCATAACTCCGGCCCCTGAGTCTGAGTGACTACACACACACACACACAATCACACATATACACGCATACACTCATACACAGACACACATACACACACACACTCATACACACACACAGACACACATATAAACACACACATGCACACACATACCAAACATGGTATGAACACACATGGTAAGCAGGCCAAACAACCATTTGACCCAACTGACCTGCACATGGATAAATGATGCTGCTGAGCTGGAGCTTCTAGAGGTCAGACCCAAACTGGGAGGACAGGAATCTCTCTTCCCTCTGTCCCCTCTCCCCTCCTCTCTCCCCTCTGTCCCCTCTCCCCCTCCTCTCTCCCCTCTCTCCCCTCTCCCCTCTTCCCCTCTCCTCTCTCTCCCCTCTCCCCCTCTCCCCTCTTCCCCTCTCCCCTCTCCCCTCCTCTCCTCTCTCTCTCTGCTCCTCTGTCTCTTCCCTCTACCCCTCTCTCCTCTCACCCTCTCTCCTCTCTACCCCTCTCACCTCTCTCACCTCTCTACCCCTCTCCCCTCTGTCCCCTCTCCCCTCCTCTCTCCCCTCCTCTCAATTCTCTCTCTGCTCCTCTGTCTCTCCTCTCTACCCTCTCTCCTCTCACCCCTCTCTCCTCTCTACCTCTCTCACCCCTCTACCCCTCTCTCCTCTCTACCCCTCTCCCCTCCTCTCAATTCTCTCTCTGCTCCTCTGTCTCTTCCCTCTACCCCTCTCTCCTCTCTCTACCTCTCTCCTCTCTACCCCCTCTCTCCCCCTCTCCCCTCCTCTCAATTCTCTCTCTGCTCCTCTGTCTCTTCCCTCTACCCCTCTCTCCTCTCTACCCCTCTCTCCTCTCTACCCCCCTCTCACCTCTCTCTCCTCTCTACCCCTCTCCCCTCTCCCCTCCTCTCTCCCCTCCTCTCAATTCTCTCTCTGCTCCTCTGTCTCTCCTCTCTACCCCTCTCTCCTCTCACCCTCTCTCCTCTCTACCCCTCTCACCTCTCTCACCCCTCTACCCCTCTCTCCCCCTCTCCCCTCCTCTCAATTCTCTCTCTGCTCCTCTGTCTCTTCCCTCTACCCCTCTCTCCCTCTACCCCTCTCTCCTCTCACCCTCTCTCCTCTCTACCCCTCTCACCTCTCTCTCCTCTCTACCCCTCTCCCCTCTGTCCCCTCTCCCCTCCTCTCAATTCTCTCTCTGCTCCTCTGTCTCTTCCCTCTACCCCTCTCACCTCTCTCACCCCTCTACCCTTCTCTCCTCTCCTCCCTCTCCTCTCTCTCTTCCCTCTACCCATCTCTCCTCTCTACCCCTCTCTCCTCTCCTCTCTCCCCTCTCCCCTCTCCCTCTCTCTCCTCTCTCTCTCTCCCTCTCTGCTCTCCCCTCCAGTCTCCAGATTTTGTAAGTTTTGCTTTGACCTACGCAGATATTTGTAGGTTGGGATATGACTCATTGTTCTGTTTGATGTATTCAGCAGGCATTCAACTTCTGCACTGTTCCATGATGCCAACAAGAAAGCATTCTATTTGTGGTGTGTGTGAGTGAGTGAGAGAGAGTCCTGGGTCCATATTCCAAAAGCATTATACTGTATTATTCCACTATGATGCAGGATGTCAGATAATATAATTGCCCAAGATAACCTAGTCTGTGTGTACCCCTGTGTGATATCCTTACAGAGTCTGTGACTTCCAGAGTACACGGTGCTTCCCTGAGACACATTAGGCAATGGAATTTGCCATTTAACTCTTTCATCTCTGTCCTGTCACTGAGGTGTCTGTGTAGGCTGGGGTCTGTAACTCTGGACACAGCTCAAACCCTGCAGGCTGGTGATGAAGACACTTCCAAAAGTAACATGGCGTAGTGTTAAAGAATTAGGAAGAGAAAAGTCTCCTTTTCTGAGAGGCGCTGGCCACACATTCAGACCACCTCTGCCGGATCACTGTCAGACCAGCTGCACTTTCTCTCGGACCCCAGAAAAACATAGTTTAGGTGCAGACCTTTCATGCCCAAGCTATTTGACTCCTACACGACTCCTGGAAGCTTCTGGAAGGAGAATTCTCGAGCGAATGTGGCTGTGGGTTGTATGTGGCTCTGGTGTCCACAGTGGGTCTGTCTCTTCAGGACAGGAGGGGACCAACGTGGGAGAGACATTGAGAGAAACGACAGTCCCACTAACTTTGGTTCGTTGTTCAGTTCGTCCACGGATGGTTGCCTCGCTGATTTTTTCCCAGAGGAATCTGCAGTCGACTCAGATGAATAACTTGCCGGGGTCCAAGCATCCACAAAGCTCTATTGCAGTTCTCTGGACTGGGCAAATAGTAAAATCATACCCAAATTCATTTAATTCCATCAAGATTGTTTCATGTTTCATCCAGTTTTCACTCAGATGCTGACCAAGGTGCTGAAAGATCACCTGTGGGCTGGTTCAGCACCTGTGGGCTGGACAGCGCTCATATAAATGGCAAATGGATGAGGTTGAGTAATGAGACCCAACTGTAACCTCTTCTGTCAACAACACGCCAAGACTACAGCATCAAAGAGACAAGCAGACCTACTCAGGTTCACTTTTTAATGTGTCTCTTTGTCTCCATCATTCATTCTTTATATTTCCCTTTTCTTTTTCTGTCTTATTTCTCTGTCTCCTCTCTCTCTCTCTCTCTCTCTCTCTCTCTCTCTCTCTCTCTAGGGTTAGGGTTTCTGGTTAGGGTTATGTTACTGATCTCTAAGCACAGTGTTTCTCTGGGACTGGTCTCTACATGAAGTGTTTCTCTGGGACCTATCTCTAAAAGTAGTGTTTCTCTGGGACTGGATCTATTTTTATATTCACTGGCAGTGGAAATTGGCCCAATTCTGCTCTGCATGTATTGGTAGGCATTTCTTTGGGTTTTAAGAAACATTCTGCAAATTTTTTTTTTTTATTCTATCTATCTAGTGTAGTTATGGCAATTGAGTGACCCCATATTTCACGTCCATTCAGCTCACTGGGATGTATTACCCTATCAGACATAGATACTTACCCTCTACTTACTTATTGCATAGATACTTACCCTCTACTTACTTATTGCATAGATACTTACCCTCTACTTACTTTATTGCATAGATACTTACCCTCTACTTACTTATTGCATAGATACTTACCCTCTACTTACTTTATTGCATAGATACTTACCCTCTACTTACTTATTGCATAGATACTTACCCTCTACTTACTTTATTGCATAGATACTTACCCTCTACTTACTTATTGCATAGATACTTACCCTCTACTTACTTATTGCATATATACTACATTACCCTCTACTTACTTATTGCATAGATAACCCTCTACTTACTTATTGCATAGATACTTACCCTCTACTTATTGCATAGATACTTACCCTCTACTTACTTATTGCATAGATACTTACCCTCTACTTACTTTATTGCATAGATACTTACCCTCTACTTACTTATTGCATAGATACTTACCCTCTACTTACTTATTGCATAGATACTTACACTCTACTTACTTATTGCATAGATACTTACCCTCTACTTACTTATTGCATAGATACTTACCCTCTACTTACTTATTGCATAGATACTTACCCTCTACTTACTTATTGCATAGATACTTACCCTCTACTTACTTATTGCATAGATACTTACACTCTACTTACTTATTGCATAGATACTTACACTCTACTTACTTATTGCATAGATACTTACCCTCTACTTTACTTATTGCATAGATACTTACCCTCTACTTACTTATTGCATAGATACTTACCCTCTACTTACTTATTGCATAGATACTTACCCTCTACTTACTTTATTGCATAGATACTTACACTGAAAAACACTGAATAGGGAAACCAAAATATATGAAGATGAGCAAAAGTGCAAGAAATCATGTGTAAGAAACAGAGCTTAACTCTACACTCTGTAGAGCTTAACTCTACACACTAACAGAGCTTAATTTAACACACTAACTGAGGACTTAACTATACACACTAACATACCATAACTCTACATACAACAAAGCTTAACTCTACACACTAACAGAGAGTTTAGCTCTACACACTAACAGGGGGATTAACTACACAGCAACAGGTCTTAACAACACATTAACCAAGGACTTAACTCTACACACTAACAAAGGACTTAGCTCTACACACTAACAGAGTTCAACTCTACAGATTAACAGAGGACTTAACTCTACACACTAACAGAGGTCTTAACTCTACACACTAACAAGGACTACACACCAACAAAGGGGGGAGAACTCAAACGAGCATTGAGAACAGAAACATCAAAACAGAAACACATGGAACACAACCAGGAACAGCCAATAATACCAGAAAGTTTAACCAAAACAAAGAACAAGCACAGGCTTCGCCATGGGAACCGTGACACCAAGGAGGCGGCAATTATTACAATTTAATTTCATCAAAAACTTTATAATATAGTTCTGTATATAGATGGAATCAAATGTTTTGTCAAATCATCAAAACATGCATAGATTTCTGCTTTTTGTTTGATTTTCATGTTTATTGATAAGGGTCTGCAGGACGTAAATGTGATTACCTGTACGGTGACTTGGAAGGACTCCAGTCTGACTCTGGATTTTCTGTTTGTTAGGGAAGGTCAAAATTCTTCTGTTTAAAATGCTACTGCCATGTCTGCAAACAGCCCCACTTCTGCCAGTCAATCATCATGCAGGCCACACCCCTCCTGACCACTGTCACCTGGGTACTGATTATGTCCAGGTGTAATCTATCTCCACCTTACGAATGCTCCTCATGGTTACTTTGAGAAGTATTGTTTGCCTTTGGTCTGCATACTGAGTGGTTCCTGATTTCCCTATAGTTATGATGGTTACTATGTCTTTTTTCTCTGCCTAGTGTCTTTGAATCTTTTTTTGAACTTAGAACTAGTAGAACTGTCTACTTGGTCTTGGCCTCTGATCACTCCAGACTGCCTACCTGGTCTTGACCTCTGACCTCTCCAGACTGCCTATCTGGTCTTGACATCTGACCTCTCCAGACTGTATAGCTGGTCTAGACCTCTGCCTGTTCCCCAGACTGCCTACCTGGTCTTGACCTCTGACCTCTCCAGACTGTCTCTGAGCCTTGCACCTGGCTCCTCCTCTGTCCTTTTAGTGCTTTTAGTTACTAAATCCCTCACTCATAACACTGTTCACAAATGCTTCTGGGATTGTTCAGGTCTAATTTGTCTTGTGGCAGTGTCTGGGTCTAATCTGGGTGTAATCCGTCTTCACTCTGTTGTTATGAGTCTCTGGTAGCTGTCAGGATAGCAGGCCGAACTCACGAGGCTGAATCATTTGAGCACTGCTCTTTCTAAGTCATGTGTACTGTGTTTATACATCTCATTTCTGGGCCACTGGGCCGGCGTTGCAGGCTGTAGTATAAACCCCTCCAAAGGACCTTCGCCATTGAACTCATGTAGCGGACAAATCGATGAGGGAAGCTGAAACGGCTCACCCACCTTTACCCGGTGAATTAAGTCCTATGAATATGTACAAACACTACCAGACTAAGCATGAAGCAATACACAACCAGACAAGACAAACCAAGAACTAAACAGGAAACTTACTAGAACACAGAACAAACCCGGAAAACCAGACAAACAGCAGGACTCCACAAATGGAACAATATACAAAGGCAGCCTGACTGAGATACACTCGATACTCCAGAAAACCACTACAAATACAACCACACAAATTAACCCGATTTGGATTAATATAATTTTTAATTTCCTGCATGATTTTATTTGTATTTGTATTAATTTTCTGTAATGTTTAAGGTGCCTGTGTCATTTTCCATATTAGGTCGTTAAACTGGAGAATTTTCCTAATTGGGTCATTAAACTGGAAAATTGTCCTAATTATGTCGTTAAACTGGAGAATTGTCCTAATTATGTCTTTAAACTGGAGAATTGTCCTAATTCTTTTCTTGTAGATTTACATTTGGTGTTGAACCATGTGATTATTTGATTGTATGTCTGTAGCTTTTGTCACTATCAACCATGTTTGCTGCTTTTTGGTATATGTAAGATATGAGCCATGGTGTTATTTGTAACGACGAGGTCAGGCAAGGGTTAGGGTTAGGGTTAGGGTTAGGCGATGAGGCGAGTGCAGTTCAAACGTAGACGTTTAATCTTTTGAGATAGTGTGTAAAGCGCACACTGAACATATACACACATTCAGACGTTTAATCTTCTGAGATAGTGTGTAAAGCGCACACTGAACACACACACACATTCAGACGTTTAATCTTCTGAGATAGTGTGTAAAGCGCACACTGAACACACACACACATTCAGACGTTTAATCTTCTGAGATAGTGTGTAAAGCGCACACTGAACACACACACATTCAGACGTTTAATCTTCTGAGATAGTGTGTAAAGCGCACACTGAACATATACACACATTCAGTTACACATATGGACATAACCAGACGTAGACTACACCTACACACGCCCAACGGGAGGGGCCCAGGGCTGTATCGTGACATTATTAAGTCAGCTTTTCTTAACATTAGGTCACTAACTCAGGTTCACTTTTTAATGTGTCTCTTTGTCTCCATCATTCATTCTTTATATTTCCCTTTTCTTTTTCTGTCTTATTTCTCTGTCTCCTTCTCTCTCTCTCTCTCTCTCTCTCTCTCTCTAGGGTTAGGGTTTCTGGTTAGGGTTATGTTACTGATCTCTAAGCACAGTGTTTCTCTGGGACTGGTCTCTACATGAAGTGTTTCTCTGGGACCTATCTCTAAAAGTAGTGTTTCTCTGGGACTGGATCTATTTTTATATTCACTGGCAGTGGAAATTGGCCCAATTCTGCTCTGCATGTATTGGTAGGCATTTCTTTGGGTTTTAAGAAACATTCTGCAAATTTTTTTTTATTCTATCTATCTAGTGTAGTTATGGCAATTGAGTGACCCCATATTTCACGTCCATTCAGCTCACTGGGATGTATTACCCTATCAGACATAGATACTTACCCTCTACTTACTTATTGCATAGATACTTACCCTCTACTTACTTATTGCATAGATACTTTCCCTCTACTTACTTATTGCATAGATACTTACCCTCTACTTTACTTTATTGCATAGATACTTACCCTCTACTTACTTATTGCATAGATACTTACCCTCTACTTACTTATTGCATAGATACTTACACTCTACTTACTTATTGCATAGATACTTACACTCTACTTACTTATTGCATAGATACTTACACTCTACTTACTTATTGCATAGATACTACTTATTGCATAGATACCCTTACCCTCTACTACTTATTGCTTATTGCATAGATTGCTTACCCTCTACTTACTTTATTGCATAGATACTTACCCTCTACTTACTTTATTGCATAGATACTTACCCTCTACTTACTTTATTGCATAGATACTTACCCTCTACTTACTTATTGCATAGATACTTACCCTCTACTTACTTATTGCATAGATACTTACCCTCTACTTACTTATTGCATAGATACTTACCCTCTACTTACTTATTGCATAGATACTTACCCTCTACTTACTTATTGCATAGATACTTACCCTCTACTTACTTTATTGCATAGATACTTACCCTCTACTTACTTATTGCATAGATACTTACCCTCTACTTACTTATTGCATAGATACTTACACTTATTGCATAGATACTTACTTTTTATTGCATAGATACTTACCCTCTGCTTACTTATTGCATACATACTTACACTCTCACTACCTTATTGCATAGATACTTACCCTACTTACTTATTGCATAGATACTTACACTCTACTTACTTATTGCATAGATACTTTCACCCTCCCCCTCTACTTACTTATTGCATAGATACTTACCCTCTACTTACTTATTGCATAGATACTAACCCTCTACTTACTTATTGCATAGATACTTACCCTCTACTTACTTTATTGCATAGATACTTACCCCCTACTTACTTATTGCATAGATACTTACTCTCTTTTACCCTCTACTTACTTATTGCATAGATACTTACCCTCTACTTACTTATTGCATAGATACTTACCCTCTACTTACTTACTTTATTGCATAGATACTTACACTCTATTGCATAGATACTACACTCTACTTACTTATTGCATAGATACTTACCCTCTACTTACTTTATTGCATAGATACTTACCCTCTACTTACTTATTGCATAGATACTTACCCTCTACTTACTTACTTTATTGCATAGATACTTACCCTCTACTTACTTATTGCATAGATACTTACCCTCTACTTACTTATTGCATAGATACTTACCCTCTACTTACTTATTGCATAGATACTTACCCTCTACTTACTTTATTGCATAGATACTTACCCTCTACTTACTTATTGCATAGATACTTACCCTCTACTTACTTATTGCATAGATACTTACCGTTCTACTTACTTATTGCATAGATACTTACCCTCTACTTACTTATTGCATAGATACTTACCTACTTACTTATTGCATAGATACTTACCCTCTACTTACTTATTGCATAGATACTTACCCTCTACTTACTTATTGCATAGATACTTACCCTCTACTTACTTATTGCATAGATACTTACTTATTACCCTCTACTTACTTATTGCATAGATACTTACACTCTACTTACTTATTGCATAGATACTTACCCTCTACTTACTTATTGCATAGATACTTACCCTCTACTTACTTATTGCATAGATACTTACACTGAAAAACACTGAATAGGGAAACCAAAATATATGAAGATGAGCAAAGTGCAAGAAATCATGTGTAAGAAACAGAGCTTAACTCTACACTCTGTAGAGCTTAACTCTACACACTAACAGAGCTTAATTTAACACACTAACTGAGGACTTAACTATACACACTAACATACCATAACTCTACATACAACAAAGCTTAACTCTACACACTAACAGAGAGTTTAGCTCTACACACTAACTAGGGGATTAACTACACAGCAACAGGTCTTAACAACACATTAACCAAGGACTTAACTCTACACACTAACAAAGGACTTAGCTCTACACACTAACAGAGTTCAACTCTACAGATTAACAGAGGACTTAAGTCTACACACTAACAGAGGTCTTAACTCTACACACTAACAAGGACTACACACCAACAAAGGGGGAGAACTCAAACGAGCATTGAGAACAGAAACATCAAAACAGAAACACATGGAACACAACCAGGAACAGCCAATAATACCAGAAAGTTTAACCAAAACAAAGAACAAGCACAGGCTTCGCCATGGGAACCGTGACACCAAGGAGGCGGCAATTATTACAATTTAATTTCATCAAAAACTTTATAATATAGTTCTGTATATAGATGGAATCAAATGTTTTGTCAAATCATCAAAACATGCATAGATTTCTGCTTTTTTGTTTGATTTTCATGTTTATTGATAAGGGTCTGCAGGACGTAAATGTGATTACCTGTACGGTGACTTGGAAGGACTCCAGTCTGACTCTGGATTTTCTGTTTGTTAGGGAAGGTCAAAATTCTTCTGTTTAAAATGCTACTGCCATGTCTGCAAACAGCCCCACTTCTGCCAGTCAATCATCATGCAGGCCACACCCTCCTGACCACTGTCACCTGGGTACTGATTATGTCCAGGTGTAATCTATCTCCACCTTCCGAATGCTCCTCATGGTTACTTTGAGAAGTATTGTTTGCCTTTGGTCTGCATACTGAGTGGTTCCTGATTTCCCTATAGTTATGATGGTTACTATGTCTTTTTTCTCTGCCTAGTGTCTTTGAATCTTTTTTTGAACTTAGAACTAGTAGAACTGTCTACTTGGTCTTGGCCTCTGATCACTCCAGACTGCCTACCTGGTCTTGACCTCTGACCTCTCCAGACTGCCTATCTGGTCTTGACATCTGACCTCTCCAGACTGTATAGCTGGTCTAGACCTCTGCCTGTTCCCCAGACTGCCTACCTGGTCTTGACCTCTGACCTCTCCAGACTGTCTCTGAGCCTTGCACCTGGCTCCTCCTCTGTCCTTTTAGTGCTTTTAGTTACTAAATCCCTCACTCATAACACTGTTCACAAATGCTTCTGGGATTGTTCAGGTCTAATTTGTCTTGTGGCAGTGTCTGGGTCTAATCTGGGTGTAATCCGTCTTCACTCTGTTGTTATGAGTCTCTGGTAGCTGTCAGGATAGCAGGCCGAACTCACGAGGCTGAATCATTTGAGCACTGCTCTTTCTAAGTCATGTGTACTGTGTTTATACATCTCATTTCTGGGCCACTGGGCCGGCGTTGCAGGCTGTAGTATAAACCCCTCCAAAGGACCTTCGCCATTGAACTCATGTAGCGGACAAATCGATGAGGGAAGCTGAAACGGCTCACCCACCTTTACCCGGTGAATTAAGTCCTATGAATATGTACAAACACTACCAGACTAAGCATGAAGCAATACACAACCAGACAAGACAAACCAAGAACTAAACAGGAAACTTACTAGAACACAGAACAAACCCGGAAAACCAGACAAACAGCAGGACTCCACAAATGGAACAATATACAAAGGCAGCCTGACTGAGATACACTCGATACTCCAGAAAACCACTACAAATACAACCACACAAATTAACCCGATTTGGATTAATATAATTTTTAATTTCCTGCATGATTTTATTTGTATTTGTATTAATTTTCTGTAATGTTTAAGGTGCCTGTGTCATTTTCCATATTAGGTCGTTAAACTGGAGAATTTTCCTAATTGGGTCATTAAACTGGAAAATTGTCCTAATTATGTCGTTAAACTGGAGAATTGTCCTAATTATGTCTTTAAACTGGAGAATTGTCCTAATTCTTTTCTTGTAGATTTACATTTGGTGTTGAACCATGTGATTATTTGATTGTATGTCTGTAGCTTTTGTCACTATCAACCATGTTTGCTGCTTTTTGGTATATGTAAGATATGAGCCATGGTGTTATTTGTAACGACGAGGTCAGGCAAGGGTTAGGGTTAGGGTTAGGGTTAGGGTTAGGCGATGAGGCGAGTGCAGTTCAAACGTAGACGTTTAATCTTTTGAGATAGTGTGTAAAGCGCACACTGAACACACACACATTCAGACGTTTAATCTTCTGAGATAGTGTGTAAAGCGCACACTGAACACACACACATTCAGACGTTTAATCTTCTGAGATAGTGTGTAAAGCGCACACTGAACACACACACACATTCAGACGTTTAATCTTCTGAGATAGTGTGTAAAGCGCACACTGAACACACACACATTCAGACGTTTAATCTTCTGAGATAGTGTGTAAAGCGCACACTGAACATATACACACATTCAGTTACACATATGGACATAACCAGACGTAGACTACACCTACACACGCCCAACGGGAGGGGCCCAGGGCTGTATCGTGACATTATTAAGTCAGCTTTTCTTAACATTAGGTCACTAACAAACAAATTACACTTTAATGATTTTATTATAACCCACAGGCTTGATTTAATGTTTTGAACTGAAACATGGTTATGAATGTACTGCCACAACCGTATTGAGTCAGCACCACCAAACTTCACATTCATAAATGTCTCTTGAGTCAGTAGTAAAGGTGGAGCTATAGCTGCTCTATTTAATGGTTCCTACCAATGCAAGCAGTTGTCATTTGGTTATTTTACATCCTTTGAGTGTCTGTGTAATCCTGACTGGCATGCCATAAACATTACTGGTAACGGTCTGTAGGCCTCCAACATACAATGCAGATTTTGCTGATGAACTTTCAGATTCGCTATCTCTCATTTCCACTGATTTCGACCATGTTATAATTGCTGGGGATTTTAATACACATATTGACAATCCGAAGGACAGTTACGCCAAGGAGCTCTGTGCTATTCTAGACTCTTTTAGGCTCTCTCAGCATGGGGCTGGGTGTACGCACTGTTGTGGTCACACACTGGATCTGGTTATTTCAAAAGATCTCAACATATCAGCCTCTGTTAAGGATGCAGCTTTATCGGATCATTACTGTGTGTTCTTTGATACGTGGGCCTCAACAGCAAAGAAAACCCGGCATGTCTCGTCTAAGAAGAGGTTCATCAATGACAGAACAGCTACTCTTTTCACAAACAATATGAGCACAGCACCATATGAATCATCTGGGTCTGTTGATGATTTGCTGAACAATTTCAACTCAAAAATAGTTAGTGTTATGGATGAAATTGATCCACTTAAAGCTAAAATTATTTTAGGTAAACAGAGAGCACCATGGAGAAATGCTACTGCAGTTCAAACCCAAAAGAGAGAATGTAGGAAGGCTGAACGCAGATGGCGTGAAACAAAACTTCTGAAATATACAGATATGCTGCATGCTTACAGTATAATCATATGTAAAGCAAGACAAACCTTTACTACCTTTACTACTAATGTTTTCTGTAATACTTTGTTGCATGTAATGAAAATACAAATAAAGATTATTATTATTATTATTATTACTCCAACATTATCAACAATAACATTAACAATGGAAAATTACTCTTCTCAGTGGTTGACAAATTAACAAATGTTTGCACACAAATGGCCCATGAATTAATATCAACTAAACAATGCAATGAGTTTGCATCTTTTTTTAATAACGAAATTTTTAAAATCAGGCAAGGTATTAGTCTGTCTCTGCTCACAAATCAGCCTGTGCCTTGGCCATCACCACATAAAATTATCAAGGAAATGCATCAATTTAGTGCTGCTAACTATGAGTTCTTTAATTGAGACAGTGAGGGACCTTAAATCATCCTCATGGAGCCTCATCCGTCCACCTACGACCTTCCTCATGAATGTGTTTCACTCAGTAGCAGATCACACACTTCACTCTTATCAGGTGTTTTTCATAATGCACTAAAAACTACAGCGGTGAAGTTAAATGTTAAATAAGAAAGATTTGGAGGCAACTGTGCTAATAATTACAGAGCTATTTCAAATCTACTGTTTACTGGGAAAATAACTGAGAAAATCATCTTCAAGTAGCTCACTGACTTTCTATCTGCAAGTGCCTGTCTAGACAAATTTCGGTCAGGATTTCGATCTACTCACAGTACTGAAACAGCTCTAATTAAGGTAATTTATGCATTCGTTTGAACGCAGATTTAGGGAAGCTGTCTGATATGTTACTGCTTGACCTTAATGCAGCCTTTGATACTGTAGACCATAACATTCTTATAGGTAGACTAGAGAAGTAGGTTGGTCTCTCAGGAGCAGTTCTAAAATGGTTCAGTTCTTACCTGCAAGGCAGGAATTATTTTATTGAAATCAAAAATAAGATTTCTGAAAGAGTGCCAGTGACTTGTGGTGTTCCACAAGGTTTGATTCTTGGGCCACACCTATTTTATTTATACAGGCTTCCACTTGGACAGATCACACTATACTCTGGGTTGTCATACCACAGCTATGCAGATGACACTCAGATCTACTGAGCCCTTTCACCAGACAACTACAGTCCTTGTAACTCTCTCAGCAAGTGCCTTGAGCACAACACTACCTGGATGGGTCAAGACGTTCTACAGTTGAATGAAGATAAAACAGAGATTATTATATTTGGGAATAGCAACGAAAGGTACTGACTAGCTGCCTACTTAGACTCTAAACTCTAATGAGCTAGCTCATAACCTAGGCGTACTAATAGACTCTGATCTCACTTTTAGCGGTCACATGAAATCAGTACCTAAATCAGCCTTTATCATCTTATGATCTTAATCTTATTTTAATTTCTATTTGATTTCTTTAAATTCATTCTTGTTTTTAATTTTTATTTATTATTTTTGTAGGCAATGACCTTCCCAAGGTGATTGACCTCGGGTCATAATAAGCTTCTTCTTTTTTTATGTAAATCACTTTGAATTGCCAATGTGTATGAAAGGTGCTATATAAATAAAGTTGCCTTGCCTATATTGATTCCTTTAACAGCAAGGGTTACATTGAATGAATGAATGTGTCAGTGCTGTCTGTAGCCCATCTGTATGTTGTGTGGTCTGTGATCAGCGTCTTGGGCCCTGGTGGTGTGTGTTTGGGTTGAGCAGACTGTGTGAGTCTAACACTAACACTAACCCTGTGGTTGGACAGAGATGCACTAGCTCTTTTCCTCTTAAATTAATGTTTCGGAGCGTTTGTGAGAAGTACAGATGGCTTTGACCAAACACATGTGCGTTGCCCTGTGGGTCTGTGTAGTCAGGTTCAGTTCACCAAACACATGGTCATTGCTCTGAGTCAGTGTAATCAAGTTTAGTCCCTGTTTGTGCATTGAAATCTCCACGCAGCAGTAAGTTGCCCTGGAAATAGCTGATCTGTGGAGGCACTAAATATTTAAATTAATCATGCATTCACTTCAGATATCAGTTCGATTAATGTGATAAAGTTGTTGGTTGAAGTTTAAGGTTCAGTTGTTTTGGGCCACAGCTTTCTGCTTCTCTCTTTGGGTGGTGTTGTAGATCACCTGGGAAGTGCGAATTGGGTTTTGCAAGTGTGTGGAAGGACTTTTGGTACCATGGTCAGACAGTGTCTTTACAAACATGATGGTCTTTACAAACATTTCCGTGGGTAGTTGGATCCAGTCATGTAAAGGGTGATGTCCACATGGGTGTTTGGTATGATCTTGGTCTCAGGAACTACAAGCCCTTCATACCCAGGGCTGTACCAAGGGTTTGTCTCTCTGTCTCTCTCTCTGCTTGTGGAGTTTGTGTGCATGTCAGTCCTGGCTAACCCTAACACATTTTGGTGGACTCATTCGCATTAATGTCCTGGTGGAAGAAGCAGATTTACTAACATTGTGCATGAATTAATCTCTGTATCTGCTCAGATGAACTCCTCTCAGGTAAACACTTCTCAGGTGATCTCCTCTCGTTGAGACAGTGAGACAGGGAAACTGAGACTGTGAGATAGTTAGAATGGAGGTGGGGGGTCTGGAAGTGGGAGTGTCTGGTGGTGGGAGGGATCTGGAGGTGGAGGTGGGGGGTCTGGAGGTGGGAGGGTCTGGAGGTGGGAGTGTCTGGAGGTGGGAGGGTCTGGAGGTGGGAGGGTCTGGAGGTGGGGGGTCTGGAGGTGGGAGTGTCTGGAGGTGGGGGGTCTGGAGGTGGGAGTGTCTGGAGGTGGGAGGGTCTGGAGGTGGGAGGGTCTGGAGGTGGGAGTGTCTGGAGGTGGGGGGTCTGGAGGTGGGAGGGTCTGGAGGTGGGGGGTCTGGAGGTGGGAGTGTCTGGAGGTGGGAGGGTCTGGGGGGTCTGGAGGTGGGAGTGTCTGGTGGAGGTGGGGGGGTCTGGAGGTGGGAGGGTCTGGAGGTGGGAGGGTCTGGAGGTGGGGGTCTGGAGGTGGGGTGGGGGGTCTGGAGGTGGGAGGGGGAGGTGGAGGTGGGAGGGTCTGGAGGTGGGAGTGTCTGGAGGTGGGGGGTCTGGAGGTGGGAGGGTCTGGAGGTGGGAGGGTCTGGAGGTGGGGGGTCTGGAGGTGGGGGGTCTGGAGGTGGGAGTGTCTGGAGGGTCTGGAGGTGGGAGTGTCTGGAGGTGGGGGGTCTGGAGGTGGGAGTGTCTGGAGGTGGGAGGGTCTGGAGGTGGGAGTGTCTGGAGGTGGGGGGGTCTGGAGGTGGGAGGGTCTGGAGGTGGGAGTGTCTGGAGGTGGGGGGGTCTGGAGGTGGGAGTGTCTGGAATCATCATGCGCTGGTGTATTAAGTGCTGGTACTGGCCATGCGCTGTGTGTGACTCTAGACCCTACACAGGTGCCGTGATGACTGAGTGAGTTGGGTTGGAATCTAGTCAGAGTTGGAGTCTGGCGAGAGCAGGAAGAGGAGGAGGAGGAAGAGGAGTGTGAAGGCCAGCTGAGGAGCTTCCCACAGTACATTTACATTCACATTTACATTTAGGGCATTTAGCAGATGTTCTTATCCAGAGCAACTTACAAAGTGCTTTGCATCCAGAATGACTAGATAGAAGCATAGATAGATCAGAATTCAAGATACCCGTGAGACTACCCCAGACTACTACTAAACTACAGGAATCAATGCCATTACCTAGTATTCCAAATAAACACATGCTCAAACTTAAACAGGAATTAAAACATATATCTAGAAGTGCAAAGAAGCATAGACATAAATGAACATACAATTTAAAGAACAAGGACAACAAGTGCTATCTGTGGTGTTAGTGCTCATTTAAGTACTCAACAAACAGGTGAGTCGTCAGTAGGTGAGTCTTTAGTGAGTCAAACAGGTGAGTCGTCAGTAGGTGAGTCTTCAGTCAGTGAGTCTTTAGTCAGTCAAACAGGTGAGTCTTCAGTCTGTGCAACCTCAACGCTAGTGCACAACATTAAGTATTATTAATTAAAAACCCCAGCTCAACTCACACATGTACAGGAATACCCAGCATATTACAGTTGTAGTACGCCCTGCAGTCATAACACACACCGCAGTAGTAACATACGCTGCTGAGTTGTAACACAAACTTCTGTTTGAGTGTGTGTTCAGGGTTTGCTTTTGTGTGTGCTCAGGGTGTACATGTTTGTATGCAGTGTGTGTGTGTGCATGTGTGCTCACTAGAGTTACTCCTTTAACTGTTTTTTACAGTCATGCATATGCGATGACTCAAAACACCATCAGCTGCACCACCCCCATATCCTCTGTGCTTTATTTCACAAAAGTATGATTAAGAATCTTGCTGCAGGAAGACTGACAGAAAAATATTGTTGTTTCTTTTAGAAGTTTATCATGGAGCTTTAGGTTATGTGAAGCAATCAAGAATCCTGGAAATGCAGTTTATCAGGAGGGTCCAGGACTCTCGACCACGTTCATATCGGCTCATTCTGAAGGGTTTATGTGCTACAAAAGGCCACTAATAGTGATATTCTACAGACACTTGCAGATACAGTGAAGTATGCAGTGCTGTATACCACTGGTCCTCTCCTCCAGTACGGCATCAATCCCACTGGTCCTCTCCTCCAGTACGGCATCAATCCCACTGGTCCTCTCCTCCAGTACGGCATCAATCCCACTGGTCCTCTCCTCCAGTACGGCATCAATCCCACTGGTCCTCTCCTCCAGTACGGCATCAATCCCACTGGTCCTCTCCTCCAGTACGGTATGAATCCCCCAGCTCCTCCCCTCCAGTTGCCTTGGAATAGGCAGTCTTACGGCCTTTTGTTCTTTTGTTGTTGTGTTGTGAGTGTGATGCTGTGATTTCAAACTCACATCTTCCTTCCTGCCGCCAGCACAGAAATGTTAAGGACTGCAGTGCTGAAATTTGAGTTTGAATTAAACTGGGGTGAGTTGCCATCTGTTTTTTGGAATAAGAAAAAATAACTAAATGAATTAATAAGTTCTAAATGAATACCGTAAAAAGTTATTTTGCTACTGCTACTACAATTACAGAACATAACTTGAAACCTATATATCGTGTTAGAATGTTTTTTTTTGTTGTTGTTTGTTTTTCCAAGCCAATACTTTTCTGTGACCGTGTTAATGAGTCTTACTTGACCAATGATATTATGTCTTTTACCATGGAACGTGTCCCGTCAGACAAGTACAAATGTGTCTGCTACATGTCTCTGAGTTCAGAAGCAGTTAGGTTTGCAGTTCTGCTGAGAGCCTGGGTGTAGATCAGTGGTCCTGGCCTGGGGTGGAGATGCCAGGGAGGTGGTGCTGGGCCCTGGGGCAGTGGTGTAGTGCGTGTTCCTGCAGTGGGGTTTCAGGGTGCCTCCTCAGTTTGTCTGGCTGTGGTGGGTAACAGTGGATAGATGTTTCTTCTGCACGTTTCGGTATGTGTCTTGATAACATTGCAAGTCAGTGTAGCATCCTTTAGTGTCTTAGCAAACACTGGACCTACCGCTTTGAATAGGTGGACGTGGTCGTAGGGAGAAGCTGTATCCAGGGTCGGGTGATGGGTAAGGTTGGGTTGGGTCCTAGAGCACACTCCCTGGAGATCCTGGCATTGATTACCTGAATTGTGTATGGTTGATAATCTTTGCCGGGCAGCAGGGTGGAGATGATGACTTTTGAATTAGGGAAGGTGCTGCTGGCCTGCTCCATCACTGCTCTTAGGGACACAGCTCCTCTTTCTTGCTGAGCTCTGAGGTCATTTGAGGTCATATCATTTCCTGTGTGAATGATAATGTGGCTTGGTGATCCAAGTGTTTCCTCTGTAAGTAGTTCCAGTGCTATTCGGGTAGTAGGACACCAGAGTTTAGTCACTCTGTGTCTGGAGAAAAGTTTTTTTTCATCAATAAATTTACCATTAGAATCTATCAGAAGTGCAGTTAGTCTGTGGTTCTTCTTGTGTTTTGTAAGCTGGGCTCTGGATATGTGTGTTGGCTTCACAGAGGGCAGACATCCAAGCTCTTTGCCCTGAGCTTGGGCACTCAGTGTAAAAGATGAGGTTGCTGACTTCACTGGTCATAATACAGGTCTGAAGAGTTTCTGGCTTTTCTTTGAGGAGTTTATGTTTGAACTGTTTCCTGGCGACTTCACTCTGTATTTCTGGAGGGTGTGTGACTGTACAGCACTGAACTGGACTGCAGAGCCAGGCTTCGTCTGATTGGCACATTCTAAAAGTTCATTTACATGTGGCTAGCTCGGAATTTTGGAGAATCTTTTCAAATGACAACTATCAACTGATTTAGCTTTAGCCTTTAGCTTAACTTGTTAAGATCACTTAAAATATAAGAGTACTGTCAAATTTCAGATGTTAATACTGTATTTATCCTCCGCTTTATAAAATGTGTCAGAGAAGCTGTCACTCACACAGTACACAGTACGCTGCTGCTGTTTGTGAATGTTGCTGGAGAGCTGGAGTTATGCTGATCTGACTCCTACTCTTAGCTGCACTGCCTGGATGTGATCTTCTCTTGTAGTTTTGAGTTTATATCTTCTAATATCTCACATATATTGCTGTTCTTTGTTTTTGTAGTTTTGATCTTAATGTATCCCTATGTAAGAGTTTCTTAAGACTGTTTTGTATTTTCTTTCATTTCAAAAACAGAAAACAACACAAAATCAAGGAGCTCACAGATAAATGACTGTAGCTGTAGCTGTCATAGCTTTTCTCTCTCTGTGTCTCTCTCTGATCGTATCTCTGGCTCTGTTATCTGCCTCTTTCTCTTTCTGTCTTTCTTCCTCTCTTTCATTCTGTCAGTCTCTCTCCCTCCTTACCTGTCCCAGTCTCTCCCAGTCCCTTCCAGCGTCTCCTAGTCTCTCCCTCCCAGTCTCTCCCAGTCTCTATACCTGCCTTGCCTTGTCTTTCCCAGTCTCTCTGTCTCCCTGTTTCTACATTTCTTTTCATCTCTGTCCTTTTCCTGTCTGTTTTCTCTGTCCTTTTCCTCTCCTTGTCCCTCCATGTTTCTCTGTCTATTCAGCCTCTCTCTGTATCTCCCAGTGTTTCCAGGTCTCTTCCTGTCACTTCATCTTTCCATGTCCCTCCCAGTCCCTCCCAGTCTCTCCTTTGTCTCTCTGCCAAGGTCTGCCTGCCTGTGTAATTTCTTTTGTGCTCTGAAGGTCATGATATGCCAGCCAGTTTTGAAATCAGTTGGAAGTCATTTTTGCTGTGCAGTGATATTTCTCATGCTGAATGAACCTTTGTCTGTTCATTAAATTACACGTATGGGTGTTAATGTTCCAGTATAAATTGTAGTGTTAATTTAACTATACAGGTGTAAATTCAGTACTGTATGTGTTAATTAAACACTTTGAATTTTGATGTGCAGAAAATTCTATAAATGGAATACAGTGGACATGTATTCTGATCTGTTCTGTGTTTGTAACTGTGTGCTCTGAAGCATCTGGTGCCTGCTACAGGTTTGGCTGCTCCAAAAAGCAATGGTTATAAACATTGTGGCCAGACTGACATGTGCTTTCTAATGATGATGTGCTGATGTGTGACACTCACTGACCTGCTACAAACACAGCAGTTCTGCATCACACCTCTTATTACAGGTGTGTAGAGGTGATGATGCTCAATCTCTACCTCACTTTCTGCCTCCTCTTGCAGATAAACACCCCAAGAGGTTCACACATAATTGAATATTGGCTGTGTTTCAGCATACTGCTGAAATGGTACAGTGACAGAACCTATATAACCATAATTCCCTTCAGCTCTAACCCCCTATAACCCTAACCCTTACAATCCTAACACTCTATAACCCTATCCCCCTACAACCCCAAATCTCTATAACCCTATAACTCTATAACAACAATAAAAGTAAGAATAAAAAGATTAAATTACTATTAGGAGCTCTCAGTAAAGAGTTTTCTTTTTTAAGAGAACATGAGTTTGTACAGCTGAACGACTCTTACAGGGGGTGTTTAACACAATTAAGATGCTGAACAACTGACACTTACAGGGGGTGTTTAACACAGATAAGGTGTTGAACGACTGACTCTTACAGGGGGTTTTTAACACAGTTAAGGTGCTAAACAACTGACTCTTACAGGGGGTGTTAAACACAGTTAAGGTGCTGAACAATTGACTCTTACAGGTGGTGTTAAACACAGTTAAGGTGCTGAACAACTGACTCTTACAGGGGGTGTTAAACACAGTTAAGGTGCTGAACAACTGACTCTTACAGGGGGTGTTAAACACAGTTAAGGTGCTGAACAACTGACTCTTACAGGGGGTGTTAAACACAGTTAAGGTGCTGAACAATTGACTCTTACAGGTGGTGTTAAACACAGTTAAGGTGCTGAACAACTGACTCTTACAGGGGGTGTTAAACACAGTTAAGGTGCTGAACAACTGACTCTTACAGGGGGGTTTTTAACACAGTTAAGGTGCTGAACAACTGACTCTTACAGGGGGTGTTAAACACAGTTAAGGTGCTGAACAACTGACTCTTACAGGGGGTGTTTAACTTAACCTGCTGTCTCATGCCTTTACTATTTTTCTAAAGTGTAAAAATAGCAAAACCAAAAAGTAGATGTGTGCTGGCATGTCTGCAGTGTATTTGTGTGTTTGTGTGTGTTTGTGTGTGTGTGTGTGTGTGTGTGTTCGTGCGCGCGTGTGTGTGCACGTGTGTATGTGTGTGTGCGTATCTGTGTTTGTGTTTACATGGGTGACTGAGTGTTATTAATCAGGTTATCTGAAGCTGCTTGATATCATGTCTGGTGTCCTTTGTTATACAAAAGTGTTGTTCTGTTTTTTCTCAGTTTTCTTTTTCAGTTTTTTTCAGTCTTTCTCCTCCTCTCCCCTCTCTCTCTTCCTCTCTCTCTCTCCCTCTCTCTATCTTCCCATCTCTATCCCTTTCTCTCCCCCTTTCTTTGGATCTAAATTGTAGTTATCTGCACATGCTGCTCTTGGACATGTTGCACCTGTCCAAAACAATTACCATTTAAGGTCCAACATACCACAGTACAGGTCTCAGGTCATACTGCTGAGTATCTAGGGTTATATGTCTGAGGTTAGGGTTATGGTTAGCACTGTCATTCATGCACTTAGGCCTAGATAGACAAGGAGCTATCCTACACACACAGAGGGACGTCCCCAATATCTCTCACAGTCCCCATTCATCTGTGTCCATCTGAACCCAATCCAACACCCACATGGTGTTAATTCAACAATCCAACACCCACATGGTGTTAATTCAACAAACCAACACCCACATGGTGTTAATTCAACACAATGGGAGTGAACTGAAGGCACAGGTGAGAATTACACCGTGCGTGGGAAAGGGTTTCTGGGAAAGGGTTTCTGGGGTCTCTTTTGTCTTTCTTCCAAATAATCTGGACACCAGAGTCTCTCAAGATTTAATCTCAAAGCCAGCAGTGTTACCACCCACTGTGAGTGACACTCCAGTCTGTTCCCGAAGCCTGGGGTGACAGGTCAGGGGTGACAGGTCATGGAGGAATTCACTGTGACTGCATAAAGATGACCCATCTGACAAGAGCAGACTCTGTCCTCCTACAAGCAACACCAGTTAATCAATTTATAATCTTAAATGTATTTTCCAAAATGTGGATTATGTCCTTGGATTATAAACAGCAAGAATGTGAGATACAAGCTGTTGTACAAATTTTTCTGTTAAAAAGCTTGTGGATTATTTACTGTGTTAGACATACACGGCATGCTTGCTTCCCCATTCGGCATCAATCCATGATCCTCGATTTCCAGATCTACAGTAAGAGCTATTACCAGGGTTACTGAGTGTGACAGAGGTACGTTATAAAGATCATCCCTGTCTGTGGAGTTTCATACCTGTACATTTGTAGTAAATAAATAAAATATCAGTCTTCCTAAAAATTATTGTGTCAGGGATGGAGTACGATGGTGGGGCTGCACACAGGTTAAATGGAAAAAGGTTCAAAAACATAAAAACATAACGTAACTTTACTTACACTCCACAGAACATACACATACTCCTACACGTATCAATACGCTTCTCCTACTGTATCACTCCGCGTAGGATGGTATTCTAGTTCCAAATATAGTATCACAGCATTCACCAGGTGTTCAGTTGAAGAAAAAAAGGATAACGGAGCTTGGAGCGGACAGACCCAATTCAGGGTTCGTTCGGGTGCTTGAAATCCTTGAAAGTGCTTGAATTTTAATGTTGCATTTTCCAGGTTTGAAATGTGCTTGAATTTTGTCTAAACTACTTGAACATGCTTGAATTTGTTACTGTATTTCGTTTCACAACAGCTATCTGAGTATTCACTTGTATTACGTTACAAATACAAGCGAGAAATGTACCATTTCTCGATTGTGTGCTTTGAAAATAAACTACCATTAGGCTAAGTAAAATATATGCTATACCGGAACTAATCATAATCAAACTAGCATATATTGTAAGCATACATTAATATGCCAACAAGTTTATGTAATACACATATTCTTCTGCTATTACCAAACATCTCTTTTAATATGGTAAAAAGTTATTTAACCATTCTGAGTATATATGTATTTGTATAAATATGCAATTTACTACAGCTGGGAAATATTGAAATACAGACCTTGAACATGCTTGAAAAAGTGCTTTGAATTTGTATAAATCCTGCAATTTCCAGATTCAGCAACATGCAAGTGGCCAAGGATGAGTTTACACCCGGGTTGCTTTGTTACACTTACACCCAGGACTTCTCCAACTCCTGCTATACACCTGGGGCTTCTCCAGCTCGCGTTATACACACGGGGATTCTCCAGCTCGCGTTACGAGAAAAGGAGTTGGCTAACTGGGTGCGATGTAAGTAATGCCTTTTATTGCTTTCCCTGTCTGCTGTTTCAAATCCCTGGCACCAAAACATTGTGGACAACAACGGAGGTACGAGACTTGAAACATCTTTCTGAAAAATGCAAACGGCACACAGTAGCTGCAGCTGTCTTGACAAGGCTATGAGGATGGGGTTTCTGGGGAAGCTTAGCATCGCTGACCAGATAGATAAAAGTTCAGGACTGGTGTTAGAAGGCACAGTGAAGAAGTGACAAAGGCATGTCCTGTCTCAAATAATTTCATAGAGCCTTTGAGCTTTGTGTAGCCTTGTTTTGATTTTTTGTGTGTGCTTTGATTTTTCAGTTTGTTTGCGCCCACCTCAAATCTTTTAGCACCAGCCGACACTGCACGTAAGTACAAGAAAGTGACATTGCCACCCTTAAGGTTGAACCACCTAAAGAACTTTACTGGACTTAACAGCAACTATGAGATGACGCTGAGCATAAAGATGAAAGATTAGAAATATCACCAGCTGTGGAAGTGGCAGAAGCATTCCTGACAACAAGACAGACTGAGGGCGACCTCCAGCTCAACAGAACCAAGACCAGAGATGGTGCCAGGTCAGGTTAGGAGAATGTGTGGTGTTAGGCTAGACCACATGCAGAGAAAATATACATCAGTTGTTACAAATGTAGTCAATACGGTTATAGAATGTCTAAATTCTGCAGTAATTTCCAATAAACTATGTTACATTCCCAAAGAAAACACGGATGCAAAATAAACAACTGGTCAAAGCAGTGATAGACACTTGTGCCAGTCAAATACTCTAACACATATGTTATCAGAAGTGGGGAGGGAGCGAGGCCATTGAGTGTCCTAGGTGGATGAACACAACCCTGTGAACACACCCCTGTGGTGGGTAATACACCCCTGTGGTGGATGAACACACCCCTGTGGTGAGGGTGTGGTGAAGCCCAGTGTGACAGAGAGGCAGTTTAATGGGCGTGGGAGCGCTCTGGTCTGGTGGTCAGAGCTCACGTTTACCTCCTGTTGGATCTGGAGTCCCGCGTAGGGTGGCTGCCTTTAGCCTTCATCACAGTGAGTGTGATACAAGTAGGGATAAATAGAAACAAGTATAATTAGACACAGGTGAATCTGGTAAAAAGGGAATGGACAGAAAGATTATGGGGAATGTAGTCCTACTGAGGAAGGCTAACTGCATAAGAACACAGCAACACCCTATCTTCAACATAAGAACACAGTAACACCCTATCTTCAACATAAGAACACAGTAACACCCTATCTTCAACATAGGAAGACAGGGAACTGATGCATTCATATGCTGAAGCAGATCATATTCAAAAACTAGTTTCACTGGGTTCTGTTTCTTATCATTTAAAGAGAATTGCTCAGCAATTTACACTTAAAATAAATGTAAACAATGTTCATCATCATTGTCATCTTTAAAGATTTGTGTAGTGATGCTGCTTTGACAGACTGTATCTTTTCCATGATCATCTTTGCTCTTACATAGTTTCTTTTAACCTCCAGCTATGTGGGCCAGCAAGAAATGTTACTGTGTTGTTATTACTTTTCCATCCAGTTTCATGGCCCCCGTGCAGAAGAACAAGGGCTGTAAAGCAGATAAGGCATTTGTAACGGTAAAATGCATTAAGCCTCCGAGCTTTGGTAAACTCATCCGTCTGCCGCGTGCGGGTACGCTAAGTGCATTTCAAAATCATAAGCTGACTATTGTTCGTCCCCGGAGGAATCGCCGGAGTGCTCCATCCTCGTTCGCTGGACATTTCTCCATCACTATTAGCGTAGTTGTTTTGCGTTTTCTGGAAGAGCCGCTGCAAAGCCGGAAAACAAGCAGTGGTGATAGAGTTAGGCGGGGTGGGGATGAAACAAAGGGGAATTTACAAAGGAGCGCGTGCGCGCCTCTACTCCTTCACGAATTTGAGAATGCTCTGCAGCAGCAGTGGAGAAGCAACTGAACAGTAGGGGCGGGGCTAGCAAGCTATTTAGTACGGGAGGGACTGTCTGACGCATACATTAGACTTATACTGACAGCTCGCCATGGGTCGTTCACGCGCATCGAGCAGCATCCTGCAAGTGAATGTCAAGGTGAGACTCGCGCTGGAGGATTTTGTTCGGAAACTGTCAAACTCCTCTGCTAGTCCAGAGTAGCCAAGGATAGTTACAATACTTTAGAATACACCTCCTTTTAATTAAATCGGGTGCTTTATTGGGCCTCACCGCGCGGTGGCAACCTACGTCAGTCCCCAGTGTCTCTGTCTATCGGACTCCAAACCGTTACTCATATGTCGCTGAGGACCCCATGTTCAAAGCATACCGACGCACTGACTCCTGCGTGGCGCGCGTCGTTGATAGCTTGAATAATTTTTTTCCTTTTCCTGCGCTTCTGTTCAGTCGGAGCTCAAGTTTCCTCACAATTGTGTTTTATTAAGCAGCGCGTTCGCGTGTCTTAGAAAGTTGAATGTGAGCAGCCTTCAGCTCTTCAGCGTCTGTCAGCGGAATCTCTGAGCTCGGGGGTGATTTAGCACTGGAAAAGGTCTGCTTTTGGCGATGACAGATAGCTTCACAGAAAGCTCCCACCGAACATTAACTTGTGATGGAAATACGGCACAGGCTACAAGTAATTTGTTATTTTAAACACAGTATTTTTTGTCTTTATTAACTGAATAGTTACTAGTTAGTAGAGATGTACCTGAACTGGATACGCGCTGTGTTAGCGCGCTCTAAATAGATTTTCTCAAGACCAAGAAGATAAAAGCAAGAGCGGTAGCTTGTGCTCCGCGTGCAAAGGCTGAAGACAAAAGAGTCTGTCTGGTGCTTAGCGAAGACAAAGTTAATCGTATGACTCATTACTCCCAAACAAAAGCGATTATTCCGTAACTTTTCGTCACAACGAACGCGGTCTCGGAGCCATGTGGTTCAAGATACAATCTTTAATTGAGTCATAGACGTCGCTTCCTTTGCGCATCGGTACTGGAAGCGGTAGACTGCCTGGCACGCGAGCACACAACCACACTGGCAAAGCGGACGCTCTCCACTACTCTGGTAGGACTTGGTCGGCGCAACATGTCTCCGGCGTGCTGGACTCACTCGCTCAGTACAGCCCGACGTAGTATGATGACACTGCGTGGGAATTCGGCTGGCCTGAGACTACGACCCAGTTGGATTGTACTGATTTCGTTGATCGGTCATTGCGTTATGGCTCAAGGTAAGGTATCGTTTTATCTCTGCGCGTGCGTTAGGATGCATTGTATGCGTTTGGTATTGTTACTTTCCTGTCCAGTTCACTGTACAATTAAAATTAAAATGTTTTCATTTGCAATCTGTAAATGAAACACAACCAACCTTTGTTTATTGTGTAAAAGAAAATCTCTATCTCTCTCTCTCTCTCTCTCTCTCACTCTCACTCTCTTTCTTTCTCTCATTTTTGTGAGAAGGGACGAAGGAAAATGAGCACGGTTGATTGCTCTGTCCCTAAATGTCTATCACGTAGACTACACTTTGGATCATTTCAGTGCGTTCCAGTCCAAATCTGGAGAAACTCCTCTTATTAAACAGACTAAAAACAACAAACCAAGTCAGTTTCATAAGGAACCCTGCATGGCCGTTGTAAATGGTGGTAAAATAATTCTAAAAATCTAAATTTACCCATAACGAGCATCTTCTACTGAGACGAAAACATAAATACCGAGCACTAGCCCGTGGTCAGTTTTAAAAAATCAAAAAAACATTTAAATATTTTTAATTGAGAGAACGTTATTTTACCACCTTGTTCTTGGACTCTGTGTACTGGGAATATTGGCTGATAAGTTCCAACTAACTGATTAGTTATACCGGGGGCAGTAAAGTAATAGACCCGCGTTGCCATGTCTTGATTGTCCGGGAGAAAAAAGGGCAGGCGCTGACTTTCTTCGGCCAGAGCGCACGCGAGTGGCGGATACTCGTTTCCGACTGACACGTGCTGATCGTTTCAGAGGGGTAAAATTGTAATTGGAAATGTTTTTTCAGGATGCTAAAACGACATGGAAGAAGAAATGAATGTGAGGCGTAATTTAAAGTGTGCTGAAGAGAGATGTCAGAACTGCTGTTTCGCCTTTGTAAAGCGGCCCGTGAGCGGGTTCGCAAGGAATAACGTGGCCACCGGTGAGGTGGGACTCCGTGTACCCACGGCATGAAAAACTCCGACAGCAAACCTGTCGATTTCCTAGTCACAGCGAGCAACATTAATGAATTTACTTTCCTTCCCGTTTCTGCTGTAAAACCATCCGCCAGTTATTTTACTTGTCTTCATGTGCTTGCTGCTCCGGGCTGCTCAGGCTGCTAGAATGCAGGTGTGTCTAATGCTTCAGAGGATAGACTGATCCCCCAGAGAGGTGTGTGAGTGCGTATGCGTGTGTGTGTGTGTGTGAAAGAGAGAGAGTGTTTGAGAGAGTGAAATGAGCGTTGTGCCAGCATCCTCTGGAACACCATCTGCTAGGTGTGTGTGTGTGTGTGTGTAAGAGAGAGAGTGTGTGTGTGTTCGCCTGTATGTGTGAGAGAGAGAATGTGTGTGTTCGCTTGTGTGTGTGTGTGAGGGAGAGAATGTGTGTGTTTGCTTGTGTGTGTGTGTGTATGTAAGAGAGAGAGAGACAATGTGTGTGTGTAAGAGAGAGAATGTGTGTATGTTTGCCTGTGTGTGTAAGAGAGAGAGTGTGTGGGTTCACCTGTGTGTGTGTGTGTGAGAGAGAATGTGTGTGTTCACCTGTGTGTTTAAGAGAGTGTGTGTGTGTGTTTGCCTGTGTGTGAGAGAGAGAATGTGTGTTTGCCTGTGTGTGTAAGAGAGAGAGAGAGAGAGAGTGTGATCGGCTGTGTGTGTGTGTAAGAGAGAGAGAGAGTGTGTGTGTGTAATCACATGTGTGTGTTTGCCTGTGTGTGTAGAGAGAGAGAGAGAGTGTGTGTGTGTGTGTGTGTGTGTGTGTAATCACATGTGTGTGTTTGCCTGTGTGTGTAAGAGAGAGTGTGTGTGTGTGTGTAATCACATGTGTGTGTTTGCCTGTGTGTGTAAGAGAGAGTGTGTGTGTGTGTGTGTAATCACATGTGTGTGTTTGCCTGTGTGTGTAAGAGAGAGTGTGTGTGTGTGTGTGTAATCACATGTGTGTGTTTGCCTGTGTGTGTAAGAGAGAGAGTGTGTGTGTGTGTGTGTGTGTAATCACATGTGTGTGTTTGCCTGTGTGTGTAAGAGAGAGTGTGTGTGTGTGTGTGTGTGTAATCACATGTGTGTGTTTGCCTGTGTGGAGGAGCTCTAGACAGAACGTCTCAATTGCAGGTATCCATCATTCCCAAGTGATCCCTGTCTAAGTGACATTTACAGTGCATTGATAACTAGGTTCTTTCAACGGATTAAGATTGCTACCATCATATTTGCATATGAGTGAGTGTGTGTGTGTGTGTGTGTGTGTGTGTGTGTGTGTGTGTGAGCCTGAGTGAGGCAGAAGAATGCAAAATGTTTGTGTCCTGTAGACGAGTCCTGTTGATTCCTCTGTCTTGTATGGTCCCAGGTCCTGTATATGAGTCCTGTATGGTCCCAGGTCCTGTAGACGAGTCCTATTGATTCCTCTGTCCTGTATGGTCCCAGGTCCTGTATATGAGTCCTGTATGGTTCCAGGTCTTGTAGACGAGTCCTGTTGATTCCTCTGTCCTGTATGGTCCCAGGTCCTGTAGACGAGTCCTGTTGATTCCTCTGTCCTGTATGATCCCAGGTCCTGTATATGAGTCCTGTATGGTTCCAGGTCCTGTAGACGAGTCCTGTTGATTCCTCTGTCCTGTATGATCCCAGGTCCTGTAGATGAGTCCTGTTGATTCCTCTGTCCTGTATGGTCCCAGGTCCTGTATATGAGTCCTGTATGATCCCAGATCCTGTAGACGAGTTCTGTTGATTCCTCTGTTCTATATGGTCCCAGATCCTCTAAACGAGTCCTGTTGATTTCACTGTCCTGTATGGCCCCAGATCCTGTAGATGAGTACTGGTGTTCTCTCTGTCCTGTATGGCCCCAGGTCCTGTAACGAGTCCTTCTGTTCCCTCTGTCCTGTATGATCCCAGGTCCTGTTGTGCTTCTGTGCTTTCAGCATGGTTAAACCCCATCAACCTCACGCTAGCTGTAACTATAGCAACTGTGTCTGGGTTTTAATGACCATCCACTTAGGTTCTGCGGAGATGTGGAGCATGTGGACACTGTGCATGTGCAAGCTGTGCACGCTCTTCAGTGGCTGCTCCTCATGCCATGAGTGTGTTTGAATGCACACTGTAGGCTTCAGGCTCTCAGGATCTACCAGCTCCACTGTGATCCAGCAGTAGGATCCAGCAGTAGGATCCAGCTGCACAGCTTGCTGTCACCTCATGTGCTGCCTGTGCCTGTCAGGCCATCCATCCTGATTGGGGTTAACCCTAACCTATGATCACCCACCTCCCCTTCCTTCTGGAGATCTTCTGCACATTTCAGCTGCGTCCCAGTCAATCTGAAGATGATTATTTAGTGGCACAGGTTTTGTGGATTACAGATGTTCAAGAACTCTGCAGTGGAAGATATTGTCCACCAGCCTGGACTAAAAAACATTTTTGAAAAGTGAATAACCTGTGACTGTTCAGCGTAGTCATAAAGTGAGTATCCAGCTGATGGTGTGTTAAACTGTTGGGTGAAAAGGTTCTGTGGACACAGATTAAGTCTAGTGAAGATAATTTTTTTATCCATATGGCTGCATATGCCAATGTAATAATCTCAGTTGTGAAATTCTGTCTAGGGTGAGTTTTATCTGGGAGGGAAACTGCTCTATTATGTTCAGTGGAGTTTTTAACAAAGGTTTCAGACACAAAAGACCCAAGAATAACTGGATATTATACCTGCTCTGACATTTAGCTGAGAGATGGCCGGTAGAGTTGGCTTTACTGGGGAAGGCGCATAGAGTGTGTGTGTGTGTGTGTGTGTGTGTGGGGCCCTGCTGGGGATTACCCCCTTACAGCCTATTTTAACACACGCAGTAGACAGGGGTGTGCACGAACACACACACACACACACACACACACACACATGCATACAAGCGCACACACACATCCCTGTATATCTATACCCTCCACTACTGCCCTGCTGATAAATGTTGCATAATAAACGTATTGTTCTTTAGGACTACTGTGGTGGACATCTTGACCCTTAAATGAGGGTGAATGGTGTAGTGGGAAAACTCCAGTGATGATGATGATTCATGCTCCTTGGATGAAGATGACCCTTGATGACTAATCTGACTAATCATGCAGCCATATACACTGGGAGCAAAAAGAATCAATGACAGACTCTGATTGGAGCGTTTATGACCTGTAGAGGTCCAGTTTCTCCCCAGTCCAGAGCTTCTTTGTCTGGCTGGTGCAGCTGTCTGGAAGAAGCTACAGGTTGGAGTGCTACATAGAGAGGAGGACTGAACAGGAGTCTGACATGGTCCCCACACTGTTGGAGAGAGGGGTGGAGGCTTGGGGGGTGGGTGTGGAGCAGCAAGTGATGCTGGTCTTCAGATTGCATGTTCTCCTGTGAACTGCCCCACTCACGTTCTGCTCATGCTCTGTAGTTCCAGATACATGGGCAGTCACACCCCCCTATAGGAGCAGAGGGGCAGGAGGGCTATTGCATGGGGGTCATTGCACTCTGACCTGCCACACATCTCACCTACCACACTTTGTTGGAGTTCATGGATCCTACAAACCTGCAAACTGCTAGATTCTCCAGCATCTCTCCCCCGCCCAGCATCTTGTCCAGTAGTGCTATTGGCTGCTATTCTGTCTGTGTTTGTGAGAACCCTCATGTGTCCAGCATGTGATGGGCGGAGCTACTGTGTTCTACCTCACTCGGTTGCCATGTCCACGTCAACCTGCTGCTGCTGGGCCACTGTTGCCGAGGGCTACGCCTCAGGGCAATTTCAGACGTGAGCACAGCAGCACGCAGGCTGTTTTTGCTGTTTTTTTTGTGTTCGCGTAGTGTTGTTGTTGTGTTGTTGTTGTTGGGGTGTTGTTTTTGTTGTGTTGTTGTTGTTTCAGTCCTCCCTCACTGAAGACTTACACATTATACCACCAACACCTAAACCCCTCTGAGTGTTGGATGAAGACTTAGAAGACCTGTTGCACAAAGGGACTGTGGGACCATCAGCTCTGGAGGCAGAGGTTCCACATGGACACTACTACTTGGGCAGTAGTGCAATGTTAGCTGAACAAAGTGAACATCTTTACTATCGCTACACTATTATAACAACCTATATATGACAACCGGGAATCAAAAAGAGCTTTTATTTTAACATCGTTAGTTCACACATCCCTGGTCATATTGTGTTTGACTCACTAAGAACATTAACGTTTCCTGTGGTGTATTTAAACCTTCTACCCAAAGCTGAACCTGTTCCTGCCAGGATATCTTTGTTTATGTCTGCCACACACCCACATGGGTAGAGAAAAGTATTAACCACATTGCATCATGTTTATCTAGTCAAATCCTACAGTATAATATTTCACCACACATTATTGCCACTGTTTCGCTCAAACATGTCATGTTATGTAAACAGAAACCTGCTTTGTGGTCTTCAAAATTAGTTTTATAGCAGATATTTGTGGTGACGACTTGTGGTGGTGTTTTTTGTTGTGGAAAATTGGGAGAATTCCAAGTGACAAGTGAGATTAATCCTGAGATGGTGTATAATCCCGAGACGGTGTATAATCCCAAGGCATTTTTGATGCTGAGAGTGTGAGAGCAGCATATCGTGCATCAGGGCTGAACCTCATCATTTAGAGAATGTGAATCAATTACAGGAGGAGAACGAAAGACCTTTTAGCAGTTAAAGACCTTTTAGAAGCACCAGAACATCAGCCATTATCTCCTGATTTCTGCCAGTTCGGGGTCCTGATAATTAGACTAGAGATTTGGCAGTTGAAATGTGAGAGCAAGTGTATGTATATGTGTGTGTATGTGTGTGTATGTGTGTGTATTTGTGTGTAAGTATGTGTGTGTGTGTGCATGTGTATGCATGTGTGTGCACGTGTACACGTATGTGTATTTGTGTGTAAGTGTACGTGTGTGTGTATGCATGTGTGTGTGTGTACATATGTGTGCGTCCATGTATGCATGTGTGTGTGTGCGTGTGTGTACATGCGTGTGTGCAAGTGTGTGTACGTGTGGAAGTAGTGTAGTGGAGTAAGTCAGAATAATGTATGGAACAAATTTACATTTGTTTGGAAATATTACATAGACAGCTGGCAAATTGCATAAATTACATAAATCTTTTTTGGTGATGGCTCAGTAATTGCGTGTGTGTGTGTGTGTTTGAGGTTTGAGAGAGAAATGTTAATCCTGTGGTGTTCTACCAAACTAAGAGATTTTCTACCTTCATTTCCTATGCGACTATAACATCTGCTATTTGCCCATTTGTCTGATCGAGTGTTCTGATTGGTTGCTCTAATCCTCTAGGCTCGGCAGAATGGGATCTTATTTAAAATACCAAGAGTGATTAGAACTCCCAAGGTCTCATGTGTGGCCAAGACACACACACACGTGCACACACACACACACACACACACCACAGGCCCTTAGCTGAGTAATTCATTCACTCTGCCAGGTGGACACTTATCTGGGACTGTCTGTGTCTGTGGCCCAACTGAACCTCTGATCTGACTGCCATGTTGAGTCATGAGTGCATAGATTCAACCTGGGCTAAGTAGATTAAAATGTCAGAAGGACTTCCCTTCCTCTCTGTGTGTGTGTGTGTGTGTGTGTGTGTGCATGCTCAATGACCCTGGCCCAGATTTGAGATGGCTCACTTTGGCACCACTCACGTTATGAAGTCACAAGAAAAGTGCTTGGCTGTCACTAGCTATTTCCAGGATGTCCCTTACACACACACACAATCTCTTTCTCTCTCACTCTTCTGCCATACATTTTATTTTTGGAAGAATTTAGGATTTATAGCTGAAGTTAAAATCCTGTTTTAGCTTTACTATCTCACAATAAGATGGGCCCATAGTGGTGGTGTAAGAAACACAGTGATGCTAACAGACTGGGTGGGTCTGGGTGAGATGGTCCAGGCTGGGTGGGTCTGGGTGGGTCTTTCATTGAGAGCTACATGAACACACCTCCACTGAGAGCTCCATGAACACACCTCCACTGAGAGCTCCATGAACACACCTCCACTGAGAGCTCCATGAACACACCTCCACTGAGTGCTTTCCAGCACTGTTAATCCAAACTCTCTGAGCTCAGAGATGTTACATTTACATTTACATTTACGGCATTTAGCAGACGCTCTTATCCAGAGCGACTTACAAAAGTACTGTGTGTTCAGTCAGAATATGCATCTCTATCTAGTATAAACAGGTTTAAGTCCAAACTACTTGAGGTCAAGCACTGCCATAAACCGTTGCTAGTGCTGATGCATAGAAAGAAGACAACAAAATAAGATTAGACAATACCTATCAAGACTGAAATACCTACAAGACTACATGCAGTATAGTGCAATACTTAGCAAGTGTTCCTAAAGATAAAGTGCAATTACGCTTTATACCAATGCTTCAGTTGATTAGTGCTTATAAGTGCTTTACAAAGAGATGGGTCTTCAGGCTGCGTTTGAAAACCGCGAGAGAGTTCGCTGTTCGGACAGCCAGTGGAAGTTCGTTCCACCATCTGGGTGCCAGGACAGAGAAGCATCTTGTCGCGTGTCTTCCTTGAATCTTGAGGGATGGCGGGTCAAGT